>CM042215.1:16995985-17438485 GCA_023566465.1 Cottus gobio | reverse complement strand
AACCTCTTTAATAAATTTTTTTTATCCATCTATACATTCGACCCGTAACCCCCAACTTACAAAGTCTAATTAATAACCCTTCTCTCCACATCATATCATATGCCTTCTCTATGTCAAAGAAGACCGCTACCACACTTTCTTTGTTTATCTGTGCTTTCCTGATTTCATGTTCCAAACTTAAAGCTGGATCTGTTGTATTTCTCCCTTTCCTGAAACCACTCTGATATTTGGATAGATATCCTCTACTTTCTACATGATATGTCAATCTTTCATTTATCATTTTCTCCATTACTTTGCAGATATTTGATGTTAAGGCTATTGGTCTGTAGTTCCCTGGGTTTGCGCAATCTTTACCAGGTTTGCGTATTGGGACTACAATGGCCTCCTTCCAACTTTGAGGCAATTTCCCACCCAACCAAACTTTATTATACAATTCAAGCAATATATCCTGAGATACTTCACTTAAATTTCTTAACATGATGTAACAGATTTGATCCTTGCCTGGTGCCGACATTTTAGTATTCTTCAGACTTCGCCCTAGTTCTGTCTTTGTGAATGGCTTGTTTAGCAGATTATTATTATTATCTTCCTCTTGCTGTAAAACATATTCATTCTCCCCTATTGTATTTTCCCTCCCCGTTTTGCCCTCTTCACTAATATTTCCTGAACTATGAATGTTGACAAAAGTTTGTGCCAACATCTCAGCTTTCTCCTCATCTCTCACTGCTGTTATTTCCCCATCATTTAGGACTGGATACCCAAACTCCCTTTTAATCCCGTTCATTCTTTTAACCATTTTCCATACTTTATCAATTCTTGTCTCCCTTCCTATTGAGTCACAAAATTTTCTCCAAGTCTTTCTTTGTATTTTTTATTCTCCTCCTAACATTTGCTTGTGCCTTTTTATATGCAATCAAATTGTGAAAACTATGATTCTTTTTCAATACTTTAAACGCTTTATTTCGAGATTTAATTGCTTCCTCACATTCTTTTGTCCACCAGGGTACAATCTTCTTCTTGTGCTTTCCTCCCTTCTTTTGCATAGACTGCTTTGCAGCCTCTAGAATTGCTTGACATATGGACTCATTTAACTTCTCAACATCTTCACTGATATAGACTTTCTCCATTTCTTGATCACAGACCCTTCTAAATTTCTCCCAATCAGCGCTGCTAAAAGACCATTTCTGTGGTACTACGGTCTCATTTCCTTCTAGACTCCGCCCTATTTCAATACTGATTGGATAGTGGTCACTTCCTATAGTTGTTCCCCTTATTACCTCCCACGAGCTAACACCTGCCAGTGAATCTGATACCAAAGTAAGGTCTATGGCAGACTCTGTGCCTGTTCTGATGTTAACTCTGGTCCCAGTTCCATTATTTAAGCAAACTAAATTTTTTTTCTCCATTTCCATCACTTCCATTACCCCATAACGTGCTATGAGCATTAAAATCTCCACACCATATCACTTTCCCTTCTAAATGTACTGCTAATTCCTCTAGTGATTCAATTGACAGTTTCTTACATGGGTTATAAAAGTTTGCAATTCTGATTGTTCCCTCTTTTGTCCAAACTTTGATTATCACATACTCCAGCTGTGCTCCTTTTCCCAAAACTTTATACTGTATTCCTTGTTTTATAAATATTATGCAGCCTCCTCCTCCTCCATTATCCCCAACTCTATCCCTTCGAATACTATCATATCCTTTAATAACAAACTCTAATGCTGGTTTAAGCCAAGTTTCCTGAACACATATAATTTCTGGTTTCTTTTTTAGGTTTTTAATGAATCCTTTAAACTCTTGGCCATTCGCTAACAAGCTTCTTGCATTCCACTGTAGTACAATCATACTGTCTTATCCCCTGGGCCTCCTGGCTTCCCTTCCTCTCCAAGTCTTTTATTGATATGCTCCCAGGATGCCCCTTTTAAACCAAAAAACTTCTCCGCTCCCCTAACTATTATTTTAATTTTCTCTGTTTTGTGTTTGACTTGGTCCGTACAATTGATCACATACGCCATAAACAGGATCAACTTCTCCACTGTCAGTGCTGTCTCGGTTTCCTCGGACACATCTTCCTCTGCTCTCAAATCTTGGTTTGGTCTCTCATTTATTTCCCGTTGTCCTTGTACTCTCTTCACAGCCTCTGAATAGCTTAAGTTGCTTCCTGTTTTAACCTGTTGGATTTCCACAGCTCTCTTCCTGACCTCACATCCACCATACGTCACCCTGTGTTGACCTCCACAATTACAACATTTATCCTTCACATTATCCTTACATTCCTCAACTCTGTGATCCTCTCCACACTTGGGGCATCTCTGTTTCCCTTTACATACTGCTGCTATATGCCCATACCTTTGGCATTTGTAGCAGCGAAGTGGGGGAGGGATGTAGGGCCTCACCTGGAAACTCATACATCCTACTTTCACTCTCTCCGGAAGAACGGACCCCTGAAACTCAATAAGAACAGATAAACTGTCAACCCTTTCTCCATTAACTGTTCTTAGTAATCTTTTAATTCTGCTCACTTCTCCCCCATACATACTCCTTTTTAGTTTTTCGAGACCCCCGTGTCACTCGATTCTCGCCCAACAATCTTTTTTCATTTATCATTTTTTTGCATATACTTTCTATTATCATAGCTTTGTTTTTCTGTTCTTCTGTTTTACATATTATTAGCAAGTTTCCATCCCTCAGGACTTTAGCCATTTCCACCTCGCCGATCTTCTTTTTCACTTCCCTAGACAGGGCTATTGGGCTAAAACTAATCTGCTCATCTTCCTTTCTGAATTTAAGGATTATTTTAAATTCCCCCCTCACCATCTTCTTGCAAATCACTCTATTTCCTTCATCAGAACTATTTCCCTCTAAACTTCTCTTCAGATGTTGACTCCCCTTCATACTTCCCTCTCTTTGCCTGTTTTCCCCCTTATTTTGTCCTCCTTTCCCACTGGCGACTGGAGTCCAGCCATCAGTATCCCCATCCTCATCCCCATCCCCATCCATTTTCTGCTGTTTCACCCTAACCCAGTCACAAACCAGTTTATGCCTACCGCCTAATCCCCAAAATTACTTTTCTCACGAAACCGCCAACAACTTTACTGCCGCACTCCACCGCGTGTCAGACCGGAACCGGAACTCCACCTTCCCCGACGTCCTCCACCCGTCCTCCTCTGACTTCAGAACTGGACAGTATCGTAGCCCTCCACTCGAAAATCCCACACAAAAAAAAAAAGCCATTAGCCAAGCAGTCACTAAGTAGCCTAGTGCCCCCTAGCAGGTGCACGAGGTCCTTCTGCTGCATTCAGGGCTACTCGTAAATAATACTTTCTTGTAAGAAAATAGGAGCTTGTTAGAATGTTAAAGAGAAAAAATGCACTTCAATTTTCAAACTCATACATTTCTCAATTCAAAAATGATTTTTAATTGTTTTCTTAACAAGCAAGGTAACCCAATGATTCGAGCTTGGAATATTAAATGTTACCGACAGCATCCGAAGGCACCATTTGAATTAAATCTTCGTAGTATTACTATCTTTTTTGTCTTAAGCTATGTTCTTCGTCTGTTATTGACAGACTGGTAAACAATATTAGTTTCATTCATTACAATGGGCAGTTAGCATATCGCACGTAAAGGGGTTTAATAGGGTCGTTTGTTCAACAAACAGAAGATGAAACACGAGCTTTGACTTTGAAAATACGCCAAACCATGTCGAACGTAACTCTAGAACCTCTTCGGGAAACTTCGGCTACTTCCGTCATATCCGATTTAGGGGTCACATGACGCGACTGACGACTGATGACACGAGCTCAGCCTTCTGCTGCTCGTTAACGCTAGCTTCAAACATTCCTAATGCTAGCTAGCGAGCTCCTGATTCAGCTATTTTAACAACATCGGGGTTAGAAAACCAGCTTCACTTTACACCACAGTGCTGTGTTGAAAACTTGTGTTGGAGCTATACGGCACAAGATTGAGCTTTTTGGGCATATTTGTACGTTTTCTCTGCGCTAGCTAGCTGAGGTTAGCGCGTTTGCTAACGGTACCTTCAACATGAACATAGACAACGTTAATCAGTCTGTCACAACCGGAGTGTCCTCCTCGACCTCTTCCACTTCAAGTAACTGTATCGCAAACGATAATGCAATTACCAACGTCAGCAGCATCCCTTCGGTCACGAGTAACGGTAACGTTAACTTATGTGACTTTTACTCATGTTATGTGTATGTTGTACATGTGTTACTTCAAGGCAGGACAGCTAACGCTAGTTTATTTCGACTGAAGCCGAGTGGTTTGTTTCCCTGTCGTATATTATAATATGTAAGAACGTGATGCATCATCATGTGCAACTTTTTCTTTCTGCAACACCTGTTTTCAAACGGGGCTTGGACTTTGAGCAACCTTTCTTTATGAACACCTTTTCTTAGAAGTGAAAACTGTAACAAGTTATTAATTGAGAACTGTACAAGATTTTTTTTAAATTCAAAATAAACGAATCCCAAACATGTGTGTTTCAGCTTCAGCCTCGGCGGCCATGGTGACCCCATCAGCAGACTCGTCTGTCTCTAACGGCGTCTATGTTCCCGGTGGGATCACCAACGGAGACATGAAGCCGGCCCTCGCCACCACGCCCCTGGCAGATTTCCTCATGCAGCTGGAAGAATACACTCCCACAGTAAGTCAAGTTGTGTCTGTCAGATTACTTTATGCTGCAGGCACACATTCTTAATACTGCATATGAGTTATTAACTACTAAATTCTGGCTAATGTTGCAAACTGCTGGCAAGTTTGGTCTCCTCTGCAATTAATTAAGTCATTAATTAAGTCAAAATTAAATTCATTCGAAAAACATATTTCTATACGAAGTATCCCAATGGATAATTGAAAAAGCAAGGCACTACTTTGTATTTCATACAATGATAATGTTCTTCACAAACTAGTGTCAGTTTAAATGAAAGTGGGCTTCATGAATCTTTGTTTTCAGATTCCTGATGCAGTAACAGGCTACTACCTAAACCGGGCTGGCTTTGAGGCTTCTGACCCAAGAATGTAAGTGCAACAATGACTGACTTTTTGAAGTACAGGCCACCTTCAAGCTCCAGTGTGAGTGGCTTCACCCGATACCCGATTGAGCAAAATAACACAAATCAAGGTGCTGTCATTAGACCAACAGGACAGGCACAAAA
This sequence comes from Cottus gobio, assembly GCA_023566465.1. Taxonomy (NCBI): domain Eukaryota; kingdom Metazoa; phylum Chordata; class Actinopteri; order Perciformes; family Cottidae; genus Cottus; species Cottus gobio. The sequence continues at coordinate 17,433,305 of CM042215.1, read as the reverse complement.
GGAGTGCTTGAGCAGCACAGAATGTGTGAATGAGAGGCACATAGTTACATTTAACTTTTAAAAGTACTTGTTGGGGGTTAAATTGTTTAAGAAACTGATTACTTATGTAAATGTTTTAAATTATTGAATCATATATAAGTTGCATGTGTTGCACTCATGAAGTAGAGATTCTATTTTCAGGATTCAATTATTATGAAAAGATGTTAAAAGTTGCGTTTCAGAGAGTGGTTGTTTTTTTTGGCCTTTCTTAAAATTTCTACCTGCCGAATAAAGAAGAACCAACCCTCCGGCCTTATATTCGTACCTGTTCATTGCACCTACAGTTGATTTAAATGGGGGTGTCTTATAAATAACACATCTTATAATGTGCAGTATATTAATGTAAAACATAGAACACAATAATCATTGTTATACACGTATAGCATTGAACATATGTACCACAAAGGTAAAGTCTTAAAAAAATAGGCTGCTACTAAAGCTTCACTGGCATGTCTGAGCAGAAAGTACAGACTTTTGAGCCAAGTTGACCATTTGTCACTTTTATGATAGTTGCTGTCATTTCTTGGAAGAGAAAAGTGAACATGAGCTCTAAGGAACTCTTTGATTTTATTTATTTATATTTTTCCATGAAAGACAGATGCATGCTGGCTGTGTACAGACAGTGAAAACCACATCAATGATTTTCTTTTTTTTTCTTTCTTTAGAATCCGTCTGATCTCCCTTGCTTCTCAGAAGTTTATCTCAGACATTGCCAATGATGCACTGCAGTACTGTAAAATGAAGGGCACCGCCTCAGGAAGCTCAAGGAGTAAAACAAAGGTCAGTGTTTCTCTCAGCTTCACATGTGCTTTAAATGTAAAACCTATATCAAATAATTTGAAATGGCTGTATGTGTTGTTAGAAGATGGTGAGAGAAGTTGTTGTCAGCCTTTACCCAGCTCTGATCATGTTGTTCCTGATGGTTACTGATTTTGTATTTGTTCTTCTTCTCTATATAGGATAAGAAGTACACTCTGACTATGGAGGACCTGTCTCCTGCCCTCTCAGAATATGGCGTCAATGTCAAGAAACCCTATTACTTCACATAGAACTGACTTTTTTTTTAGGCTTTTTGCTTTTGCTAGTTTTGTGTCCCTGCTGACCCACTAGAGTCTGTCAACACCTTTATTGCTAAATATGTTTTGTTTTTTTGATCATGGTGCTTTAGTACAGCTTTGACAAATTGTTGTAGTCACTTTGCCATTTGTTATTTTTGTGGCGCCACCTTTGCATTATGTTTAATTGTTTAATTAAGTTTTATTGTGAAATTAAAACCCTTACAAAAACTTTGTCTGTGAGGTTACATTTGCCCAACGCATGTATAAGTGCTAAACATTTTTAACAACTGTATGTCATAAAAGCACTTGTTTAACAATTTTATTGTTCAAAAGTTAAATGCAGCTCAATTAAAATGCATTAATACTTCCTAGAAATGTTTAAACAGGAAGATTGCTTTAAGATTTGTTCTTCAAAAAAAATTGCAATAGAAGAAGCATTAATTCACTAATATTAGTTTTGTTGATTGACTGTCCTGTTGACCAGTACTGTATTTGAAGACTGTTTCTACCACAAATTGAAATTTCCCCTTGAGACATTAAATAAGTTCATCTACTATGGCAATAATTCAAGGTTACAATGTTATTTCTTGTCATTGCACAGCAGCATTGTGCAAAGAAATGCAGTTTGTACTTTTGCAACATAAGGAAAAATCCAAAATAACAAAACTATAATCACACGTGGAAATGTACATTATTAAGTGCAGTAGCACAAGTACTTACGGAGTTAAGCAATCAGGACGGTGCTTTTTGGTTTGTTTTTAGGAGATTTAAATTACCGCTATACGGCCCTCTGGTGGATAATCCACGCTTTTATGTTCGCGCTTTCTCGCGAGGGCAGTATTTTGGCCCCAACTGCGATCCGTAACATCACTCTCCTGGAGATTCAATGGCTACCACAATTATGGTGTTATCCTGCTAATAGCATTTCTTTTTAGTCTTAACGAGCGAGGAAACGGTCACCATGTCTGTGCAAATAACGAATCCAAGCAACCCGATTATCTTCTTCGACATAACCATCGGAGGGCAGGTGAGTAGAGCAAAAATTAACTCAAACAATGATTTGATCTCCGAGCTAACGTTAAGTTACCGTCGCCACATCTCCCCTTGATATCGTGTTAGACGTTGTGATCCACTGAACTACCTGGGTTGCTATCTAGACAATTTAATACACGTTTCTGATACTCTGCGCAATAAACGAGGCTGGCTCTGCATTTGAATCCCGCGGTTTGTACAGCGCATCTTGTAGCGGAATTAAGGCAACGTACATTACGGGTTTTTTTCGCCGACCGATAAACGAATACCTCAGGTTCGTGATTAAAATATATATTGTGTTATCTTCAGTAGCCCTCTTTTTTTAAAATTAGACCAAATAAGAGCCCCCCGCGCCTTCAGCTGCTGTGAGATCTCAGTAGGTTTGCTCGGTTCGCCCACATGCGTCCGAGAGGGAAGTGTTTAGGAGGGCCGGTAAATGGAGCAGAACAAATGTACATTCCCATTACATGTTTGCTTCTCGTAGTATTTCGGTGTGTGTGAAATTATTTTTATGCAGTCGCAAGTTGTTAAACTATTAGCTCTTTGTTAAGTAAATTGGACTTTTTGGCACCAGTGGCGCGCAGTAACCGCTTGGCGCCACTGCGGCGCACAGTGATGAGACAGCCATGCTATTCCTTAAAGAGGCGACACGAGTAAAGTTTATTCGTCAACCGGTTATTTCACGTTTTCATTAATCGCCGTCTAAATCATCCCACAAACTGGGTTAAATTGATAACAGCTGGTGAACTTCTATCAAAACAAAGGGAAGTGCTTATATGTTTCCTTTGTTTATTAAGGAAATTAGATAATGTCGTCCCACAATTATTACTGCGGTCACGTGAGCCGTCATCCGCGAATACTCGGTCAAATGAGCCGCTGCTTGAAAATTAATGCACCTCTATTCTTGGTGTTACGGTACGGGGGGTTGTACAGCTCAGAAAGCACGGAGAAATTCAAAAAGCTATAAAAGCAGACCCTTAAAAGAGTAAATCAAATTCCCAATGGATTATTGTTCATGAGGACCTCTGCTATGTCCATGTGTATTGTCATATTTTACTGTACAGTTTTGGACAAAATGTTACGCAGTCAGCTCAAAAGACAACTATATTCATCATTTTCCAATATAAACTGTTATAATAGCAGACCCTGTACAGTACAATATTATGGCAATGTACATGGTAGAGGTCCTCATGAACAATAATCCATTTGAATTTGGAGTTACCTTTTTAAGGGTCTGCTTTAATAACAGTTTAAATATTGGAAAATTATGAATATCGTTATGTCTTTTGAGCTGACTGCATTCAATTTTCTCTTTTGAGCTTACTTTGCAATACATTTTCTCCAAAACTGTACAGTGAAATATCATGGCAATATATATGGACATAGCAGAGGTCCTCGTGAACAATAATCCATTGGGAATTTGATTTACTCTTTTAAGGGTCTACTTTTATAACTGCTTAAATATTGGTAAATTATGAATATCTTTGTCTTTTTACAATTTTGGCTAACCAACGAAGGACATGGTTTTATTACAAATTATATATTATGATTTGATAATTATATATTATGATTTGGTAATATTATAGACGGTCATTCATTTTTAAGCGCAGGCTCACTTGACCGGGGTTCCGCGGATGACGGCTCACTTAACCGCAGTCAATTATTTGCTGACTCATTTGGTCGGCCCTTCTACGATATGTACAGATTTAACAATTATTTTTCATTCAACCACATGTGAATGGGATGCATGATACATATCAGTGGACTGTGACACACATTTCGTTTGATTTGATTTATGTATTTCAAATGTAACAAGTATAACAAAAAAACAATAATAAAAAATAAAATGAACAGTAAATGTAGCATCTGTCAATAAAGAAACATTCATAAACAACAAAGTTTCAACATAATCAAATATAACATACCCCCTCCCTCCACCCCCTCCCAAATCGAAAGACTGTGGGATTTGGGATATTTATTTAGAAACATTCACACCTATTTGGGACAGAAAATTAAGAGAATGGATATTAATCATGAGTCAACTCAGCATTTCCCTTCAAGTCTAAAATGATCTTTAAAAAGTCCTTCATGACAAACAAACACATCTATAACATTGATGTTGACTTTTGTAAATATTTACAAGAGTTTAGTTTAATGATCACGGCTTTCAGTCTCTTCTCAGCTGCAGCATTTTGCTGTTGGCCTGTTTGCTCAAAAGCACTTCTGCGTGTGCTGCTGGAGATGTGGAAGATGCACGTCTGTGTCTCGGCTTCAGTTTAAGCAGCAAACCCAATATTTACGCAGGTGAACCGTTCAGTTTCCAGCTCAAGTCTTTGCTCGCTTTCTCACATCATGGTTCCCGTTTGCTGTTGGCTGTCAGGTCAGCCGTGTCTCAAGGTTTATTGTTGACCTCTTTCTGTTATACACAGAGGTGAGTGTGGCTCTTCTCGTATGACGAGTTGAACACCGCTGGAGGGAATGGGTGCTGTTGTGTTCCTTTGCTCAAATGCCAGTAAATGGACCACTGGCACACATTTTCTGGGAGTCTGTATGGTCCTTCTGTGTTGCTATTAGCCCAGAACACCACACCCATCAGTAAACTGTTGGTGCACTCCAACCACAGAAGATTAACTGTGACATAGGCCGGCACTCCAAAGTCGAGACATATGCAAACCACAGACACCATGAGATAAGGCATCCAAAATAGGCTAAAACCCAGTATTATGCTGAACCATAGAGGCGGGCTCGGATAGATGGTCTCCTCCAGTGGCTTTTCCTCGAGGCCTTTTGTCTCCATGCAGTTGCAGTTAGTTGGGCTGGACCACAAGTCGCTCTGGTTCTTTTGTTTTTCCCTCGTTACAGATAACCTGTCGACCTCTCTCACCCACCGGGGAATCATTGACAAAAATGGCAGCATTGTACAAATGACTGCGATGAAAAGCCCCACAGTGAAGTAGGAAATCAGTTTGGACTCCTGTATTTCACACACTAGAGCTGATAGCCTTGGCAGAAAATCCATTTTAATCAAATCAGATTTGGCGGAGCCAATGGCGTAAATAACAGCCAGGATCCACAACAGCAATATCCAGGCCGTGTGCCTTAAGATTTTGGAGTTGGCGCTCTGTTTGCCGAGGCGGGTACCTTCTAAACAGTAGTCCAATAAAACCAAGCACATCATGGGCAGCGGCAGCGCATCATACGTCGCAGAGGCATGGGCCAAGATGAAGCAGAGTGACATAAGATACCTGTCATGTCCAAGAAATAACACGCTTGCAAAAGAAAGCACCATCACAAAGTCGGCCAGGATCATGGACAGACTGCACATGTTTATAAAGGAGGTATAGCGTTTCTGGCAGCACATGTAGAAGACCGCCACGTCCAGGCCCATTTTTAAAGCCACAAGCAACAGATACTCGTTTACTTTGTCTGTATGACAGCCGGACGCCACAACCTTTTGCGCTACAATGGCCTGCATTCTGACGGGTGTGACTCGGCCTCTGGTACGCTGTCAACCTTTAAGCCAACAGGGCTCAGTTCAGTGCAGAGATGCTCCAGGAACGTCTGCGGAGGACAGGATTATATTGGTCAGGAACTATGGCTGTACAAAGGATAGAGAGCAAATAATGAATGCTTTAAAGAAAGCGTGTGGATGCATGTGAATCCAGTCCACAACATGAAATAGCAAGAGGCGGGTGAGTAGGAGATTAGAAGCCACCCAGATCCGGACAACGTCTCCTCTCATTATCAATTCAGTATTTAGATGATGGCCTTCATAACAGCGTGAAGTGCAGTGCATGCTCGGTATACTTTCTTTTGCCAGATATGGAGCAATCCTAACTAAATAGTTTTTTTGTCACACAAAGGTGTGACAAGGTGTCACAACAAGGTGTGATTAATGTAGAGCAGTTGTCAGACAAGTCCCCCGCATATTATTCATTATTCAGCAGGTACCACGCTCGGATAGATGACTCCAGTTTCGCTCACTGTCTATACATTACCCTGGCAATGATAAATTCAAAATAATTGTAATAATAGTAAAACGAAATAAATCAAATAAATGTAGTCCTCGTTGCAGTGTTGAGACACTTTGTTCTCAAATGTTGTCACTTCCACATCAACATCCTACAACAATGGTATTTACTCTTTCAAGCGTCGTTAAACCGGAGAAGCAAGTTCTGACATTTGAAGTGTGTATTTTAGGAAGTAAAAATTAAACAAAGACTGCTTGTAAGCCATCTGTACCTGTGTGCTCAGGGTTGTCCTAATCCAGTGAGTTTCAGTGGAGATCCGGGCCTGCGTGCTCTCGCCAAGACTAGTTGGAATATGACTGTCAGGGTTAGTGGTTTATTGGAGATGGGTATTTATGGCTCCACCTTCCCATTGTGAATGCTGTCAACTTATGGTCCACGCCTTCTCTGTTAATGAAAGCCTGCCTATTATGTCCACATGCCCCAGAGCTGGCTGCTTCTCATTTCGGTTTAAATGTCATGTAGCAGATAAACCGGATGGAAACACAGCCTCCCCTAACTCCGCCTGACTGGTTTAAACAACACCTTGTGACTGCTTCTGGTCACCTGCGCCAGAAGGAAACTGCTTAAAATGTGGAATGTCTAAGGATGCTTACACAAAATCTGATTTTGCTTAACAAAATATGCAACCTCTTGTTACAGTCTTAGTTATTTACAGAGCATCCGGAAAGTATTCACTCTGCTTCACTTTTTCCACATTTTGTTATGTTACAACCTTATTCCAAAATGGATTAAATACATTTTTCCCTCAATATTCTACACACAACACCCCATAATGACAAAGTGAAAAAGTTTTTGGGGAAATTTTTGAAAATCTATTAAAAATAAAGAACGAAAATATAACATGAACATAAGTATTCACAGCCTTTGCCATGACACTCAAAACTTTAGCTCAGGTGCATCCTGTTTCCACTGATCATCCTTGAGATGTTTCTACAACTTGATTGGAGTCCACCCTGCTACATTCAGTTGAATGGACATGATTTAGAAAGACGTACACCGTCTATATCGGGTCACACAGTGGACAGTGCATGTCAGAGGACAAACCAAGCCATGAAGTCCAAGGAACTGTCTGCAAACCTCAGAGACAGAATTGTATGGAGGCACAGATCGGGCAAAGGGTACAGAAACATTTCTGCAGCATTGAAGGTCCCAATGAGCACAGTGGCCTCCATCATCCGGAAATGGAAGAAGTTTGGAACCACCAGGACTCTTCCTAGAGTCGGCCGCCCAGCCAGACTGAGCGATCGGGGGGGAGAAGGGCCTTAGTCAGGGAGGTGACCAAGAACCTGATGGTCACTCTGACAGAGCTCCAGCACTGCTCTATGAAGAGAGGAGAACCTTCCAGAAGGACAACCATCTCTGCAGCACTCCACGAATCAGGCCTGTACGGTAGAGAGGCCAGACGAAGCCACTCCTCGGTAACAAGCACATGACAGCACGTCTGGAGTTTGCCATAAAGGCACCTGAAGGACTCTCAGACCATGAGAAACCAAATTCTCTGGTCTGATGAAACACAGATTGAACTCTTTGGCCTGAATGCCAAGCGTCATGTCTGGAGGAAACCAGGCACTGCTCATCACCGGGCCAATACCATCCCTACAGTGAAGCATGCTGGAGGCAGCATCATGCTGTGGGGATGTTTTTCAGCAGGAGGAACTAGGAGACTAGTCAGGATTGAGGAAAAGATACAGAGACATCCTCGATGAAAACCTGCTCCAGAGCTCTGGACCTCAGACTAGGGTCAACGGTTCATCTTTCAATAGAACAACAACCCGAAGCACACATTCAAGACAACAACGGAGTGGCTTCTGGACAACTCTGTGAATGTCCATGAGTGGCCCAGCCAGAGCCCTGACTTGAACCCGATTGAACATCTCTGGAGAGATCTGAAAATGGGTTTGCACCGACGCTCCCCACCCAACCTGATGGAACTTGAGAGGTTCTGCAAAGAAGAATGGGAGAAGAAAAAGGTGTGCCAAGCTTGTAGCCTCATACTTAAGAAGACTTTAGGCTGTAATTGCTGCAAAAGGTGCTTCAACAATGTATTGAGCAAAGGCTGTGAATACTTAAGTACATGTTATATTTTCCTTCTTTATTTGTAATAAATTTGAATAAAATTTGATCAAACTTTTTTTCACTTTGTCATTATGGGGTGTTATGTTTAGAATTGAGGGGAAAAAATAATTTAATCCATTTTGGAATAATGTTGTAACATAACAAAATGTGGAAAAAGTGAAGTTCTGTGCATACTTTCCGGATGCTCTGTAAGCAAATTATTCAAATGCAGCAACTTAGGGGTACAAGTTGAGAAACAAAAGCATGTAATTATCATATTTCATCAGAATTATATTATTTAGCTTGTAACAGTCTCCAATAAAATGTAACTTTAGTCCATATAGTCACAGAACTATCATTCTGTAGTGCTACGGCTGTCGTTGAACAATGAGGCAGTTTGATAAACCGAAGTAGTCGGTCACAAATGCACCTCTACGGGTCCTTGTATGAATCTCTAGAGTGCGTTGGTCAAATATGAGCTGGCTAGTTTACAAAGCATTATCTGTCAAATAAAAAAGGTTGATTATTAATTTAATTCCAGTTTCTTTTGCCTCTTATCTTAATTACTGCAGTGCACTTTGCTCTTTTTTTATATAGTTTTTGTTTCTGAATCCAAAGTGATCTTTTCAGTTAACACTAGAAAACCTCATTCCAGCATCACAACACAAGTAGTTCAACAATATACACAGCCAACACACACATTCTTTGACATTACAACCTGTTCTACCTGTTAGGCATGTCAGACTCCAGCTGGAAAGATACAATGTTCAGTGGTTGGTGTTTGATCCTCGTCTGCGTGGACTGAAGGGAGAGTTGTTGTCGCACACAGACGTTGTTGTCACAGTCTACCATTTGCATGTTGCGAGAAGCCTGGGCCTCCCACAACATGCAAATAAACAAATAAAAGTGTGTCATTTACATTATGTATGCTTTGACCACTGGGAATCAGAAGTCAGACAATATAGCTTGTGCAGCATTGTTGGGATGAAACAGTCTACTTGATGTTTTCAGCAAGAAATGAGATAATGGCTCATTCAAGACCAGCAATCATTTCCCAGTTATTCAGTCTCTTGGTGTAACTGCTTAGCGCAGATGGGGTCTTCTGTAACGGAGTACACACCGTAACAAGACCGACCGGTTTCTGGCCATGCCATGTTGTTTTGCCCGAGGCAGAACATTTTCTCACGCCTTGTTTTTAGGTGTATAAGTTCCATTGTTTGTCTTTATTTTGTGTTAAACAGTTTTCTCAACTGTTTGTCAGGATATCGGACGGATGAAGATTGAGCTGTTTGCCGACGTGGTTCCAAAGACGGCAGAGAATTTCCGGTGAGGAGAAAGTCAGCGTTACATAAGTCTGCTTTTCCGCCATAAAGGATTCATTACTATTATTATTATTATTATTATTATTATTATTATTATTATTATTATTATTATTATTATTATTATTATGTACAGGACTGACAAGTGTTTTTAAAGCTGTTACCTAAACTTTCATCATCTGTTACAGGCAGTTCTGCACTGGAGAGTTCAGGTATGTTTGTGAAACGTCTTTGTTCTTCGATGGTACACAAAGACTACGTCACCGTCCTCCACACTTGCACTCAAGATTTTCCCTTTATCAGATTAAGGCATACTAATATATTGCACAAAATGGTTTCTGCTGGAGAAACGTAATTATTTGGCCACATGCATGCTTAAGCAGGCATTTTACATAAAATGTAAAAAATAAATAAAAGCCCAGGACAGGGAAAGTATGGGAAAGATCATTACATAACAACTGTGCCTCCTTATATCCAATACAAATGAGGTCAAGATCAATATGATATCCGTAAAATGTAAAACACATACATAGGTGCAGTAAGCAAAACTGCTCAACCAGTCCCTTTGTTGAAGTGTCATAGTTTAACACTTGCTGTGTCGGTACTCCGTTAAAACAGCACTTTGTGAGCCAGAGCCTTCTAATCAGAATGGCCTTATTCAAAGAATGCCTAATGAGGACGCTTTTAACACACGAGGTGTGTGGCCAGATATTAAAGTCTGCACTGTCACTCGTAGCTTTTTGAGTCACTGAGGCTGATAAAAGCTCTTAAAAGTCCTCAATCATGTAATGTGTATAAGACAATTGGACAAGAATGACCAGATTTCTTAATGTAACCACGACTGGTGGAAGGACCAACTTCCTGGTGCTCTTTTATGCAAGTATGACATGCGTCTCTCTCCACACACTCTCTCTCTCTCTCTCACACACACACACACACACACACACACACACACACACACACACACACACACACACACACACACACAGCTTTGTTCAAGAGGCGTAGCCTGTGGTTGGGTTTGTACCCATCCCTGTCTCTTAATAGCTAGGCATCGCCCATTTACTGTGAAAAACGAGGACAGACCTGCTTGGTGAGAAGTGATTCTGTGTATTGCAATACATTGTGTTTTAAATTTACTTCATTGTGTTCTGTTCTACAGGAAGGATGGAGTCCCCATTGGTTTCAAAGGTTGCCTGTTCCACAGGTACACACTGTGGTGGTTTGATATGCATCACTCCTCCTTTGGCCCAGACTAACTGGGAGGCTAGTTATTATTTAAACTGGTTGTATCATGAAGCTTATCCACGATGGGCAGCAGATGTTAACCACATCCTTAAGAGTATTATGTTCCATTTATTAAGTGGTTGTTCATTCATATGAAATGTCTACACTATATACATTAGAATGATCAAATGTATTTAGTTTTTGAATCACCTCAATTAAACAAACTTGCAGTCATTTATGGGAACTGTATTGTTAGATCTTTCCAAGTGAATGCTGTCTAGGAACTCTTAGCATCCTGTCCTACCAGTCAGACCTCATACCAGCAACAGCTTTTACATCAAGAAAACTGACTGATGTGTTTTCATTGATCGTTGTCAGGGTGATAAAGGACTTTATGATACAAGGAGGGGACTTTGTGAATGTAAGTACATGAACACCTCTTCTGCTGTCTGATTTAACACTTGTTTTATCTTTAGCATCTGTTTGCATTCGTGGTTTGGGTTAAAGCTACAGGAAGCTCACACTTTCAATCTTCTTCCATCTTTATAAGATGGTGATTACTCATAGGCCTTGTTAGTTTTAAAAACACTTCTGTCCACCATTTCTTGTAATCATTCAATTAAATAAATTGTGCCATGATGTCAGACAGACAATCTGCAGGTGAATTTTGAGTTGGGCAGGAGCACAATATGTAATAGTCCGCCTCCTGGTGGACAAGCGGTGAATTACAGCTCATCTTATCGTATAGCTGCTTCATGCTACTTCGTGAGCCCCATCTTATCTTCTGTTGTCTTTTTTCTTCTTGTCTTTTTGTGAAGGGTGATGGAACTGGTATCTGCAGCATCTACAGAGGTCCATTTGTAGATGAAAACTTCAAAATGAAGCACAGTGCACCTGGCCTTCTGGCCATGGTATGTATGTATGTAGATCAAGGCTTAGAGGTTGGGGACACTGCTGAGTCAGGAAGGGGTCTCTTTACTTTTGTTTTTTGGTAAATCCTCTATTATACATTGATTTGATTATTCCACTTAAAATTGATTGACCCCAGCCTCTACAGACAATAGGATTTGAGTAATTCATTCAAAGTAAATTAAAACTGACCAGTATAGACAAACAGACTTTCTCAATAATGTGTGTCTTACTCAGGCAAACAGTGGGCCAGGGACAAACGGCTGTCAGTTTTTCATTACCTGCACCAAATGTGACTGGTTAGATGGGAAGCATGTGGTTTTTGGTGAGTATGTCTACAATGTTCACTGCATTCATATCTATTTGGAGTGCTGTGTAAATGTGTGTATGTGCCAGGATTTACACTGCCTTTTTCACACCTGTTTCAGGAAAAGTGGTTGATGGTTTGCTGATCATGAGGAAAATTGAGGTAAAAACACATTGTAATATTAATATATTGATAGAATTGTGAGGGGAAGGAAACATAATGGTGAAACTGTTGCAATTGTGCAACATGTTTAAAGTTACCAGGCCTGCTGTAGTTGTCTATAATATTTCACTCATCTCTCAAATCAATTATGAAGAGAACTACATACATATTTCATGATGAGTTATATGCTATAACATTTTCATCTCAACATTCGTGACAGTTTAAAACTTCAGATATAAATGTTTCAAAACAGGCATCCAAACCGTGAAACCCCATTATTGACACTTGCAGCATATTCATCTTGTACTGCTTTATGTTTATGTAATAATTAATTCAGTAATCAAACTGAAATGTGCATAAATTCATAAGTATCTGTGTGTAATGTTTATGACTGTTTGTGCTCCTTCCTGTCAACAGAATGTCCCTACGGGACCCAACAACAAGCCCAAGCTCCCCATCCTCATTGCACAGTGTGGAGAGATGTGATCCAGCTTCCTCACAACACCACGCCAGAATCAGACAACCTCTGTGTACACAAAGTAGTTTTCTAGTCACTTGATACTCCTCAGCAGACATAAACCTACATGTTCTTTCCTGCGTGGATGATGCCTTCGTCCATGATGCACATTGAAGTTCAACTGTTCACATTGAAGATTATTCACAGGTCAGGTGGGGTTTGGAACTGACGTGATGTGCTTAATATATTTGTTTTAAATTTGTTTTAGCAAGACGTCATGTTCAGCACGGTTGTTGGGTCCAAGTGGAGACAATTTGTGCTTCCTAATATGAAAAGACGAATAACAATTGTGACTTTTTTAAGCCTTAAGAAAGCATTGCTTGGTAGTTAAAACATTCTAATACCTGTTTCAGTCAAACTGTTCATTGAGGATGAATAAATTGTTTTACTTTTTCATAAACTGTTGGGGTAATCTTGTTTCTTTGAGAAAAGCTGTTTATATCAGTAACTAGTATCCTATTTATTAAGTTTTTTTTTATCGTTGGGTTATATTTATAATATTCAAAATTGTAATGTTCAACTTCTCTTACCCCAAATGGTATATATGCATTTACTTTTTTAAGTATGAATGTGTAATTAGTTTGGATTTCAAATTCACAGTAGTAACCAGGAAATTGAATTCCAACCATCTTCACAAAATATACATATTAATTACAATATTACCAGTAGCAAGAATCTGAAATCCTCATTCTATCAGCTCTTCTTGTATTTTATATTTTGATCGACCATTTCATCCATATTTAAAATTCAACTCCTTACATTACATCTAGCTGACGCATTTATCCAAAGTGACTTGCAATAAGTTAATTCAACCATGAGAGCACAAACTCAGAACAAGAATCAAGAAAGTACAATTTCTTGGAGATAGACAAACTACAAAGTGCTGTAAGTAAGTGCCATCTAAGTGCTTTAGAGCAAATTGGTTGGTTTTTTTTTGGTTGGGGGGGGGGGTCAGCAATTAATAGTGTGAACACTACACCCAGTGTACATGTATAGTTTGTTATTCATGAGCTTATTTTCCACAGGGAGTTCCTCTTTATCTTGGAAATGATTGATCTATATTTTAACTCTGAAGTGATACTGGGTGATCAATCTCAACTCCCATCGCCAGGAAGCCAAGGAGGGAAATACTTCCCAGTTTAAAGGCACGACAGTCCTCCAAGTCGCACACTTAAGCGCCAAGCAATCCTCTGCTTAACTTATGGCTACCTCCTCTTCTCCGTAGCCATCCATACAGATCCAAGCCACCAGACCCCTCCCCCATCCACGCTCTCTCTCTTCCACCGTGGACCTTGTTCCCGTGGCACAAAAGAATCCTTTCAGATGGATACTCTGTTCTTACGGAGGCAGGAAGAAGGCTTTTTTTTAGGGGGGGAAGGTGGTAGGGGCTGGTCTCTTCGTGGGGAGGCTCGCTGGGATAAGTGCTGAAGCCCATCTTTGTGTGGGAGAACGGGACTCAGCCATTAACAGCAAGCTCTTCACACATCAGCCAGTGCTCATAAACAGTGCCAGTGGAGCATTAACATGACAATGGGTGCGGGGCTGCGCGCGGGGGGGGGGTCCTCTCGTCTCGTCTCGTCTCACACTCGGGCTGGGTACGTCGGCACTGCGCTACTGGAGGAGAAGATTTGGGATGATGACAGTTTTGTTGGGCAGGAAATATGAGTGAAGAAGCAAACAGTATGTTACACCAGAATGTTAGTATTTGAGCTTATGTGCACCCTTAAGATATAAGAAATGTAATCTAAAGAATTTACAGCCTTTCAAGTGTTCTCCCTGTGAATCCTAAATAATTTCAAGACGCAATCAAATGGCATGTTTGGTTAAATTATAAAGAATTACGGCTATTGCTCATCCTGGGTGTTGTGTCCTGATATGACCTTAATTTAAAACAATCAAGAAATTATTTGGCGTTAATCTCTAGAACAATATCACGTTTCCAGCGTAAAAGTAGGACATTTCCTGTGATATGGAATAGTGTTGTTCTGTATTTAGGTGTTCAGACTAAGGCGGTCGACATTGACATGCTGTGTATAGGCTGGTGAGAACTTAATGTTCTGACAGCACATCAATGTGCTCCCTCTCCCAAGGTTTCCTGTATGTTTGAGCGGCACTACCACAGCAACTGAGACGATGCAGTAACAATTATGAATATAACATTTACATCATATTCGGTAAATAAAATATTGAGACTTTCCTAATCCTTCCCTTAAATTGGGTCAGTATTCCACAGGGCTGCACTCAGTGCTCATGGAGCTACAGACAGTGTGCAATGTCTATTAGACATTTTATACTTTGTAGAAGCTATACACACACACAACCTTTACCATCAATCTCAGGCAAACACATTTTTTTTAAAATGACAATTATATTCCAAGAATTGAGTCAGAGTTTTAAGACTGCTGAAGACCTGCTTTCCCCCCAAAGATTAAACGCAGTACATTAAGATAATCTCAAAATCGTGCCGTCTCTTTTGAGATAATGTGATGACACCATTTTATACAAGAATGGCATAGTAATAAATCTAATTCTTGCGTTTTTTGGTGTTTGTACATTTTGTTAAATCCATCAAAAGACACTGTTCCAAAAGTGTCACGGTTTTCTGTCTGACTTGTCTGGCTTTGACATCACTATAGGGGCGTTGAGAAGGAACAGGTACAATCTCTTTTAGCCAATCATTTTCAGCAAACTTCTCTCTCAATCTAATTGACAGTTGTCCCAGCCAATGGGAATGCGTTTTGAGGTTCATTACAGATTCCAACCAATTGGAAGACTAGATGGGCGGACCACTGCCCAGGAACATTCCCCGGCACAGTTTCTCATTCTGCCCAGTTCGATCGGCAACGGGAGCGGAAGAGGAAAGCTGAGAGCCCGAAGGCAGTAGCCCCTACCACCGCCGGCCCAGGTTACCATCTAGCACCGGGAAACATAGCAAAGAGCCGCCACCGGCAGAAGCCATTACCAACCAGTAGTAACCATGAGCAGCGAGGCCGAGACACAACAACCACCCGATGCCCCTGCCGATGAGGAGAGCCCATCCAGCCCGGCAGCCGAAGCTTCCGCGGGGGATAAGAAGGTCATCGGTAAGGCTCCTGGAAACGAGCTAGTTAGCTCACGTTAAGTTAGCGAGTGTGGTGTTGAACGCCGTGGAGGCGATGCGCAAAAGCAGCAGTTGAAAACGTTAACTACCCGAACACCGGACCAGTTAACCGTTGAATCACTAATGTTACTCTAACAATTTTAAGACGTTGTTAACTCTCATGGAATGACGTGAACGTTTGTTGAAACTGGCAGATTGGCAAAATAAACGTTAATTTGTCTTAAAGAAGACTCACGATACTTCTCAAATCTTGGCCGATAATGAATAACGTGAATTCGTGGGATGTCTGTAGTTTGCTAATATAACGTCGGTTGGGTATGACTATAATTAATAATATCTTGAGTAAGTTAAAATGAATGTCCGTTTGCTGTCAAGAGGCGAAAATGAGTCCTGCCGTTTGCTCGCAACATTTTAAAATGTCAGTTGGAATATAGGTCCTTATTGCTCGCTTTACATATTCACTACTTAATGATTATGAACAGTGTATCTTGAGTGGTATTAGTTTCAGATTACAATATACGGTTTGTAAAAGTAATCCTTAAATCCCAACCGGTCAATCGCTGCAGTTTACCGGCCTTCTAATGTCTAATAACTGCCACGGAATGCCGTGTTACCGATTGGCCGTTACACGCACGAGCGTCGAGGTTGTTTAAGGACCGGTGTTTCTAACGTTCGTGCCACTCACCGCGAAGTAACGAGGCAATGGTAGCAGACGTCGAGCCGTCAGAAACGGTAACTACCATTTTGGTAACGGCTAATCGTGTATCACGGCGGGACACGAAGTTATTTCATAATGCTCACTTGGCTTGCCACGATTACTCTCGTAGAAATCAAGCTAACTGCAGACCGTCCCTTTGTTCACACGACGGGGTCTGATTCTGCGTTAGTGGTACGTTTGTCTGAGAAACTAGCCGAAACACGCCCTCCTACGTGGGCCCAACGTGGTTGGCGAAACGATTCTAGCGAGGCCGGTTTATACACATATTCGGATATTGCTGTCAACGGTTGTCAAATGTGTGCCCACATTGAAGGGCCTAGCTACTTAACAGCGACGGTAGCTCGTTGGCTAACGAAGCCACGCTAGCTATTTACATGGCTGAAGGGGCGACCCAAAATGTCCGCCGTATGATTCCACTGATTTCGTTGGACGTTGACTTTTTTTTTTTAATTCGATAAATAAAAACACGGTGACGCCGACACATTTAATTGTTATTCTTACATAATCTTTGGTCCCCACTCTGCGTTATCTGATGCGCTACGGTTGTTTCTGTTTGCTGGCTTTAATCCAACCACATGGTTGAGCCCCCGTTAGCTACTGTGCTAACAAGCCAGCTGGGCTCGCTGCATGCTAACGCATCCGGGCGCGACTCTACCACGTGTGACCGCTCAAGTACTGAGTAGTGCGGTTTAAAATGGGGCAGTAGGTCCGGAGTAACAAAACTTTGAAATGTCAGTGACCACAGCGCATTTTCTTATTGCTGCAATCCATCTAAAATATGCGCACTAACACGGATCTATGAAGCAGGTGCACTGATAACTTGAATGATTAACTAATCTTGCGTTTCACATGAGAAATGGCGCAGTCATTACTGGGCCATAATGCTCTTGGTTCATACCGCACACTAAGTGCAGCTGGCACAGGGTACCCCTAAGCATCAGGCTCTATAAAAAGGGTGACAGTTGGGAGTTAAATATAACTTCCACATTATCTGTCCCTGGTTAGTTTTTCATTATCTGTCCTTGTTGATTCTCTTACGGTTTGTCATTGATATTGGTGTTCTGAGATGAGCTGGTTGGAAGGTTTATTTGTTCTCGCAGTATGTTGTACTCAACAGTGTAATATTATAAAATGACACTGATATGACTGAAATTTGATTCATAATTTCCCTTTTTTGTGTCTCGTTGCAGCAACAAAAGTCTTGGGCACCGTCAAGTGGTTCAACGTCAGGAATGGATATGGTTTTATCAATCGGTAAGTGGACCCCACCCCCATCCATGCCTCCTAAATATCCTGATATTGTGCGTGTGTGTGTGTACATTCCCAATCCTATTATGGCTTTGATTTGCTTACAAAGCTGACCAGACAATTGTCTGCTGGTCCGCATGCTGTTACGCACAGTACTTATCCTTACACTTCCTGGTTTAGTTTCTATCCATCTGCAGATACATTGTTGCTTTCTGTGACTTAACAAGACACTGCTAACTAAAGTAACTGAGTGTTTATCTCCCCCCTTGTATTTTTCTCTTTTAAGGAATGATACAAAGGAGGACGTTTTTGTACACCAGGTAAGTTGTGTGTAGTTTTACATTCTTAATTGTTGTAATGATCATGATTATGAAATCTCACACCTGAACTATTCTTGGGTTTTAGACAGCCATCAAAAAGAACAACCCGAGAAAATACCTTCGCAGTGTTGGAGATGGAGAAACTGTGGAGTTTGACGTAGTTGAGGGAGAGAAGGTAAGCTGTTCTTTGGTCGGTAATACAATCTCTTTTTTTTAACTAGCTTGGTTTGCAGCTATTTAAAAATTATTAATTGTTCTCTCGATAATTAATTTGGATAATTGCATTTCTTTTGGGAAAAAAAGGGTGCTGAGGCGGCAAATGTCACTGGCCCAGGAGGCATTGCAGTCCAGGGAAGTAAGTACGCTGCTGACAGGAACCGCTATAGGCGCTATCCCAGAAGAAGGGGCCCTCCTCGCAATGGAGAATATCCAGACAACTACCAGAGTGACGGAGAGGGTGAGCCAAGCACCGGCAGCGGCGGAGGTCGAGACAAAAGCATCCGAGATGGGGGAGAGAGCGCCCCTGAAGGAGATGTCCAGCAACAGCAGCAGCGCAGACCCCCTTACCCTGGCAGACGGCGCTACCCACCATACTTTGTACGTACACGCTACGGCCACCGGCCCCCGTACACCAACTCACCATGGGGGAGGGATGACTGCGGTACGCCATCACATGGCTTCTATCATGAAGCAGGTACCCAGCGGTCCCAGTGGGGACCCTTGATAGGTTGATGTCATACACAACACCCTCTCCTTTCAACACTCATGTGGTTGTGAACACAAAAAATCTTGGTGTATCGGGGGTCTGGTCAAGATCTTGCAAATTGACGCTACCTGATGAACTATCGGCCTCAACAGTAATGGCAAGATGGCCAGTTTCATAACACGGTGTGTTTGCTCACCCGTTGGCTTTAGAAAGCGCTGCATGTCAGTTGTTGGTTTTATTTGCTTTCAGGGAGGCGAGGGTGACGAGAGCCAGGGAGGTCCGGGAGGTCCTGACCAGGGCAACAAACCAGCGAGGCAGAGCTACTACAGAGGCTTCCGACCAAGGTTAATTCCAAGCTTTGCATGTTTGCTTCATTAACGCAGGGCTGCAACAAAGGGAGAGTAAAGTACTGGGCTGACTCTCCAAGAGTTCTAGCCCAGAGTCTACGGCGATCCTGAATTAATAAATGCCATCTGTTTGGCCAGAGACTCTTTCCTTTCATTGCAGCCCACCCTCAATTTGCAGCTGTACATTAGTTTTTTGTGTATAATTCATGATTCCTTACAGCCCCTTGCTTATTGCTCGTTCACTCCAGGGGTCCACCTCGTCCCAGACCAGTACGGGATGGCGGGGAGGACAAGGAGAATCAGGTTGGCGAAGATGGTCAGGACCAACAGCCCCGCCAGAGGCGCTACCGTCGCAACTTCAACTACCGCCGCAGACGTCCACAGACTGGTGGCAAACCCGGCCAGGAAACCAAGGAGGCCAAGACAGGAGGTGACCCATCTGCAGAGAAAACGTCCGCTCCCGAGGCCCAGCAGGGTGGGGCTGAGTAGGAAACAACCTGCCCACCGGCACCTACCATCTTTTACCATCGTCCGGGTGCGTGTTAAGACCACAATGGCTGTTCATCTCGCTATTGTCTCTTCTCCATAAGAGCAGCAGTAGCTTTTGATTCTTTTTCTGCCATCTGGTGATGCACATTTTTAGACATGAATAAACTCAAATGATTGAACATGCAGCATACAGTTGAACAATTGACTAATTTGCTATTTTTTTCTTTACAGTTTTTTTGTCAACAAGATGAAACATCAAACAAGATCTGAGCAATAAAGATTTGACTTGACGATCGTCATAAGCTTGCACCATGCATTTGACCAGATTACCACCGATTGCCTGCAGAATCTATGCAGACTTGTTTTTTTTCCCATTATTTTTATGTGACAGCTACAAACGTTTTGGAGAAACAGCAAATGTTTTTCTAAATCTGTCCTAAGTTTTTACTCCAAATGGTTTTTAAAGAAAAAATGGAATTTGATAACTGGTCAGTTTGACATTTTTAAATAACTTTTTATGTATTCAAACATTTTAACAAAATGCAAGCTCAAATAAAAGTCCAGAAACCAGGAAAATTGTCTCGTGTTGGTTTTATTTCAAGTATATGGCCTAACAATTAACTTTGTCTTTCAGTTAACTGCATTTTTATTCAAATACAAACATTTAGACAACTGTGTATAATGCTGTTTATAATTGCCACATTCAACTAGGGTGTCAAAAATAATTTATAATTGTCACATTTCTTAATTTCTTTTTCACCAGGATAATAAAGAAACCCAATGCAGCATCTTGAAATGACAAACACAATGTGATACAACACGAAATGCAACCAATGTTTAGCACTATCAAGTTATGCATCTTGAGCTTAGGTTAGGACTCATGAAAGCAATACAGTTGAAGCAACTTCTCATACAATAGTGTGTATATATACATACAAAATAAACTTTGTAGCTCCTAGATTTTGTATTAAAACTTAGGCCTGAGGCTCATTTGTTTTACTACAGTGAGTTTATATTCTACCAAGTACATGTACAGCAACATGAGTTGAAGTTGTCTGCCACGGTTGGCCAGTAAGTCCAGCTATTGCAAATGTCCATTGTTATTGGTGGCACATAGGTGGACAAAAACACATTTTATACAGTTTTTTGGTGGAGATACAACTTTACTTAACCTGATGGTAAGGTTTTAAAATTGGGTTGGACAGTGACAGACTAACTAAACCATGGACCCTGGCTGGATTCAACGCACGAACCTCATGGTTGCATTGTATACATCTAAGACCATCGGTGTGTTGCTGACTGACGGCTGGACCCGTGTTCAGTATGATACGCAAGCAATGCAGCATCGACAAACACTGTCGCCAATTTACCGAAAGGTGTATTTGTTATTTTGTCCACCCCCAGTACATTTTGAGAGTCACTCAAACATTGGTCTCTTTGCGCAGGCGCTTCATGCGTTGCATGTTGTGCTCGATGGCTGTGGGGTTGGTGATCTCTGTGGCACAGATAGCAGGAAACCAGCCTCTCTCTCCATCTCGCATTCTCTCCCCATAGCACATGGCTAGGAAGAGCAGATAGTTAGCTTTTAGTAGGCACTCTGGGTGTGATGTTGTATTACAGCTATAAACTAAGTACACACTCACCTTCCTCACTCTGCAGCACAATGACAAGCTCAGCCTGTTGCAGACCCAACTCATCTGGCTCTTTTGGCATGTAGGCTTTGGTGGCCTCGTACTGTGGAAGACCTGAAAAGAATTCCAATAATGCAATCTTGAAACCAAAGACTTTAACTGACGGTTTTCCTGTATTTCAAGTTTTCTGCTTTGAATCACTTTGTATGTGGTTCATCTTATTGGTGAAGAATCAAGAAACCTGCTCTCTTCTGTGAAACCAACCTGTGTCACACTGAATATGTACAGCACATTACTTCCTGGTAGGTGTCATTTAGCCTGGAAAGGCACGCCCTTTGATAACAATGTAAAATTTAAATATCTCTTAAATCAATTGCCATTACACAAACAGAAACTGAGTGCTGCTTCAGTGACTGTTCTTTATATGTATTTAGGTCATTGTAAACCCAAAGTTAGGCTTCTCATAGATCAAAACAATGTTGAGAAATACTTTAAGTCTGGAAAAGAAGGGAGCTCCTATGCAGCTCTGATATGTGATTAAGATTGTATTTGAAACGGAAAATGAGAGCAACTGTTGGTTTTCTGTGCAGCAAACTGCCTTCCATAACAAATTAATAATTTACAAATGAAAGTCAATAGAACATTTGTCATTAATTACCACTTTTCAAAAATGGCATGCCCTCACTGAAAACTAGTGAAGCTCAGAGCTCAAAGTGTATTTCACAGAATGACTCCCTTAGTAAATAAAGCACACTGACTTACCATCTCTACAAGTAAAGACTCCGGCCTTCTTGTGTTCAGTAAGAGCAACTATCCAGCGGGCCCGGTCCACCCTTGGACACAGACACACAAAAAAAACATGACTCCAGAGTTAGTGTTGCATTTTGAACACGCATTAACACGAGAAGTTTGTTTCTCATGAAAGGACTCAATGCACGGGAGCATTTAAGGTTACCATTAAAACGTCTGTCAGTAGAGGGAGCCAGAAACCAAACATCTGATTTGGTTTGCGTTCAGGTTTTTCCAAAAGCTTCGAACTGAATCACTGAAGTTTGTGGTTTAATTTATGTCATGTTCTTGTTTGTTCTTCATGTATTAGCCTTTTATTACTGTGTACTTATCACCTTCAGTTGTTTTGGAGCTGTTGCTAATTCACAATAAAAGCTTTCCACTGGTGAACTGGCAGGATGCTTTTATTGTGAAGAAGTCGTATGAAATGCAATGTGAAAAACACTGCAGGCTCTTCCTGCATGTGAATGTGATTTTGAATGAAGCCCAAGAAGACTATGTTTCCCAGCGAGCACCTTACCCAAGAACATCAGTATTCAGTGGTAGAAACCAAGATTGCATTAGCATTTATACGCATATGAACCAGTATGTGACAGTAAAAGGTCAGATGTCCCTCAGTCCATATTCAATAATACTTGTATATTCATATTACTTAAACTTTGTTTTCAAAATCCCCACTTGAGTAATAACAACCGTATTTATTATGTACAGTTCGTGGCTGAGAGCATGTTACCTGGACTCGGCCACCAGGCAGATCTGCTCCGCTCTGCCATCACTGTTCTTGCTCATCTGCAGCTTGAAGGACAGATAGTAGCTGTTCTTGGCAGGCGAAGTTGTTCGTCCTTCTGCCTCCTCCCCGACCTCCACCTCCACATTCTCCAGAGTTGCATAGTCCATCACCACGAAGCTCTCCTCGCTGGATAAACAAACCGGTTTTTACTAAAACTTCTATTTGGAGATTTAGTTTTGATCAAATTGTACAGGGACATTCACAGAAATATTTAGATTTGGAAATGACCCGTTCACACATTATACTGTAGCTAAACCTAGCCACTATTTACTTTTGTGCATGTGTGTTACAACAAACACGTTCAAATCACATTCCCTGACCATCTGCTAATAGCATTTCCTAGATATTATCACCTGAGGACTGGGTCACAGTGTCAACTTAACAACCCTGAGAATGACCCCAGTGTTGTGGGCAGCTCCTTCCTCTGTGTTGACATTGTTTGGTTTCTCCCTAACTCAAAACAGAGGGTTGTAGTCCGTTGAGCTGCCCGCTCAGTGCCAGATTGAAGAATCTCAAGTATGTCCGCACCACATCCATGCTCTTTGCTTTCTCTGTCCCCTTCCTCTTGTCATTTCACTCCGTTCCTCATGTTTCCTGCCTGCCAGCAGTTGGACCCAAAGTTACAGAGAAACACGCACAAAGCTAAAAATCTGGTTGCATTTTTCCAGTTTGTCTTCTCTAACTGCCCCCATTTCAGGTTCTTCTATCTAAAGTGAGAGCGACTATTAGCTTCCTGCTCTGGTGACTTTGTTTCTCACGACAGACTATTCAACATCTTAACTATTGTGATTATGTTGACATATTGGAGAATATTTGCAGACACTTTGTTTACATTTCGTTTACGCAACCCCCCCCTCTACCCCCTCCACAAAATAAAGTGCAAAATATTCCAAAAAAAACGGTGTATTTCCATCCCACTGACCTCTTCTTCTTGGTGACGATCAGTACGTCGTTGAAGAGAAACAGGTAGTAGCTCTTGCTGCTGAACGCCCTCCAGATGCTGAGCTCTTCGGGGTTGAAGGCCACCTCACCGCGCTTCTTCAGCCACCGCGATGACGACACCAGAGGAAATGGCTGTGAGGACACAAGAGTCATCACTAGATGTTCAGGTTAGTTCACTGAATCGGCATCCGTCAAAATCTTTATCCTGGTTCCGTCATGTTCCTTGCTTCTTCCGTCTACATCCACGGCTATCATTAGGCCCAATAAGTCCAACCCTGTGAACTCTACTCACTATACTCATTTTCCTTGAAATACAACGTACCTTGATTTTACCAAAATCCATCTGTTTCTGGATGGTGTACATCTGCTCTGTCCTCTCCATCCGCTGAGCCCCATCATTGCAGCTGGTGACCAACTGTTGAATTAACAATCACAACAATTATATAATCATAATTGCGACCTTAAAAACACACATTGACTTCATAGTCCACTCTCAAAAAGCGAGATGGGGATACAGAGTGCTTTCTCAACATCTCTCTACCTTGCTGATGGCGCTCAGTGACCAAACAGCAGCAAAGTACTCCGCTGTCTTATCTGGAGTTTTCTGGCAGATTGTCTGTGAGGAGAGAACAAAAAGGTATCAAACTTAGTTAGTACATGCTAAGAAGCTCAATCTGGAGTTTTTAAAATCATAATCAATTATTAACTCAGGTGTATATATGCACATATGTGTTTATACAAATGTAGTAAATTCTTCTAATTTCACCCCCCAAAAACGTGTCTCTATGATACATGTGTTGATGCCCTTTGATTTTTATTATAGGTGCACAGGTTTACACGCTTAAATGAATAACTCAATTTAATCGGTTTTTGACTTGGAAATAATGTGCTGAATGTTTACCTAAAATGGAAAAAGGAAAGAAACATAGGTATGTGGTCCTCAGCATCCTATTTTCAGCAGCTATGCGTTGACCAATAAGTTGTTTATGTAAGAAAGAATAAGGTTAAACTGACATCCAGCAGCAGTGGGAGTCTGGTGACTCTCTGCATGGGGAGGATCAGGAAGGAGATCATGGGCAGGCCTCCACAATCACTGCTCCCTTCAATCTGCTTCAGGGTCTCTTTGAACGCAGCGTTACTGGTCCTGACAGACGGAAACAAAAGGGGAAAGTTCAGCTCATTCTGTGCAAACTCACATCGTTACAGTTTGCTCTGCTACTCACAGCAGCTTCTGCAGCGTCCTCTGCTGGAACGTCTCGTTGGAGCAGTAGACAATGTAGGGCTCGAAGTGGTGGGCAGCGTGGTTCTGAACTATATCGCTAATGTCCCGGATCACTGGGTTGTCATAGTGACGCCGTTCAAGGTCCTCAAAAAACCTGGAGAAAAAAAAAAGAGAGAGAGGGGGGAGGTGAGTTAAGAAGTGAAAAGGACTTTGTTTCTCCTCCCACAGACGGATTACCTGAGCAGGACACACAGCTACGTGAGTGTGTTCAGGCCGAACTGAACGTGGTGACTTCTGGTTGTTCGTATGTGATAATGACACACGCAGCATCAACACGCAGATTAAATCATCAGCGGTCTCCTTTCAATGGTTAGCGCAATCTAACATGAGCTAGAACTTTCTGTACCAACACACCGTTAGCTGAAGGTACATGGTGGTGCCCCTGTTCAACTAAGTAAGGTTTGTTGTAATGTGAAGTTTCATTCTGTAACAGCTGTGTTCCTGGAAGACGTTTGAGCACGTCATTTTGAAAACAAAAGGAGTTCTTCTGCTTTTAACTCAATGGACTCTGAAACAATGCACTTCAGAATAATCCTGAAAGCACACAGACTGATCATTTCAAGCTGCCAATACATTAAAATACTAAACTTATGCACAATTGAACTTTCTGCTATAAGATTCAGGTGAATTCGGCCTTCCATTATTAGCATTATTATAACCACATAAAGGACTTTCAGCCCTGCCCTTGGAAAAGAAGTAAAATGACACCTAGAAAACAGCCCAACCCAGGAAGCAATGGCAGTACAAACATTCACACAAAAACTGACTGCGAGTCAGACCATACAGGATCTGAGAAACCTTCTGCCTTATAGTTCAATACATCCTGTTTTACTTGTAAACAAAGAACAACAGGAACCAAGACAGAAAGACAGGTCTTCTCTTGCTGCTAAAACTCTCAATTTCCATTCAAATGTATGTCGCTAACAATGCACAAAGCAGTTTCCCTCAAGCACGTTATCATTTTACGGCCCGGGAATAACACCCAGAGCAGTAGAACCAGTTTGGCTAGCGTGTGTTAACATGTTGATAGAGCCTACATGATACAAAAGACATGGTGAGGGCAAATACTCAACCTGAAACTTAAAAACAACCCATGTTCTGCTTCAAACCACATCTGTTTAAAATACTGTTATGTTTGACTGTGCACTTTATTTTAAACGTAATATTCTAAATTCAATTGTAAATTTAATATGTTCCTAATTTTTCCAATGTTATGCACCACCCGCCGTGACAAATTCCTCGTATGTGAAACATACTTGGCATACAACGGTTCTGATTCAATGGGAATACAACGTTAACTGTATGACAAAAAACATTCAATGTGCAGCCCCATTTAAAATCTGTAGCGACTGTATGCAGATAACATCATCAGATCCTGTTTACGAGGCGCCGGCACTAGTTTTACCAGACAGACAATGTTGCACCCACCGTTTGCTGATCTCATAAATGACAGAGATGTTGGAGAAGAGGTGATGGTACTCTGTAGCGGTCATCGTTTTCTTCAGAGCTTCGCTACTCTTGAAGTGCCGCACCAGGATGCCCAGGCTGTGCAGGTACGAATGCTCTGATGTGATGATCTCAAAAATGGCCTGTCAAATGACCACACGCACCCAAATAAGTGGGAATGTGAAGAATGTTTTTCCAATTATCCATAGCTATCAGAAGCATATGCCTGCAGACAACACATCAGCAATTTGTATCAATTCTGTAACTCCTTTATGGCTTGAAACCTGTTCCAGGAGTGTTTACATTGCTGGAACACCTATTGATTCTCACACCTTATCTAATGTTCATATTTCATATGAACTGGCTGGTCAAACAAGCTATCTACGGCGGCGGGGGACAAAGTGCGTCTTTCGGACCTGTATTAAAGATCTCACACAGAGGAACTGGGTCAGACGTCCTTGATCCAAGCCGGGTGGAGGAACTCTGTCCCCATCGCAGCTGAATAGCATACTATGACTTCTGTTTGTATTCGTTGGTTTTGATGATTTGATGACTTGTAGTCTCTTAATAATTTCCCCATATCTTATCCTGTAATAAATACTTAAAAGACAAAGAAGCTTACGGTACTTTTGATTTCTCACAAGGAGATTTCCACCACATATGACAGTAGGATTATTTGGAAATGGAGAGCTTAATGACCTCTGCTGACTGTGGTCAGGACCTGAGGTGATCTTACACACCACGCCATGTCCCGTAAAGGTGAGGTGGCTCAGGCAGGAGCAAAGGGCATGAGCTAAGCTAAAGCAAGAACACTACTTCCTGAAAATCTCCTGCCAATAGCTAAAAATGTCACAAAAGAATGGGACATGATCGCCTGGTGGACCCGGTAAAACTTGGCTCTGTCTCAGCCAACATGGGGAGACAATTTTTCCTAGTATTACAGCATGCAGTAAAGCAGTATATTTGGTTCATCTCAATTAGCCCCAAACCTCAGGAAAATGCTTTAATTTCTTTCTTTTCCCTTCCCTAAAAAGTAGCATTAAAATTGCTTTGGACGGCTGCCAATCTGGAGCAAACTGCTAAGCACTGAAACTAAAGCCTGAAGGTTCAAAAGAGCAAGACGAGCACCGGCTCAGTACACAGACCGAGTGTGATCACACTGGCAAGGTGTGGCTGTATTTAAGGAGCACACAAGTGGACCTTTGGTATTGACGCAACGTCTGTTGGACTGCCGGCGAAGACGCATTACAGAAAGAGAAACCTGCATCAGAGCTGTCCGGCTCCCTGCAGCACATTAAATCCCTTCTAGGACACTGCTGTCAGCATACTTGGTACGCATACCAGCACACACACGCTCACACAGGCAAACACACATACTTACCTCTTGTCTCTTTCTCTCCTGAGGCGAGATCGATGTCAGGATACCAGTGTCCCTCACCTTTGTATGAGATAAAAAGAAAAAGCATGTTTAACTCCACATTCTGCTATATATTCAAGATAGAATTTGTTTTGAAAATCGTAAAAAAAACTATTGTCAACGACTCTAGCCTGTCTGAAAAAGCTTGGTGGGTATTCTGACACCTAGAGCAAGCTCAGCCAGCACAGGGTCATGGAGTGTGGGAGTATATGCAGCAACGAAAACTTTCAAGAAGATTTTTATATTGCACCCTTTCAGAGTTTAAAATGAAAAGTGCAGCTGGAGTTAAGGAGCAAGAAGGATATTTGAATAGATTCATGTTTTATTTACACTTGTACAATTATCAATTCAAACACCTTCAGAGATGTCCGAGGCGGCACCTTTTTGTTTCCCTCGATCCCTACTTTGAGTCTCAGTGCAGTTAGAGCTTTACCTGAGGGAGCTGGCTCCAAGTGAGCTGTGCCGGCCGGTAGCTCTTCACCACGATGCCCTGGTCCTCCACGGGACGCTCCACCACCACAAAGTCTTCCAGCAGCTCATCCTGGTTGGTGGACTGCAGCCCTCGCTCACGGATCTCCTGGTAGAGGCGCGGAGTAGCTGAGGATTACACCAACATCAACAAACTGCTTAAGTTTCAACTCAGAGTCTCAGCGTGCGATGAGTTTGTCATAGAAGCAGGAAAAACAATTGCAAATTCCTGAACAGCACAATTTAAAAAGGGTGAAAAACCGGTTTCTAAACTGAAATCTTTATCTCACAAAGGGCGTATGCATGAAGGATCCTGAGGTTATTCACCACTATGTTGAATTAATTTAAATAAGTTAATTGTAGGTATTTGTCGTTACTGGAATGACACAGGGACCATTCGGGTCACGGGTTTGATTCTCAGAGTTAAACGAGGAGGTGAAAGCTGATTCTTTTTGGAGCAGCAGCCCCAGTGAGATATCAGCTCAACACGTAGACAAACAACTCATCAATAAAACATTCAAAGTCTGCATGATTATACCTGGAAAATTGCTTAAAATCATACTTGGAGAAGGGGCACTGTCTCAAGGCACAGGACATTGATAGTATTGATATATATGCAACAATCTGGCATTCCTGAGTGCTTTCCTGTTCTGTCCTCTCTGGTTGCCTCAAGGGATCTTTTATAAGCTATGTCACAAATTGTATTGTATCCATGTGTCATTATTATCATTTTCAATGAGAAAAAAAGACAAATGTCCCTGTTATTTCCCATCTATTTGTAGTTTGATAGCCAAATTTAGAGAAGTAGACAGACTGACACATAGGGAACCTACCATCTTTGAAGGACCCACGTTGATTCTGGTTCCTCTTTCTCCCGAAGGTTCGCTGTGGGGGAGACAGCAGCGCAGCCTGAGTTTCACACGGTGCATGCGCCTCAATAATACTGAGCTTTATATTAGATTTGTCTAACATCTCATTCTCTCTTCAGCACTGCCTCTTTCTTTCAATTCTTAAATGTAGCATTTTTCAGTGTACTCTGGTAAAAACACTTTTGGGTGTGGAAGATAGGAAACAGTTGTGGAAAGATGACATCATCACTATGACTAAAGGAGAATTTGACAGAAGTCCCCGCCAATGCTATCGGCTATGCTGGCTGTAACCTATGAGGCTTTTAGAAGACCAAAACTGTACCAGCTGGGCTCTGTGTTCGTCTGAAGAACATAACTGGAACTGAACTCGCCACTTTCATTTAACCAGTGGCTTCTGATAGACCTCAATTAGTGAATACCTAATAATAGCAATAATATTTTACAGATGAGTGGATTAAAATATAATTTTACTGTATTTTTTATTTGCCGTCAAAAATGATATTTAATCAACTACGAGATGCTGTTCTCATCCCTGTACCTTGCGTCCAGGGCTGCGAGCTGGACTGGGACTGGCTGCTCGGTCCTCTCTGACTGGTTTCAGCGTGGATGCGGCCCCTTGTCCCGACGCCATGGCGTCAATGTCCAGGCTGGTCACAGCCGCTCTGTACGACTTGTTCCTGCGGTTCCTCCTCAAAGCAAAGCCGTCTCCATCACTGTCATAATCCTCCCAGGACACATCTGGGCCCTGGGATGAGTGACGGCTCCGGTTCCCGCTGCTGGAGTTCTCCAGTCCCACTGGGAAGGTCACCACGGTGGTGTGGTGGCGGATTTTAGGTCGGCTGGCTAAATTCTTGGGAATGAGCTGGTGGGCGCCAACCTTCCGCGCTGCAGCACTCTGGGTGCTCAAAACCACCTTCGGAGGTTTGACTGTCCTGTGTGCGACATCTTCCGGGGGAGTGGATGTTTCAGATTGGGTTGTGGGGGGGCTTTGTGGCTGGCAGCACTCATCGCCGGGCTCAGATATATGGAGTTCTGAGGAGAAGTGGTTCTCCAGAATTAGAGGGGCCTGGTCGACCAGAATTACAGGGATCTGGGCGCCCTTGTAGCTGTCCAACTGGCTGTGGGACATGGTGTCCTGCCACCGTCACCTCGGCCCGGTCTACTGAGATCTTCAGCACCTACAACATTGAACGAGTCTGAAGAGGAGGGACAAATATACAGAGGAAAGTCAGACTACAGGCAAGGAACATGTATAAACTAGCACCATAGATGGAGACGTGGGGAGAACAACAGAGGTAATATGAGTGTCAATCCTCTGGATGACCCATAAATACCACCAGTGACCTGCAGTGGGCCCCCCAGATCTCTACCCATCAAAGAAGGGGAGCCTAACCCGTGAACCAATTACACACACACACACACACACACACACACACACACACACACACACACACACACACACACACACACACACACACACACACACACACACACACACACACACACACACACACACACACACACACACACACACACACACACACACACACACACACACACACACACGAGCCAGTTGTGTCCGTCCTCAAACTCATATCAAGGGACTCAACCCGTGACTCAGCGCGCACTCCCACACTCCCACCGCACTTGCCCACACAAAAGCACACAGAAAGACCTGCTCAGGAAAATGTGTGCTACAAAGAAACTACATTAAAAAAACTTTAATAAAAATAAATCACACTTTTTCTCTGATATATACTCCTAACCCGCCCCGTGCAAAGAGTGAAATGTCAAGTGCAGACCCACAGAGCTTAACTCTTATAAACTAAACATTAAAGCGACAGTCTTGACATTGCTTTCATAACAGAGAGTATAACAATAGCTATAGCTGCAATTTTTCAAACACACACTGTTATAACACCGACGCAAAAAAAAATACTAAATCAGGACAGTTTGCTTGTTTTTGTCTGTCCAGTCTGAATTTTCCAATAACTTCGCTGCGGAACAGACGGATTAGGGTGGGAACTAAAATGTCTGCCTCGCATTCCCATGGTTCATAACAGTGAGGTGAAACGCAGTTCAACACATATTGAGTTCAACAGCTGCCTTACCTGTGTGAGCTGACCGTACACACACACACACACTTCGTATTAAACGAGCCTATCACAGTGAGTCCGGCGGGTTTTCAGGGAGCTGCTGGTCGGTGCAACTTCAGCAGCAGACGTGGTCCTCCTCCGCTCCGCTCGGGCTCATATTGCTTCTCATCCACTCACTTCCTCCTCGGTTCGCAGCCCCATTAAGCCGTGCTGCCTACGTCACTACAGGTGAGTGTCCATCAACTACCGAAAACTGGCAGAGAAACGCTGACTTTTAACAGAAAAGCCGCATCATAGTTTTTATAGGATTTATCTGCGTTTCAGTTACACAGAACTACTTTACACTTCAACGCCAATAAAAATAAACTGTTTTTAATCAAATTTATTTTAAAACGACGGGTTGAGTTTGACTTGACCACATATTATAATTATTTTGCAAAAACGTTAAGATAACATGTTAATTTTCTTTTTAATCCTATCAATTTACTTCAGTTTCTTACTTTCGGATGTTTGTTGACATCCTTTCTATCTGATTGGTGACAAACGGCTCGTTGTCCCCACCTGGTGAAAAACAGGAGGAACTACAACCTCGTCACTGATTAATATACACCGCATGGAGACAATGGATGGCACATTCAAATAGTTTCAAAGCTTTCCCCACATTTCAGAAATTTTGGTTTGAGTTTTCCTATCATACAGATTCTTTGAAAGCAGTAACCAGTACATAAAGTCAAAAGTGTCGGAAACACTCCTGCATGTAAGGTCTGCAGCACTTTTTTGTTAGTTTATTCATTTCTGTAGTTATTTTTTATTGCATATTACCTTTTTAGTTTTTTACTTTACCATTATTATTATTTTGACATTTTAGTATTCATTTCAATCCAATTCTACTACTACTTATTAAGCCATATGTCCCTGATATTGGTGTTAAAAATCAGTATGTCAGTTTTCTAAAAGCATAAATATCCCTCTATAATTCAGTCAAATACAATGGCACAAACAGAGAAGAGATCAGAAATGACCTCAGAGGAATCAACCTCAACAAAAACTGAACATTATAAGCTTCAGGTTACATTTATTTAGCTTTTCTTGTTGCACTGTTGGATTTTATTTTTTCTGTTTCTGAGGCAACATAAACACACTCTGAAGTTGTTCGGTGATTAAAGATTTATTGTCTTCATTTTAAAATATAATTATACATGAATTAGCCAACATTCTATTCAAGCAAGGCTGAGACATGTAATATAATGCAATATGGAAACAATGAAACAACAAAAATCTGAGAGGGTCACTATATACAGAGTTTAAATATATATAGAAAATCAAATGGCAATGATGTTTACATCATTTTTAATTTCAACATCATATGGCATCCGATGAAAGTGAATTTTAATATTTCCAAATGATTCCCCAACCAGGACGTGGTACGCTTGATACCCTACAGCTGCAAAAATGTACATCCAACATAAATGTAGTGAACATAGAGAATATTTTCCATCGTGGGAACACTTATGTGTCACGCTCAGCAGGAGACATCTGACATGATTGTGAGCTTCAGTTACTCTTAAATCTCACAGATTCATGCTTTGCTAAAATTTCAACTGTTACTCACAAACACACAGTCAATACAGCTTTCCCACATTTCAATATTTAACCCCAAATTGATGAACCCAAGCCCACAAGGTTGTGGATGTAATTCCTAGGAATGTTTGAAAACCTGGAACTGGAAGGAACAGTTTAGAAATTATACATAAAATTTGCTGTATAATTATCAACCTTTTGTGTCAGTTCTGTCACCTAAAAAGTATCAGCCCGAATGTGAATTATACAGTACAATGAAACTGGACTCTTCACACCTGCAGCTGCAGATTATGAATACACAGCAGACATGATCTAAGCAACAGTACATTTTAATGTTACGCCGGTTTCTGGCAGACAGAGAGCAATCTGTATTCTGTAAGCAGATCTGCTCATCAATGATTTATCCTCCAGGTTAGTGGGGCGAAGGCCGGAACAGGACGCAGGACAAACTGAGGTCTTTTCTCTGCCTTTGCAATATTCTGTGTGCAGATGAGGCATCTGGATGCTGCTCTTCACATGTGTGTGTTGTTGTTGTTGTTTTATTTTAGAAAGGCCATGTCCAAAAGGAAACCTTGTAGGGTTGTTCTCACATTGTTTGTCTTTTGTTTTTCACTGAAATTCCAGGGTCCTGGTTTCAAATGTGCTTACTGATACATGACAACATGCTCGATATACATTATGCAACACATCCACGCAACAATTCACATTCATGATCACAATAGCTTAACATTTAGGTCACATATAGAAAAATTTCAATTGGTTCATTTTTCCAGTGATATTTTTAAATATTGAATTTGCACAGCTAAATAATCTTTAAGTTATTTAAAATATCATATATACCAATATTCCAAATCCACGGAGAAATGACAACACACGTATCTAAAGAAACAGAGTTAGTTTGAGCAGTGTTAGGGTTACAACTCTGGCAGTAAAATGAAGTCAGTTTTAGAAAGTGCTTCTATGAGCTTGATGAAAAAATCCCTTGACTAAGAATGTAACATTATAAAGATATCATATTGTCTACATATAGGGTGCCTTAGCTGCTTCCGGGTTTAATAAGCATTTTCTGAGTATGTCCACACCACCTTCAGATGACACACCTGTAATAGCTACTTTTCCATTTATTAGATAATGGTGAGGATGGCTAATGGAGGGAAAGCCGACATGCAATAACCCATGGCAAAATGCTCACAAGTAGCCCCTTTCAATCTATCACAAACCTCTTTGTTTGAGTAACTCTTCTATGGGAAATAGCTGCGATTGATTTAGAGGAAAGCGAGTATAGATACTACAGATAACCTTAATTCAGTTAAGGACACATGCATTTATAGCAAGTGTCTTTTAAGCGAGGAGAATCAGCACATGTCATAGTTATTGTTAGCACTAAAAGACCAAGAGTTTGTGTCAATGAGACTTTCAGGGGAGGCGTTACACCCCCCACGCTGAGCCTCAAAGCCGATGTGGACAGCAGCAACTGGTCGGCATGGTCCTGTGTTTCTGGAGGTCGAAGACAGGGTGCAGAGGGAACAAGCTCTTCCCCGCTGTCCAGTGTACAGTGCAGGGTGGAGGATCGGGGATGGGGAGGTGTTCAGTGAAGGCCTTGGGGTGGGTGTGTGAGGGTGGGGATTGGAGGGGGAAACGGCCCAGTTCACTGTTTGGCTACATCCCCTTTCTTCAGAATGATTTGTCGCTGCCAGGGGGCCAGCTTGGTCTCGTCGTAACCCAGCTTCCGTAGTCGCTCCAGCTCCGTCTTCTCCTCCATCTCTTTCACCTGTTTGGCTTGCTGCTCCTCTTGTCTAGATGCATCCATGAAGAAAGGTGGAAAAAAGGCGGTAAAAAAAATAGAAGTTAGAATTGATTTACTCCCATTCAGCCAGAAGAGCATTAAGGTCAAGCACTGATGTTGAGTGATAGAGTCTGGCTCCTAGTTGGCAGTGGGGTTGAGGTCAGTGCTCCCTGCTTGTCAGTCTAGTTCTTCAAAACCAAACTGGGAACTGGAAACACTATGGACATGCGCAGGAGCAGTGTCATGGTGAAACTGGAGAGCCTCTTTGTCACAGAATTCGGCTTAAATAACACGGCATTAAGATGTCTTTTCACTTGAACCAGAGGACAAAGCCCTCAGCATAAAACATACATAGTGCTGTGTGTGGTGGACTAGGGTGGCCACATACTTTTGGCAATCCAGTGTATTCCATACACTGTACAATTGTGTTGGACAATTATTCTGTACATAGCTCAAGAAAGCAACTAACAAATAGAAAGAATATGATAACCAGAAGCAAAAATATATTATATGCATAAGCTACACATGACTTTTCATGGCAGGAGTGTCCCAGGAAGCCATAACAGTGAGCCAGCATGCACCAGGAGCCTGGGACCAACTCATCTGAATGGAATGCAGTCATTTCTTTAATCTTATCAATTAGCATACACCTTTTGCTTTTCTTGCTCACTTGCCAAAATGTCTGGTGTGATAAATGTGTAATTGAGCTCTGAGGTCAGCAGGGTGAAGAAAAACCAAAAATGCATGAAATTACGTCACTTGTGGGAATAATTAGGAAACGCTTAACATTGTAGCGGCAGGTAACTGAACCCGTAACACCGAGCCTTAGTAACAGTCAGCTATGCTAAGTTAGCTGCCCCAACGCTCTAAACCACGGCAATGTTAGCTGCGTATTTCGGTTACTTTTGTATTCGTAGACTTTAGACAAAACTCGTAGACATATCTGCCATTACTTATTCCACAATCCGAACCATACCGGCCAGCAGTAAGAGTGTTTTAAGGCCCCAAAACACAAGTGAGT
Source organism: Cottus gobio (assembly GCA_023566465.1). NCBI lineage: Eukaryota > Metazoa > Chordata > Actinopteri > Perciformes > Cottidae > Cottus > Cottus gobio. The sequence continues at coordinate 17,397,603 of CM042215.1, read as the reverse complement.
GTGGTGGTGTGGAGGACTTTAAGCTAGTTTACGGCGTTAGCATGAGCTTAACCATAGTGCCTGTTAGCTCATCTGTGAGAACAAATAGATATAACTTTGAGGACTTAGCTATATAGTTTTTATCTTCATTCTGCTATGTATATTTTAATGTAAAATAACCTGTACGTCTCATTCCTCAGTAGGGATCATTTTGTCAGTAAGAAAAGCAGACCAAACATGACAATAAAGGGACAGACTTTAAAGTTACAACTACAAAACTTCATACGTTTTGTGACTAACGTTAAGATAATGTCACGCTGCTTCCTCTGAACTATTATCTTTTTTTCTCTTTTTAGGTTTTATAATAGGCTTAGAAAGTTCATAGTGTTTGGCTAATACTTTAAAAAAAATAAATGGCCAAGAGTTTTTTTCTGTGGTTTAACATTGTGTCAGTTTTGATTCATCTATATAATAAACCCTGTATTTAACTGTAATGTTCTAACACAGGCGTTATCACCACACCATGACATAATGTGACCACTTGTAGCCACTAGATGTAAGATTTGATTTTGATTTCAAATGTATTGTCTCTAATACAGTTATACAATTATGGAAACTTGTTCTCTAATCATCAAGACTAATGTAAATATTACTGTGTGGAATAAATAATGTTTTCTTACCTTTTCTGTTCCCTGTCACATCAGGAGGACATAAGCACAAGAAGAAAAGGTGTAAATATTTCAAACGGCAACAAAAAGTTATTCAATGAGTCAAGTAGGACATAATTATAAGGCAGACCAATGACAAAACGGGGAATGTTATACAATCAACAGTAAGTGGAGATGACTTCATGGAACACTAATATACGCTATACAATAAATAAGAAATATCTCCTCTAAAAAGTTTCATACAATAGAAACAGATGAAGACTGGAGCACAGAATTGTATAGAAGGTTGTAACAGGACAAATCTGTCCTCTTTTCTTCCAGACGTCTCACGTTCTGTCATCTCATAATCAAACCATCTTGAGATAAAAGCCATCTAATACCGTAGGCCAAACCTGGAATGGATCAGTACAATGGTGTTGTGTAGAAGGACCTCTCACAGGACAAAATCATGCCATCAAAACTGAATGCTCATAGAGCTGAAAAAACACTTCACATAAACACAACATACACTTTATTTTGTGTCAATAGGTCCATTTTATCTGGAATACATGGGACATTATGGTGGTGTAATGGTGCAGGAAAGGTTTTCTTGGCACTTTTGTAACACTATTGTTTGAATGCCTCATCTCACCTGAACACTGGCCACAAAGAGATAATCATAACGGTAGAAAACTCCATCAAGATACTGTGTTATCTTACACTGTAATGCATCTCAAGACTGTCTCAGGCATATACGGTTTACTTCAGCATTATGTACAGCCTCCATATCTCAACCTTTGGATGAGAAAATATTGATAAAACTCTGCAGGAACTGTGCGATGCTATTGCATCAGCACCAAATAATTCTCTGGATCCTTTACAGCCTGTTGTTAAATATAATTCAGGCTCAACTGCAGTCGAGAGAGAATCCTCACCGGTACGATACCTCGACTCAGTCTACCTCATAAAGTGGCCCTAGATTATGTCTGAACATTGGAAAAACATACGTACGTTATGGTACAAAGACAAGTCATTTTAGCATGAACCTCTCGTTCTTTCATCCAAGTATATCTTTGTTAAGAGACACCCAAACACACTAACATATTTGAACTCAATGAGTGCAATCTCTCCCTACCGGGATATAATGAATATGCTGCAAGATAAGGCAAAAAACTGACGTGCAGAGCAACACAGCTTCGTTACTCACCTCTCTTCGTCCATTTTCTTCTTCATCATGTCTCTTCTCCAGGCCGGCAGCGATGCCAGGCGTGCAGCCTCCTCCTCAACCTGTCGAGGGACAGAAGGGTCAGGGGAGAGACAGAGATAGGGGCCCACGCCAGTCAGTAAATAATTTGATCTATAACAGCTGAAATGATTAGAACAATACAAATAACCGAAAACACAATTAAATTGATGTTAAATGCAATAAACCGTTTCCCACAGTCATGTATTGCATCAAACAATTCACATGTGTAAAACAAAGTCATTAAACACTAGATTTTAAATACTTACATCAATTTGTGTTGCAGTAAAATGGCTTTTCCATGGTCTTACTCTGCAAAGTTATTCCCTCAATAAACCTGCTTACTGAAACTTGAGTTACCTAGGGTTTCAAGGTTATTGTAAAACTTAAAGAAATTATGTCAAGGGCTTTGAAAACCTCAATCAAAGATGGTATTGATGTGCTTCATGCTTGCAGTCTCGCATAAAGCCTCTCTACATGCTGGAGAGAGCAGGAAAACACCTGCATAGAAAAACTGTAATGAAACGTTAGCTCAACTTATTAGTCCAGCATACACATTCTCAAATGTCAAACCTTTGACAAATGGCCTTTATGGAGGTGCGCATAAAGAGCATATAGCGTACTCACGAAAGCAAATAGAGCACACACACTCACACACACACACACACACACACACACACACGCACACACACACACACACACACACACACACACACACACACACACACACACACACACACACACACACACACACACACACACACACACACACACACAAACAATAGGTTCTCTTCTCCTATTTCTGTAAAATAAGATAAAGCCTTTTAAATGGACAGGACATTTTCGCAGATAGCGAATACAAATGGTAACTGGATTCTTTTCTCTCTTTCAGGCTGTAATCGGAGGTGGAGTTGGGGGAGAGAAAGAGGGCAGCAATCTTGGATTTCTCATCTTCACCTGACAAGATAGATTACTCTTTTGCATTTCTCTGGAAAACATTATCCCAGGTAGGATTATATACACAATTCATTTTTAATGATTCCCACGGGAATTACCGAGACAGAAAAAAAATGTAAAAAATAATTCTATGATTTTCTATGAAGAAATGTGATGTGAGATGGCAATTACTGAACTAGTCAATTGTAGGTTGTATTGCTACTGGAACAACTGTTACTACTGTTCGTTGTTAAAGATGTACTTGGGTTTGGTACTTACAAATGGATCATATACACAATTCAATACCAGCTATGTTATATGATCATCAGGAGTATGTAGTTTTGCAGTGTTGAGTTACTACATCTATACAAACCAACGTGCGTAAGTGGAAGTAGTTTATCAATTACTTTTTGAACTTCGAAGCTCAGCAATGTTCCTGTTATGCACTGCCCATTTAACTTGCATTGAATCAGTCACATTAACATTAAGATCATGAGTGAAATCATCTGCCCACACAACGGAGGATGTCTTTTAGAGGTAACTACAGCACTGAATGGAGACCACATGGACATGGAGAAAACATGCAAACTCCGCACACGATTGGAACCCGTCCTGTTAAATTAAGTTCTGTTACCCAGCCTAAACCCAATGGCACTCCAAAAGGTTATTGGTTATTTTGTGACAGGTTCATGTCTTCCTTTGTGCCAACAAACTAAATCTGTGTGAGCCAGAGGGTGTAGCCAATACATTGCCATAGCCTGGCAAGCATCTTTTACGATCAATAATTGATGCAATATAAATTGCTGTTAAGTTGTTGGTTTCCTTTGAGGAAGAAGTTCTGAATTCATGTGTTACAGCCACATTCATCTGTTTGAATCAATTATAAACAATTACACAACCTGTTACCAGTTTTGTACAATATAGTTTTAGATTGAATGAAATATTTTCATTTGGTTTCATAGACAATTAAGTCAATATCAATTCAACAAATTGAACAGTCTTTGTTATGTTATATTTGCTGAGGTTCTCCATTGTCTAGACTTAGAGTGGACTTAACAATTGCATATGTGTAAGCAGTGCTGTAAATACAAATATTTGACCTTGGACAGCGTGCAAGCTTGGTAGATCAAAAGTGAAACGAATGATAGTTCTGTTCATGACTCCTACTGTGTAACTTCAATCTAGTCTTTAAAACATGAATCATAGACTCTATGTTGTGCAATTTCCATCCACCAAATCTGAAAACAATACTGTACATAAATACAAATCTATGTTTAGGCCGTTAAGTTTACCAGCTGACTGCCTTCCTTGGACTGTGTGTTGATGAAGATTCACTGTAACCTCCTTATGGCTCCTGTAAGCCACATAAAGCATGACAGCGGGGGGTGCTAAGAGGGTTATTGGAAGGTAATCTTGATGCAACTGAAGAACCACACTATGAAAATAGTGTGGTTCTTCACTGCTGCAAGACAATGTTAGACAATGGCTCTTTCATTGGTGCATATCAGTGTGATTAAGTGAAAGGTATTAATTTGGCCTGGATCTGTATTCAGATAATTTAATTATGTTGGCCATGTTTGTCAGTTGAGTAGCCACAAGTAGAGTGTTTGAGGAAAGAACTACTGAAGTCAAGTAATCACAAAAATTTTGAAACTTTATTTCTAACAGGAATGTAGAAACCAAATATTAAAGGATTACAAATTTAAATTATGGAAAGCTTGAACAGATCTCTCAACAACACTCAAATTATAAACAGAGTAACAAAAAACGAAGGAACAGGCGATTACAATCCTTGATGTGATGTTTAATTTTGTTGATGATAGCTTTGTTAAGTGAATGCTTAGATTTGTTGACAGCAATTTGCATTTCTTTGCAATTTTGAGTTGTTAATTACTAAGGAAAAAGCTTTTTTGTTTATCCAGGCCTTGCATTTACCGTTTCTGTTAATCTTTGTTGTCTATACTGGCACACGTTCAAACAAAACCACACAGTCTCAGGCTTAAAGACAAGGACCATTTGTGAACCACAAAGTAACCATAAACTCTTGCAAACCCACTAAAGACCATGTTTCATTGCCTTTAATTTCAAACAACAAAGATCCCTTAAAATCCTTTTATTTTAGTTTCCCCCTACTGGATATCAAGAATGAATTTATTAGTTTTATCAAACCATCGAACCAGATACTCTCTGGAGTTCGACTTTGAAGTGAATCCATTGTCTTTCACTGAGCATCCAAAGTGTGCAGAGTTTTACCAGTTATGTCCAAAGACGTTTTGAACAAACACACTACATGACCTTTATGGCAAATCTTTAGTAGTAGTAGTGTGCCACGGCAGTCAATCATATTACATTAAAAAAGCTCTTGGTTCAACACAACTCTAAAATAAATGGTTGTTGCAAATTTGTGTCTTTTTGACATTGCATGCTTTTCTTCTCATCAACTTCAGCATATACAAAAGGTAAAGCCAGTACAGCTAAGTGGATGCTCTTTGCTTTTCTGCAGTTAAGTCCCTCATGTGACATGGCCTAGAAGCGAACACCAGATTAGTCTCCTTTCTAAGCATACTCCCCTTCGCAGGTAGTTTACCTGATCCTGCTCTTTCTGCATTTCCTCTCTGATTGTACAGGTAAACTGGCCTTCTAGTCAACCCTGAGTCCACATATTTGTTAGATATCAAAAAGCTCAGCTTCCTTCTCTTTCCAAAACGCAAAGCTTCGGTCGATGTATCTGATGATCTCCTCATTGCTGAACTCCTTTAGCTCATAGATCACTTTAATTGGGTCTTCACTGTGTTCATCCCTGGGTGAAGGTTTATCAACATCCGGTTCCTCTATGATTTTAACAGTAAGAGGTGGAACATCTTTCACTGGAGCCGATCCTGGGCTTTCTGTTGTGTCCTGCATTGTCTCAACTTTTGCTATTGCATCGGTGTGTTGTTCAGTTGAGGTTGTCAAGCTCTGCATTTGGTCCTGCTCTGCACTTTTTCCATTAGAAACTACTGCCTCATTTAATATCTGCTCACTGTTTTTTAAATCCCCCTGAGTTTTTTCCTCCAATGAATTCTGCTGGGTTTCCTGCACCACACACTGGCCATTGCCAGATAGAACATCAGGTGCAGCAGGTGAGGATGGTTGAGAAACATTTGATTGTGAGGCAGGTGGGGAAGGTTGTGGAGCTGGCGGAGCAGGGTGGGTAGGTGGTGGAGGAGGTGGAGGATGGGATGGTGGGGGAGGGAGCGACTCCTGAATAATGGCCATGTCAGGAGACATGGAATGTAGTGAAGCTGTCATCACACCTCCCCCATCATTTGAGTCTCCAAAATACTTGAGTTTTATGTCTTCAAAACCATCCGCCCAGTCTCGCTTCCCTCTCTCTATATCCTCCATGACCTCCTTGTGAAACTGCCTTATGACCTCCCATTTATGGCTGCCAAGACGGTCAAACATCTCATAGCACAAGAGGTGGCGGAATTTGCGCTCATTGCGACACATGTTCATTTCCAACAACTGGAAGTATCCAAGCATGAAGAGGTCAAGGGTTAGGCTTTCATAACTCACAGGAGAGCCGTTGATGTGTGGCAAGAAGTGCTCTGGCCAGTAGATCATCTGCGCACGACTCAACCTGCGGATCTGGCGTGTGGGCACTTGACTCATAATTGTCCTCCAGTGACCAATCAGATTCCCTACGACCTGCTTCGACTTCATGAAAAGCAGGAGTTTATCGTCTTCGCTCTGCATCTCCCCTCCAATCTGTGAACTAAATTGGTTGTAGTCCTCACAGACCACGTCCAGATGACTTCCTCTCCTACCAGTATGTTTAGTCCGGTAAGTTTCAGAGATGGTATACTTCCGCCAGTGTTCAAGGAACAGGAAGACAATTCTTTCTTTCCTCATTTCAATGCACTCCTGGACATAGCTTAGATCTGTCTGAACCTCCAAGCTTCTTGTTAATTGACCATTATTTAAAATGGGGTCTGCAGAAATAACCTGATTGAAGTGTTCAATGTTAGTTAGAGCCAATGCCTCAGAGGGCGCATATATCTTAGGAGCATGAGATGCGATAATAACTGGCTCTTCAACAAGTGGTAAAACGGATTCTTCAACTAACGGTAAATCTCCATTGGTATGGGACTGAGGGACCTCAGCAGAAGAAGGAAGGACATCATCCTCACGAATTGTCTCTGGACGATAACTAGACTGACTTACCACAGGAAGTGACCTTTTGCGCTTGTACACCCTATTTGCACTATCTGTAGACTGCTCATTCTGAATTTCATAATTGGCCTTGAGGTTCTTCACTGAAACTCCACACTGCTTTATCTCCTTCTCTACATCCTCTCTTGTTGAGAACGACTGAGATCGTCCAATAAAGCCAGTGCCAACAGATCCTAGTTCAGATTGATCTGCCCTCACATTCCTCCCCTCTTCTTGGGAATATCCAGGACATATTAGATCCAATATGTCTATCTCTTTCCCCCCCAGGGTGGCAAGAAGAATGGCCATACTCTTGAGCAGGGTAGAAATCTTGCTGCACCAGGCTGGAAGATCTTCAGCTTTGCCATGTACCTGCTTTGGATTGACTGAGAAGTGCCCTTGATTGAGGGCAGCAGAAACTGGAAGGAGCTGGTGAAGCTCCCGCTCCAGTTCTTCCAGCTCCTTCTCAACTTCTGAAACCTTGTGCATGACTTGCAGGTTCTCAATTTGCTTCTCAATAAGGTTTAGGTCATCCTCTGTCATCAGTTCCCCAAATGGGCCCAAAATGGCATTGTGGATAGGGGAGTAGTGCCATTCCTGAGGCTGGTAGTGTCCACTTGCCGCAAACTAAATCGGAGGTCAAAGGAGACCAAAAGAAAAGAACAAAGGGAAGGAGGGGGGATTCCTTCAGCTCAAAGTTCCTGGTGTGAACACACGCTTTAGTTCAAATCCATCTCGACACACATGATTTACATGGATTAAGTGGTGCAATGGCACTGCCTCATTACAAGCACAGGACTTTTCATTTTTAGTCAAAGAGAACAGAGAAAGCCTTGTCCTTTGTGTGTGCGTGTGTGTGTGTGTGTATATATATATATATATATAATATAATTGAACTCTCCCATTGTCAGTTTTTATAGTATTGGTTAATCAACTACACGTGCTGAATATTCTGCTTTTACTGCCATCCATTATGATTTTCATGTGTCTGCATCCCAAATATGTTGTAACACTGCCTTGTAGTACAATGTTACATCACTGCTGGCACTAGTGCAACAGAGAGACACACTTCAGTCCACACCCAACAGTGATAGAAAACCACACTGGGTGTGGTTGGAGGTGCAGCAGAGTTGAAACTGTCAACCTGAAGAGGTTAGTGCAACAAACGTATCATGATCTTCCTCCGAAAGAAAACAAAAAATAGTATTTAGTGTTTGTGTTATTATTACTGGTGCACCTGTAGTGTGAATGGGCTTGGCATCACACCACTGAATCAGCATGTAACAACTTGGAGCCACAAAACTCCATCATCAAACACCATCCAAAGTGTGTTAATGTTGTGATGGACATTGTAGTCAAGTATTTAATTCACTGCACCCCAAAGAGTCTCTTTGCTAATAAAAAGACTGTAAAAAGCAACATGCATAGAGATGAATCAAGAAACAAAGAAATTGTAAAATGAGTACGTATATGGATGACTACAAGTAGTAGTACATGTTAGGTCCAATGTTGTTTCATACAATTAGTGATACATTCTTGTTTGTATTTTTTCTATAATACATCACTAAAATACTCTAGTTTATCTTGTCTAAATAATATTACTAATAATATTAACACACTGCATTGACCCCCAGATTACTAGATAGCATTGGGCCTCATTAACCAACTGTTCTTGAAAATATATTTCCTTTGCTTTTACAAAGCATTATGCTTCTTTTAAAATAAATAAACAGTACAGTAATACAGTATAATAAGACGGAAGTTTATTTTGAAAAGACTGTATATATATAATGAAATTGACACGCGTTGCAGGCTTCAAATCGTCGTCTGGGATACGTTGACCCGATAGGCAACCCTTTTACTACCAGGTTTACGAAAACAAAAACAAAGTTCCAAACGTTTCATACAAAAAAAATAAAAAATCCTCAGTTTTGTGTTTATCGCTTTATCTTTATGTTTTATTTTTATTTGCAGAGTGCACAACACATTTCACAACTATGCATTTCATGTCCTTTAATGGAGATTGGCATAGTGTTTACGTATGATAATTAAGTTCAACTGGCACATGCCTTCACTTCACGAGGACAATGGGATTCATCCTTATACGTACACAGGTACAAACTATTATTCCGTTTAACATGTCTTGAATCTGATGTAGACTTTTCTTAAGAACAAATTTAAGAACAAATTTAAGATATTGGCAAAAGCCAAATAATCAAATTTAGAAGCTTTATTGTGAAACAAGTTCAGTGTGCTGACTGAAACCTTTGTGAAACACTTAGGCCATGTTATTTGGTCTCAAGGTAAGTGTAAGGCAGGTAAAGGCAATTATATTGTGAAAATGCTCAAAAGCGATCAAGTCCCTCGCTATGTATTATTTGACAGTACAACAAACACACTCTATCTCACTATCAGAAAAGCAAAGATGCTAAATGAAGGTGTAGTCTCAACTCCCATTGGCTGTTTTACCCTGACTAACTGTTTCATCGACAAGTCAAAAAGACAGCAAACCACATGACATGCATGAATACTAAAATTACATTCATACAAACTCATTGTTCAAAATCACAAAAAGGAACAATCAAATCCAAGCAGCAGCTATCCCCTTTGTGTTGCTAATTATTTCAAACTGAACCATGTATAATAAAGAGCATTTCAAATTTGCCGGACCACAAATGGGATAGCTAAGACACAATACAACTTCTAGATCGTTCCACAGCCATGCAACATCATGCCTACCTTGCGCTTGTGCTCCTCCTCCTCTTGCATCTTGACCTGAAGCTTTCGTACCATCACCTGTCTCTTCCATTCAGGGATCGCTTTTCCCTGTTCGTCATGAGTGGGCACAAGCGCTTCCACATCGGCAAGGCTCATCTTCCTCCCCGACTCTGCTCCGCCACTGTTCCCATTGATAACAGCATTGGAGGACAGCTGCTCGTAGCTCGCAGAGGTCGACATGGTCCTGGCAGATCCAGAACCAGTAGGGCTGGGACTGGGACTAGGGGTGGTGGGTGGTGAGGTGACAGACGTGTCAGATGGTGGAAGGGATGGCGGCTTGGGTGGTGGGCTAGATGTGCGGGTCTCTGGTGGGGATGCAGTGGTTTCCTAGACAAGAAACGTGTTTCTTCAATGACAAAACTGATAACCATTGGATTAAAAAAACAAAACATTAGACACTCTTTTATTTACGCCCTGAGAACGAATTAGGCATTCTTTTAAAAAGTTAATGTATCGCACAATGACAAAGTTCTTCCAGATTTGGCCATATTCTTCTAGTTAGCCTTTACCTACAGTAGCTTAAGTGTAACTCATAGGATGTATGACCACGTTGATTCTGACTCATTCAGTATAAATGATGACACTCTTATGTGTTTTAAGTTATTGCGGCCTTGACATTTCTAAATAGATCAAAGTAAAGTACTATAGTTCCCATGATTGAGGGGATCTACCTGTCAAGTTTAGAGAGCTCCTGTGTCCCCTCGCTAACATTTTGAATAGTTTCCAAACTTATCACACTTGGCAATTAACAAATTGGTATCAATTGCATTGATTGCATTGGGTTCACTGGTGGACAGTGATGTAGCGGTGTGTCACAGGCATGTCACTGAATACCTATTAATCCCATCTTTGATGTGTGGCATAATCTTAATTTCTGTAATTATTTCAGATTAATTTAAACCAGTGTGTTTTTGCATTGGTACTTAGATTAAAATGGAGCAACAAAGTGGCATCAAATGCACAAGTGATTGATAACCCTGTGGCTGAATTTCTATATTGTGCAATTCCATATTTGTCAGTGACTGTTCCATAAATGTCTCATCAGTCGTTGTGGAGGGCTGTGAACCTACATTGTTGCCTGTGGGTCCGCTGCTGGAAAAGACAGTGGTGTAGCCTTTACTGTGAGGTGTTGGCTTGAGGCTCTTCCCGGCTTTGATCTCTGCCAGCAGCTCCGAGTTGTCGCCAGTGGGGGACATCATGTTGAAAGATTTTGTGCCTGCAGACAAAAGGATGGAGCAGAAAAGTGAAACCGAGTAGAACGAAAGACAGGGAGAAAGAAACGGAGAGAGCGAGAGGGATACGCTGTAGAAGAGGGAGAGAGAGAACGGTTGGGTGGCATTTCAGTGTTAAATATTTCATCCGATCAGGCAGGTAACAATGCTGCCCTCGAGCATGTTACACAGTGACAGGAGGTCATTATGGTGTCTACTGAGCCTGTCTCTCAAGGATAAGCCACCCTTTGGGCTCAGGGTTTGCTTTAGGCATGTATCTCTGACACACAATTTGGATTTATCAAATGGCTTCCCAGCTACCAAACTCCATGAAATACAGATACAAGACATTGCAAGTGAACCAGTGAGAATTCAACACAATAGGCAACTGTTGCATCAGTTGCAGTTCGCTGGGATTAGATGAGGCGAAGCAATTCCAAATTGTTTCACTACAGTGAACCCAAAGAGAGGAGGCACACAATCTCTTTCAGTGTCACCTGACACACACAGCTAAGCTACTGCTGAACTTTTAACTTTAAAAAAAGTGGGTTTCCATTAACCCTAATCTACTTATAGTGAACAATGCAACAAATTCAGGCCGACTTCAAGTACGACCTCTATTGAAACTGAGAATACAAAGGAATTTAGTTTTCACTGTTTAAGGACAGACAAAAGAAAGAAAGAAATACAACGTAATTGTCAATTAGGCAATGTTAATGTAGCTTATGAGACCACATTTGTATTATACATCATCATATTTTTCCAAAACATGGTAAGCAGTTGACAGTTGACCCAACATATGGGACAATAACAAAGAAGATATTATTTTGTTTTAACAAACATTTAAGATGTAGCAGGACAATTCTCTAATCTAAAGTGAAAATGTAACTTACAACCAACTATTACACAAGCTATATATGATCATTTTTAATCATTTACATTTCACATATATTGGCCAAAACATCAGGATCCAGCAGCTACCTCACCTGTTTTAGTGAAAGTAAACCTCCGATGAAATTAATATCCTTAGTCCCTTATTGATTGATCTCACTCATTTTGTTTTAGGGGAATGGAAAAAGTCCTCCCGTAAAAAGGTTCCTTGTTGAGGCGACCACAAAGGTCTAGCTGGACACAAAGCCTCGCTAGCCTGCCACCCTCCTCGCTCTCCCTCTCCCCCTCTCTCTCTCGGGGAGGAGAGAGCAGTATTCTATTAAAGACCCATCATCACAGTTGGGGGAAATCTAAAGGAATCACCAGTAACTAGAAGTGACAGCGAGCCATTGGCAAGCCGGCCAGGAATTAACACGCATGCACACGCACACATGGACGGATACAGTTAGGTAGGCACACACAGATGCACAGACACACAGTCACCCTTCAATCCCCAGCTTGTTAGTCCACCTTACCAGACCAATCCTTACTGCAGCAAACCTGACGCACAATCATACACACATTCTTGACAAGCGTACAGCCTCACATTTACTGAATTACAGAGAAATAAAGAGGCTGCCAGGTCCAATGAGTCTCACCAAACTCTTCTAAACTGTTTCTTACTTAAATGTAACTGGATCAGTCAAAAGTAAAGTAAGATTTTTATTTTTGGCAATATAAGCAGCCTACCTTCATCCATTTTCCCCTGACAAATCGTCATCGCACAGCTCCTACAAACACCTGATTATCCACAATCAGATGGGTTTCAAGGCTAAAACGTTACAGTGGACTGACGTCGGTGTACACATACCTCTTTGAATACACCGCAGTGTGTTTTAGCTTAATTCTGTTTCGGCTCAGGGGTGTGGACTCAACAGGTCTGCCAGAGTAAATGTAAGGAGGGTGGAGCTGTGACAGGTAGGGAACAATTGACAAATAGCCTTTCATGATGGACATCCCAGCACAAAAGGTTTGCTGCTCTGATTTAGAAGTGAAAGTCAAGCTGCTTCATCTGTTAAGCTGCACTGTCGCAAAGCACTTCAGATGTGTCCTGTGATTTAAAAAGAAAGATCCTCTCCATTTGGTTAATCAATAGAAAACAATGGATAACTTCTAACAATATACAATGTTACAGCAGCTTTTTCAATCAGCCGGCTGGTTTATTGCCATCAGAATGAGCATCTGAGCAGTAAATTCATCTTGAGCTCTCTGTGCTGGTGGCTTTTCATTTTATTACCACTTAATTGCCTGTTTATTACCTGATTAATGCTGAAGCACAAATCTTGCCATTAGTGAGCACATACTGCTCTTTAGCTGAAAGTATTTTATAGGTCTCCTACCATTAGGCGGCAGGTGGAGCATAAATAAATGAGACAATTGAATATTTGGTGAACAAAGCGTAAAGATAAAATACAACAAAAAGGTGCCTAAATTGAACAATTAAGAGTTTACAGCTTAATTGATGTTGCTGTTTATTACTGGTTTATAAAAACAGTAGTGTACATTCCCCTAAGAGCTGCTTTTCAGCTATGACACAAAGCTGAAACCATATTATACTGTAAATTACCTTTTACTACTACCATTGTTTAAGTAAGAACTTTATAAGATATTTGAGCATCCTCACATGCTGCATGACAAAAATGCTTCACAACATAAATTATTTTTATCTGTACCCTTTGTATTGTTTTATTAATTATACAATTATATAAATTTTTGTCCAGATATAAAAGCTTAATGATTAAATGAATTACAGATTTGGTGGTGGTTTTCTAAAAAGAGTTACTACTTACGAGTCAGCGTCAACACCCCAGTCAATCAGATGGGGTGCTGATATACTTCTGAATTGGTTACTGGTAGAGTGGATATAATGTCTACATAGATCTTCTGTTTATTATTAACAAAAGCCGTTTTCTCCTGTGAGAAATGAAAATACATAATTTCCTTGACAATTGATATCATGTTTTTCTCGGAAAAAAGGACTATTGATATTGATAAACAATCATCTTTTGCTTTGATAAACTGGATTCACAGGTTGAATCGCTGTTAATATTTATATGAAAACTTATAATTGGTAACTGTGAAGGCCTATTATGAACCCCAAATTCGATGCGCACGATGAGTGAACTGATTTAGTTGAAAGACTGGTTGGCAGTCTGTACTTACTCTTCATCAGTCTCTGTGCCCCTCCCTCTGCCCGAGTTGCAGACATACCCCCGCCTTGACACCGCAGCATTGAGGACAGACCATGGCAGGGAAAAAAGTGGAAAACCCAAAACAAACAAAAACAGAGAGGAAACAGGTGGAGATGGAGCAGATGTAAGGAGGAACATGGCAACAGAAATGTACGTGAAGGGGTTAATGGGGTGAAGAATGCTATATTAGGAGAAGAATAGTGTTGCCTTGCCAATTGAGAAAATTAGCAGCATTAATGTATAATTATTACAGAAAGAGAAAAACAAATAGGTTGTTGGTATGTTTTATCTTCATGTCACCGCTGTTTGATGTTTGAATCGCTGTTGCATGCCCAGCCATCTTGGATAACTCTCTCCATTTTTGGCTTCACTATGTCATGAGATTTCTTTGATAGTGCGATGTGCTACAGTTTATTATTATTATTTTTGTATTGTTTTCATTGTGTATTTTACTGCCCCATCTTTTAGTGTGGCCCCTGTTATGGTTACTTTGGTTTGATTTATGTTTAGTTTTTAGTTTTCTCGACCCCTGTACAGCACTTTGTGACCTTTTTCTGTGATAAGTGCAATATAAATAAAGTTTACTTACTTATTTTTGTATTGTGGTTGATAACTAATTAGTTAAATCTATCTCAGGCATGCATGTGATAACGTATGTTAATAAGTTATATGATGTTAAACATTTAACAGGGATGAGACATCATGTTAGGCATAATCAAATTCAACAACTTTTTTAATTTTCAACGCTTGTTATTTGAAATTCTAGGACTTAAATTGTGTATTTTGGTGAAAGACTGACACACTTAACCTCACAGTGAGGACTAGCTGCATCCAGGGCAGCAAAGGCACTTAAGGAAATGGATGAACACTAAACCAGTTCTGAGGGTAATGGTAGCCCGACATCATTAATTTATAATCCTTTATTTCGGATGCTTGGGTCAGACTCAAATAATTGTCACCCAGTCAGATAACAATTATTTGAGTTTGACCCCAATCAGAAAGCTGCTTTCTACAAATAATAATGTACAATGATGTGAAGAAGTATACAATTCACAAGAAAAATACATCCATTGCCTTTTTATGTTTTAAGGAATGTTTAACAAATGTTTAGTTCTAGGGGACAAAAGTAGGAGTTGAAGGGAGATAAAAAGAAAAATGAAAGGATTGAGAAAGAGGGTGGGGAAGCACTCACTTCCTGATGAGGAAGATAGACGTCGCTGGTTGGAGAAGGTGCCACCGCCAGAGTGATTCTGGGTGGTTGCCGTCTCTGGGGGCAATGGAGGAGGCGGAGGTGGTGTCGGTGTCTGATTAGTTGCAGGAAGAGGAGGCGGAGGTGGAGGAGGAGGTGGAGGCGCTGCCGATTCCTCTGTGGTGCCATTCTCTGAGCTGTGGGCGGGGCTGTCGGTAGGCTCCGCCAATAACAAGGAGCCCTGATCGGGGAAGAGGGCAGGATTAGTCATATTTTTCTACCTTTAACTTTTCCTGGCACCCACATTGATATATTACCAATATTTGATCACTGATAACAGAGATGTGACGAAGTGATATTAAAATCCCAAATACATTTTTCCCTTTAATTTTTTTAAATATTTGCATTGCATTTGCGAGCTATTATATTCCTAAAACATGTGAGATAATGAAAAAAAATAAATAAAATAAAAGCCTAAACAAAATACCTTTTTTTTTTATTCACGAAAAATAAACAAAATATATTTTTTATTCATTAAACAATCAATTAAACACAAACCGGTGACAGTGAATTTGTTTCCCCTGCTTGTATCGGCATGCCACATAAAACACCCGCTGGGCTGAACGAGCATTACATTCTTTCATGGAGTGACAGATGTATGCAGCCCTGTTAGATGTGTCCTCCCTCTGCTTCCTGCCATCTTTAATCAACTCATGGAGACATAACACCCTGTTGCTAATATGACCTAATCTCAAGGGGAAACTCAGTGGGAAGAAGCCATCTGTCACTGCAAGTGATAGTGCTTAACCCCCCCGCCCTGCCCCCCCCCAGCATGCCCGTGTCTGACACGCTCTGAACGCGTGCCATAACTCTGCTGGGGGCAAGTTAATGGACCGTGACGTTTAACTCGACCCCTCCACCCCTCCCTCCTTAGTTCTTCGGACGCGTGCTGATCATTGTTGCCGCCTTTACTATTCAAACCCCCCAGAGAGTTGGGGGGAGGGCGTTGTCCAGATGGGCCATGGCAGCACGTGCCGTTGCTCCCGTTGATTAGCCGGTCCATCTGCTAGGGGGCCTCTGAGACCAGAAGAGGCCCCACTGAGACCTTAATTGGCTCAATGTGGATTGTACTCCGTATCATCCAGAGTTCCCCCACTACTGATACCCTTGAGATTATAAGAACACCTCTCCAGGGACATGGATGAGTCTAACAGACTCTATTCATTCAGCTGCCTGTGCAGGTATGTGGCAGCAAACAGCTTTATCACTAGTCACTATAAGCCTTGTCAAAATGTTTACTTCATAATTCAATAGCATTTCCAAATAAACATGACACGTTGCCTTAATCACAGCATTTGTGTTGCAATGACAAAATGTGTTTCCCCTAAAACCTGAAGGATTAAATTAACCTTTTATTTTAATGTGATCTCACAGACTGTTAAAATAACTTGCATTCATTAAGTCAAATAGCTTGTGACATACTTATGATTTTGTTATGTCACTAAAACAACTATATACATAAAACATTCATGGCCATAGAAAAAAGTGTAAATTTAAAAACATGATTCAGTGGTATTGATGGCTGTCATTGACGTGGGTTTGTTCTGAGTTTGTTCTTTTGTAGGCCATCGGCAGTTTACACAACAGGGTGGAGACTCAAGAGGAAATGGAAATTAGGGAGACGTTTGCATCAGGTGGCAAACAAAAGCTTAGGTGGACACAAGACCATGTAATATGCTGAGTTGCACAATGCACAGGCAAATAGTGCAGTCACATAATGCCAACACACCATCGCTCGGCTCAACCTCACCCTTAATAGGACCGTATAAGCAGCCCACAGCACGAACAGTGCAACTAGGGCAAAGTACATGCACCTTTTAGCCAATATACTATTGTTTTAAAAACAGCAAAATACAAACATGCAATGTATGCTAAATTACATGTCAATATGTTATAATTGATCTTAACATTTCATTATTTTAAAAGTCACTTTGTAATATTAAACAGATGCACCAACTTTAACGGGACATGACAACCCATGACATGATGTCTGTGAGGTAACTTGTGATGCCACCATTCTTTACAACTTTTACGGTGTCATTTTTCTTTCAGTCATCCATACCATACCCTTGATTTGAAATAAGTGATTTGATTGATATAATTAAAAAAACTAGTCAAAGCATTGAACATATTGATGTCAGAGACAGCAGAGACCGGGCTTACCTCCTCGTTGGGCGCCATGCTTTTGCTCTCTTGGGGCTCGGCTAAGTCGCTGCCCAGGGCCTTGTAGTAGTCCCCAGTGCTGGGCTGCTTGCTGAAGCTCCTTGACCTCCTGTTTGAATCAACACGCCGCAGTTTGTCGTGGTCTTCTCCAAGAGTCAGCTGATTAAAAGAATGTGAAAAATGCGTAGCTTAAATTGCTTTGATAGTTGCCAACTTTAGCATTGAGTTGACAAAGTAACAGAAACATTGGCGTTTTAGTGTGAACAGCTAAACACGACTTTTGTCATTTGTGGGTCAACACACTGGAAGTCATGCATCGTAGCTTTTGGTCCAAGATTATCTCTCTCGTGTAAGCAAAGCAGCCTTATTCGAGTAGCATAACACAGCTTTAGTTCAGTTCTAGTCAAATATTGGCATTGTTTCTTGTAATGACTGCCGGGCCACAGAACATACAAGTTCACATGATGCCGTTGTTCCCGCGTAAGAGAGACCTGTCTGTCCACAGAGAAGGGTGAGAGGTCACTAACTCAGCCCTTTCAGTTGATCACTCTCACTTTCCTTCTGACTTCTATCTCAGGCAACTGGACCTGGAAAGATAGGATATCAGAAGCTGTGTAAATGTGAAAAAGGAAACCCCTTTTCATTGTATATTTTGAAAAATGAACGTTGAAAGCTGTCAGCTACGTGCCTTAGTCATCATAGCAAAATGTATAGTTACTTTGTCTTTCAAATGCAGGGAAATAATTGACAGCTGACCTCTGACCCCTCCTCCATTGAGGTGTCATGTTTTAAGTTCTTATAAGCCTGTTTAATGTTGTTGACTCATGTCTGCTGTCAAAGAAAATGTCCCTGAGCACTCATCAGGTGGGAGGGTATTGTGAGCAGGGGAGCACTACAGATGGTTTGATTGTCATCCTCTGGGGAGGTGGGCTAACAAAAGAAAACGTACAAAGCATTTTAGCTCTTCCCTCACAGAGACGTACAAACGCCATTATCCATTATACGCATCTGTCTGTCAACATAAAGTGATTGTTATATATTTGTTTTTACAGTCTAATGCATTTGTATGCATTATCAAAGGATGCTAAGCCTGGTTGTGGTTTGAAATGGTTCAGCACATCAGCATGTGGCTTTGCAAAGGCCTCAGATAATGGAAGACTGTGCCATTTTAAAATGAGTAAAAAAGGAAAGTGCACAATTAAAACATGACAACATGCAACACATTCATTGTTCAACCGAACAGCAGCTCAAACCGCTCCGCAACCTGTCAATTATCTAAAATACACAAAGCAACTTGTTGTATCTTTTCCTGTATCTGCAGCCGAAACTGGTCAAAACTAAGCTCTCCTTCTCCTCTTAACACCTTACCTTAGCGGTAACAATCCTCTCCTGCAGCTCTCCTCCTGTCTGGACTGAGCCTCATCCACAAAGCCTAGTGGAGCACAGATAGCTGTCACCAAATCCAGAGTGTCACCTCCTCTCTGCTCAGTGCTACGCCTGCCACTCTACCTGCCCTCTCACTTTACCTACAGACCTCATCAATAACCTATCGTGCTGGCCATAGTCGTAGCAATGATGTCATCACCAGCCCCAACCCTGCCCCAGAGCCTGTTATGCAAAACACAAATACCCAGGTTCTGCCCTGACCATGGCTGACTGCAGTCTAATCTCTCATATTTTAGGGTTATTGGAATATTCTAGCCTTCAGTACCCAGAATTAGCAGCAAAAAATATACTAATCACGGCTAAAGTCCACATTTTGTATAGGAACTATACCCAAGGTCATAAGAATTGAAAAAAATTGTGAGAGGCAAAGCAGTCATTTGTTTGGCTGCTTCTCACGAAACATTTGACTTCAGTCGAGGCAAATACAGACAAATGAGATGGGAGACGCAGCAGAGAAAGCCCCGAGTAAAACAAAAAATGTGCGAAACTGCCCTTCCTTCCAACTCCCTCCAATAATAAGTTTTTTAAAATAGGAGTTTGACACCCAAAGCTGTAATACATCTAAATGTTGTGAGATTGGTCCGTCCGATCGGCTGTGTCCATGGATGAGGTTACTGTTCCCTGTTACTATGGCGCCCGAGGTAGATTGTTTTTCTAAATGTATATGGCAGGCGCTGATCTTAATCGTTGTGTGTTTGCACGCATATGTGCATGTGGTGCTTTGTTTAATTGTTAATGAGGGCGAGCCCCGGGCTGGTCACCTGGGTACAGAGATGGGGGGGGGCAGCAATTATAAAAACTCCACCCTATGGCCACACACACACACACACACACACACACACACACACACAGCTCACCTTGGTGACAGGACACTATTGCTACCTGGGAACTTTGTAGGATCTAAGAACAACTGCCTTTGCATAGCCGCTTTATAAACAAAACCTCTCTCTCAACAGGAAATCTAAGGTTTTGCAGCTCCTTGACTTCATGCTATACTTCCGCTTTTAGATGAAAAGATACGCCACTGACAACCTTTTAACTCAGCTGATTTAGAGATGTTACTACAAATTACTATATTATTTTTGGCTTCTGTTGTACTTACAGAAGATACATTAAAACACATTTGCTAAAGCATGTCTCACGTTGGTGCTGCTTGTCTGAAACTAAAGCAACTTGTTCATGCACCTTAACAGAGACTTGTGTCTTTCTCCCATCATACAGGAAGTCATGGCACCAACCAGGAGATACATTTTTCATGAGGTGAAAGTGATCTCTCAGATTGATTATCTTTGTCGTAATTACAGTGTTCTCTGACCAACCCAATTACAATTCAATTAGAATACTTTCACAACCGTTTTTCAATGTACTTCACAGCAGCATCGAACCACCGGAAACTGCACTGAAACTAATGTTATCGCCAATTTTAATTGCTGCTCCTCTAAACACATTTTTGAGTGATCCGCAGCCAGATTAATTACTGGAATTAAGATCAAGCCCATCACAACAACCATTGTGTATGTCAGGCGTGTCACGGTAATGAGCATCTTTGTTAGCCTCGTTAGCCATGCTAACACAATAACATCTTTGTAGGCACCCAGACAGGGCACACTGTTACACAAGAGCAATTGCCCAACCGGAGAAATAGCCCAACTGATTAGACACAAGGGAAAATGGCAGCTAATTGGCAATTCATCCCGAACACACCGTTCTGCTTCTTTAGGACTATTCCATATCACTCATCATGTCACAGACTGTAAAAACATTTCCCCAAAACTTGTGGTATCTATGCATGTTTGAGAGATGATTACCTAACCTAGTGTATATACTGCTATGTGCTCTGTGCATATATGAAACACAAGGAATTACTATATACTATATATATATATATATATAGTGTCATATATCAGTGTCATATATCAGTGTCCTGTTCAAGGACACTTCGGCATGCAAACTATGGGGAGACCAGGGATCAAACCAGCTTGTGGTTTCAGGACGACCACTCTGTTTGATGGACATGCACAAACAAAGATCCAATAAAACATTCTACTGTATTTGGAGATTTCCCTCTAGATGAGGTAATCCTGACAGAACCCAGAGGCTCGACTTACAAACTGTTTAAAGTTTGAGTTTCGGCAGTTAACCACCTCTGTCCTTACCTCCGTCTTGTTGCTGGTGCTCTCCACGTGACGCAAGTTGCTTTTCACCTTCAGGAACTCCGCTGATGTCGGCTCCTGAGGGGGCTGTGGTGCTGGGTAGGTCGGGGGTGGAGGGGCCACCGGGGGAGACTGTGGGGGAGGTGGGGGTGGATAGGTTGGTGGTGGTGGTGGTGGTGGTGTGGGCTTGGAGGCGGTATCAGCAGGTATTTCATTCTTCTTGGGCATGTCAGAGCCAATGTCAGGGTTTAGCATGTCCATGTACGCCTGCATGTCTGAAATGGCTGTCTCTGATGCACCTGTGACAAAGGGAAAACAAAGCATTACGTAAACTTTGCTTTCCACCATTCAAACATGAATGAGAAACATGAGTTACTCCTATAATGGTCCACCTGTCCTTCCAACAAATAATCTGCACACTGCCACTAGGGTGCAGCACCAGTGTAGCATGCACCTGTTACATAAAGCAAAAGGAAGCAAACTGCTGCATGACATCAGCGCTACCTCAGTGAATAGCTAGTGTTGCACCATTGAGGAAACACAAGTTTAGGATTTATGGCTAAATGACTGGAGACAGCAAAGCTCTCATTGCAGCATTACAGTGCTATTCTGATTATAAGCTGATACATTTTTTATATTTCAATTTAGAAACAGATTGGGACATCATTGGTAATTATATAAAATGAAACATGATCATACATTTCCAGCTACCTCGCTGGTTCAACCTAGACAACAACAATCTAGAGTAAAGTTTCATATTTGAACTCCATGCATTGCAGACCTGTGTGTGCGACCGTGTTCAGCTGAGTGGGCGGGCCTCGTGACATTGTTAGGCTGCTCCTTTTCTCCCCAGTGCTGGACTGGCTGGAGTTGGCTGAGTCGTAGTTGGACAGGGAGCTGGAAGGTGAACTGATGTCAAAGTGTGCCGCCTGGCTGACGGGGGGCGGCATGGTGGTGTTTGGGGAAGAGAGGCCCGAGTCTGGCTGCTTGTACTCCAGGTCCATAGAGGGGTCCCGCGACAAAATACGGTGCTCCACGCTCTGTCAGAGGATGCAGTTTGTCAATACAAGTATCATCATATTGGTTTTGTCAAACTACACAAGATGTGGTCATGATTTCCATCGTAGTAAAAACAAGAAAGTCATTAATTAATTCTTCAGTAAGCATTCATTCATTTAGATGTAAAAACGTCCAGCTTCATTACACAAGACTTTCATAAATTAGTGAAAATGAATTAAGTAGTTGTTCATCAGCTCCTAAATCCCACTACCTCTCAGTCACTGGGGACTTACATGAGGGGAACAGCATTATGAGTTTAATTAGTGCACACTAATGAAACATCTCACAGCTGATCAAAAAGGCTCTGGGGCCCTCTGCTTTTCCCACAGTGCAGGGCTTGGCTGAATGTCCCTAATGGGAAGAGTACAAGAGGGGGGAAATATGTTTCCCACACACCAAACAGAGTTCAGTGCGGAGGAGTTATTATTCCTGTGGCCACTTGGGGATATCAGTGGGCTGAAGCCATGGAGTCCACTGTATATCGAGTGGTAATAGCTTTGGCAATTAGCAGAGAAGAACTGATGTCAGTCAAGGGACATGTTGGCTCAGGGACAGCTGTTAGTTTTCCATTTAGGCTCTGGGGGAACAACTAAGTGAGAAATGTAATTATTAATTATTATTATTATAATATGTAAAATCAAATGTTTCAAATTGAATATTTGACAAAGATGAAACTATCCAGATTTGGTAAAAACATTTGTCTTTCTTAATTCTTTAATCATCCCCTCAGATTATTCCTAGGTTAAGAACCACTGACTTAAATTCATTAAATAATAATAATACACCATATTTTTTGATATAAAAGTATTTAAAGGAACACCCAATGATTTGATCAAGATTGAATAAACACCAGATTTATTTCTTACTTACGAGTTATTTCTTAGACAAGATTAAAAGTTGGTGGAAATTAAAATACATAGACCCTGACTGATACATTCCCTCTAGGTCTGGTGCTGTCCACAGGGAGGGTATCGTTAGTCAGGATCTACAGCTGTGACTCGTACCATGTTCTCCACAGTGTGCAGATACTTGGCACACTGGGAGTGGCCGTTGTATTCAGCCAGATCAGCTGCTGTGAACCCGTCCTGGTCCCTGATGCCCAGGTCCACCCCATTGACCACGAGGATCTGACAGCACTGGAGAGAGACAGGATAACGACAGAGAAAGTGGTAGAGGTCAGATGAGAGTAAGATGGAGAAAATTACAGTTTCAGTACAAGTGACTGCTGTGCTTAAAATCTGCTTCAATCAGTTAAAAATAAATCTAATTTACACAAAGAAACGGCAGATGATTTGTTCTACAGAAACTGTAAAAAGTATTGACATACCAATGAAATAATGCATGTGCATCAGAGATTCTAGTTTTTGTAAAATTACAGTACAATACAACATAAACAAAATCAGCACTGTGGTAAAGTATAAAAGAGATAATGTACTTGTACGTATTTGTTTATTATATTTATTCTTATGTAAACACTCGCCAGGACGACGCAAAGTATTCCCTGATTGTCTGCTGATGATTGAGATGGTTAGCGGCCACAGTCTTGCTCATAAATTATTGTAACAGGAAATTAAATATCCTTTCTAAAAGCAGAATACTACCTTCCTGCTAAACTGTATACAGCTTTATAATCCTCCCTGTAAAGTGCCAGATTAAGCCGCTTGTTCCCAGAATGAGAAAGCTTTGTGTTTCCCGATCTTCTTGGGTTCTCTCATGTCTAAAACTCAGGCTGGCACCCTGTAAGCTAGAGTTAGGGTCAGTTTCCTTTGAGTTTAATTTCAAACCCTTCTTAAGCAGTGCAAATAACAAACATAACATACAAATGTCTCTACATTTAACACATCGAGCTTGTGCTGAAACAGCTGACTGACCAGAATTGGATACAACGAAACATTAGTCAAAGTCGAGGTCAGAGTGTTGGTCAAACCACAAGCTAGAGGCCATGTATTCAAAACAGATGTGTGAAACTCAGTATGAATGTGTGAGCACCAATAAAACTGATCATCTCTGCTATTGCTAGTGTTGCCATTACTATTTAAAGTATACAGCCAACATTTTGCACACAGTCACATAAGCATGCCAGATGTTTCACTGTCTATGCCTATGCCTTTTGACTTTATATTACCATAGACTCTATGGTAATATAAAGTCAAAAGGCATAGGTTTGTGCACCTGTATTCTATTTCACTTTTAGTTCAGTCAGTCTGAGCGCTACAGAAGTAAAAAACACAAACACACCTCCAGTTCCCCGTTCTCTGCAGCGTCATGAAGTGGGGTTCCTCCCCAATTGTCAGTGACGATCTCTCCGCCGTGCAGCAGCAGCCAGCTGAGCACCTTTGCGTGACCTCGACTGGCTGCAAAGTGCATGGCCGTGGCCCCGTCACTGTCCCTGTCGGTCAGGCGGATCTCTGTGAAACTCATCTAAAAGGAGCGAGGATAACGATACAAGTTAAAGTCACCGGCTAAATCAAAACATTTTGTGTAAATTAATAAAAACTATATATATAGATATATATATATATATATCTATATATATAGATCAGTAATCAGTATGGCATGTGGATCAAGAAATAAATGAATGTACTCTATTTGTTTACAAGATATGATCCATAGTGTCCTGACGTCCCAACATACCAGCCAGACAATGACGGTGTTGTGACCCATCTGGGCCGCAGCATGCAGAGATGTCATCCCGTCATTGGCTCTGATGCTCGGATCTGACCCACAATCCTTGACCAGGTATTGGACGACCTCCAGATGACCCTCCTGGCATGCCAGATAGAGCGGAGTGGCACCATTCTTAGTTTGGGAGTTGACAACGCTGTAAGGAAATTACACAATAAAGTAAATAGAGAGACACACGGACACAAAATATCTACAATCAAAGTTGTTTGTCGGAGCTTGTGCTTCCTGTATCACTGAAACCTAAATAGGTGGACAAAAACAAAAGAAGATACTTGTTGACCTACAAGTGTTATTTAACATACAAATTTGCATCCATAAAATCCACTGACATCCAGAAATAGATACTTCAAATTGTGGATTTTAAAGGCAACTCACTGGAATTTCAGTTGTGATTCAGCTATCTCGGTTCAAACGTTACGGACTGGATGAAGCTTTTACTATTTTCATGCCCACACCCTCAGTTGCCTTTAAATACTTTGTAGAGTACTGCGCCTCAAAAGACTTTTAACACTGTAATTAGTTAAAATATGTAGTTAATGTAATTTGTACATCCAGTAAAATGGATGGGTGGATTATTTGTGCAATCTTCTTTTCAGACCAAATAAACTAAAGAGAGTTTGGGTTTCAAATGACTTGGATTTGAATGCCTAACCGCATGTGAAAAAACAAAACATATTGCCTCTGTTGTTGTGCCTAGAAACGCTCTCATCCACGAACTGAAGTCACGTCAAGTTCAGCTTGTTCTTGCTGAAGAAAAATTGCCCATTTAATTCCTTAAATCTGTAATTCTATCCGCAAATCACAGGATGCTGAGTTTCAGCAGATGTCAGTCAATTTTAACGGCAAGACAGTAAAACTCAACATTGTAATGAGGACTGCAAATAAAATGTTGTATTGATATTTTCAACATATAACTGGTTCTACACTATCTGCTGGGAAGATTTCTTGGCAAAAGCGCTTAGAAGTGAAAACGTTTACATACATTTACTGCTATGCAGGTTTTCTAGAGAGGTGCCACTGCAGTAATGGTGGCTTGTCTACTTCCTCTTACAACACTGATTATTCATTTATAGCCACTCATCACATGGAAAACACACAAATTGTGTCCTTTTTTAGACACCGTTGTCAAACCATTGTTTATACTCTTTCAGCTGCACGATGAAACACGTTTAGCTGAAGGTTTAAAAATGTGAATGTAGTTTGAAGGCAACAGGAAACATCCCTTTACAATGTCAACCTATGGCTATTTTAAGAGCAGACAGCAGTGACGTGATGCTGAGCCAAATCCCGCTCTCCTATTTCCAAAGGCCCTAAGCCCCGCCTCCCATGTCAAAGGCCCCTTGTTCCAGATCTTTTCAGTCCCAGTGGGAGGTCTGGAAGAGAATGAGCGCTTCCTCACTAAATCTCATAAGAGTGAGCTTTATTTGGATACTGACAAATGAGCAATGAGCCTCCTAAGAGGATTATCACTCCACTGGCTTTGCCCATGTTGCTTTGTGGTTAAAGCTGCCAACATATGACCTGCTCTGCACCGGCCGTGTCATTGTTTTCCCATGAGGAGTCGGAAGCACTACCCTTGGTGTTAAAATTGCCACATAACCCCTCAAAGTTAACATTATTACCACTTTGACCGTGGTTGCCTGCTTTCAATGTGCAACCATTGTGTTGACGTTGACACGTTTTTAATCTGGGATTTGCCGCTGCACATGTCTGCACTATGTTCTGCGCCCTCGAGGTCAGCGAAGAGCACATTTCTGAAGGCAGCTTGAGGAAGGGTTGCCAATGGCCATGGCAGACTGAGTAGGTGAAGAGGAGCAGAGAAGGTGAGGAAGAGGAGAGGTAGGGTTTAAGTGGACTGACGGATTCTGTAGACACACACATGACCCTGCCAAACTTTCCCTTCAGTGCAAAAACTCCATTGACTAAAGATCCTTTATTGAATGGTGTGGATCACCACATGTTCTGGTTTGTATCTGCTCATGATTAATCAGGTCTTCTTCTGAGCCAGAAAAGGGATGCAAATTCTTAAAAAAAACATATTCTGTGGAAGTTATTGGTATCCCAAATTAATTTAGTAGGACATATATGATTATGTTTTATGTTCTGTCATTCCGGAAAATGTTCAAAGAAATAATAATAGTCTGGATGATAGAGGGAAAACCAGCACACTTTAAATATTATGAAATAAGAATGGTAAGTAATCTACGGTTCTGTCATGAGGAAGTGGGCAGACAGGTAAATTATTGATAAGTGTAACCAAAGTGTTCCCCTGCTTACTGGGGTCTGTATAGCACATCAACTTACATTTGTCATTAATCCTAACCACAAACATGACGGGGACAAAGTTGAGTGTGTTTGAGGTAAAACGGATATGATTCTAAGAAAGCCTTTTGCCTTTGTCACAACTCTCCAAAGTGAAGAGGCTTGAACAATCCACCAAAGAGGTGCTTTTTGAGGACAGGTGTAGATTTCAAAGAGCGAAGAAAGAGGTTATCCTTGTGTAACGACGGAGCTAGCGAGTGGCACAAGGGGCGCTACGTCGTCAGTCACTCAAGGCAGAAAAAACACACTTTAAAGTAGCAGACATTTGATATATTTTCAGCTCTGCTCCATTGAGTTTTCCCAGTAATTGACTGAACACTGTCCCCTCCCTTCCTCCCATGTACACGTGAAGAAAGGACCGAGGTTATGTTCATTAGCAGAGTAATGGATGTCACACTAATGGTCTTCTTGCCTGACAGAGCCTTGTTAGCTTCTCAGTGGCTTTTCCTGTCTATGTAATGAAGAATGTTGTAGAAGAATTTATGCACTTTATTCAGCCGTGTGACCAAAGTTTAGACATTTTGACCTAATATATTTCATCATAGCAATTTACTGATTTACATAATGCACAGCTCAACTGTTGACAGCAGAGCCCAAAAACTACACAAAATGTAATAATTTGATAACTATACTATTCTCACAAAGTGTACAGTTGTAATACTGTGGGCCCGTTGCCCAAAAGCATCTCAAACTGGTGCGTTACATTGCATTCCCTCAGATTAAATGTCTTGTTGTAAAACAGAACTTGTACCAAGAAGTTAAGACGATTGGTGCTGAAGAAAAAAAGTGCAGTTGGCTAAATGAAAAACCTTACTCATCTATTACCCCCTTACATTATGTTGTCATCTTTATTAATATTCATATGTTTTTTTCCTTGTATTTAGGTTTCACCCCCTTGCTACTACATCAGATGCTTGGATACAGGACAAACTGCCTCTTTTTTAAACAAGGTGAGATTATTAATAGTTGTATGAATTAATTCACTGCAGGGCTATGTGGTCCATCTGAGTCATACAGTACATATTCCTATTTCAGCAGCTGCTCTGTCAACAAGAGAAGTGAGAAAAGAATAAATAAGAATGTAAAAGATTTTCCTGTGAATCCACCAAATAAATTGTAAACGGCTAACTTTATAGAAAGACCTTATGCTGAGGTCTACCCTTTTCAACTGCATGTTGGAATTAATTGTTTGGCCAAAGATCTTAATCCACACAAATTGATTGCGTAGCCTGTCTGTAGCCTCTCGCTCACTCTCACTCCTTTGTGTACCGATGCTATTGACAGAGACGCAGCACATGAGCCTGTTGGTTTTGGTTCTCTTTGAGATTTCTAACCTACATCTGAATTAGTAGCTTCTTCGCCTGTCCATCCCAAACACTAACATGTAGGGACATCTGTGATGATTGTAACACCGAAATACTCTGCCAGCTATATGAAAAAATATTTGCAACCATTTCATTGGGTACTGTATGTGCGGTTCAAACAGCTCTGGCCTTTAATCACATTTTGTAAAGGTTGTCTCTAGAATACATTTCAGGAGGAAACTCTTTTAGATCCTTGCATTTCGGTCATGAAAATATCAGATTGGATAAATATATAGATATCAAATATAAACTGATTGGTGCCAAACCGTAATCCTCAAACAGCCCACCAGCCTTTAAAAGTCTAAATTGGTCAAAACCAAGGTGGTAGCATGAGGTCTTGAAATAGTTGGTATATGGTATGAGGCTGAAATAGAAATATAACTTTAAACCATTGATTTGAGTGTATAGTGCTGCAAAAGATTCAAATTGTAAAATTGTATTTGGTGTGGCTTGTGTACTACCTGTTAGTGTGTGTACTATTACTTCTGCAGCAACACTCATCATGTTGTACCACCAATAGGCTGCTGGTTACTAAAGTGACGATGTAATGGAGGGGCTCATGTTGTCTTTGTAATTTTTCAAGCAGAACAAACTGAGTCATCCAATTACCTCTTAAAACGCGGCAATACAAATTTGTAGCTTGTAATAAACCTTGAAACAAGAATGCTATCTCTTTTTTGCAAAGTTCAATTCTGAACAATGACGGAGGCTGAAAAGCCACCCGTCTATTCAAATGGATTTGTTTTCCTCATTATCTTATCGCCAGTCGGCGCACCAGCGTGTTGCCCTGGAGATGGTGGTAAACAGTAAAAGTGTGAGTGGTGGTGGAGGAGAGTGAATGGCAAACCAGCTATCAGGGAGCTACCATGTCCCTGTGGCTCATTAAATTTTCAGCAGCTATATGCACCTGCCTGGGTGCAACCACACTATACTGTATGGGCAGAGGTTAGAGCCTGGACAAGCTGCTCATCCGGCTCAGGTCATCGATGTCAAAACAATTCTTCAGACAAGGCTGCTTAGCTTAAAGACAAAGTCATACATTATTTACCTTTGTATTTCTTAATGGCAGTAGTTAGTGGTCATTGTTGATGGCTGAAGTAGACACCGGCAAAAAGAACATCCATCTGCTCAACTGTCATCTTCATATTTTCCTTTATTTTATTGTTTTATAACCAGACAGGTGTTGCTATTAATAATGCTAAACGGAAAACCAAACAAGGATAATAGCCTTGCCTGTACTTGATGTTGCCCACAAAGACCTGGTTGTGTACTAAATTCCCTTTAATATCACTAAAATAGAAATGACAAATTTAAATGTATAATGCACACATTTGTTACCACTAAATCAACAGCCATACTCCCATGAGCAAGTCACTGTAGCTAACCTTACCGAGTTAAATGCATTTGTACGTAGAGCTGCAATTCAGCAATATCGAATAAATCAAACAAACACGATCAGACAAGAAAAAGATCGTCGAAGAAGAACAGCTAACCGCGTCCCTCACTGTGTTTACTCCACAACTGTTAGTGAGGCCCTAATAACAGATAATCATTCCACTCCCCTACTTGGCAATGTCAGACACAAATCCCTGTGAATACTTTTGACAAAAGACGGTGATCTGATGGTACTACACAGTACAACAGAATTGAAATTCACAATGCCAATGCTGCTTATCATATATAATCTCACATCTCAACCGCTGGCTCAGAGGTGAGTACTGAATCTGAGTGAGCTTTTTCAATTTTCCTTTTCTTGCTCGATACAGTTTTACTAATTTCCTACAAACAACCTGAGTGCTGCTTAGAAAGAGTCTGCGGTGCTGGTTTGTGCTCATCCTGTCCGTGTGCTCAGAGATGCTTCCCAGGAAAGACAATAACCCACCCGTTATCTCTACAGGGCACTGTGGGTCTGACTCTGACCTGATAAGGGTGATGTTCATCGAGGGGTAATCACACGCACACACAGACACGTCTTTCTGAAGCGCCAACAATTAGTCAATCAACAGGAAATTAATCTGATTAATCTGATTAATTTTGATTAATCCATTATTCATTATGTTATTTTTGCTTGAAACATTTATTAAACACTTCTCAAATGTGAAAATGTTGTCTGATGTTTTAAACACCAAATAGTTAATTGAGAACATAAATGTCAGCCTTGGGTTGGACAGTGTGGGTTGGAAACCAAATACTTGGTCACGTATTTGATTGTAGACATGGCTCTCATACAGACTTTCGGTTTGTTAACATTATGGAAATGATTGTAGATGTGTTACATAAGCAGCACATGTGGTTATGGCTGTGTGCAGTATTTAGGGAAAGTTAAACCAGAAAGAGGTTTTAGTTTCTAAATGGGATTTGAATACAAAGTCTTTTGGTTGCTCCATGAGGATCAATAAAGCAACGCTCAGGTTGCTTCCTGGCAGTGCCAGTTAGTGCTGTAAATACTATCGATAGTTTGATGACTCTTTCAGTATCATTTGTTTGTTAAGCATCAGAGAAGAAATATGACCTTTGACATCTGGTAGATTATTGACCAATGTCAGACTCTTAAAGTGTCAGCCATCTGACATCTGAATCTAAACAGGGGATCTCCTGCAACCTGTTTCAGTTACAAACAGTAGGAGCAGTCGGACTAGTGGCCCCAGCCTAAAGGCTCTTATAGGATCCAATTTGCGCTGCAGTTTTCACAGGTGGAGGAGATGTTGAAGGACATCAGGTCAGAGACAGAGAGAGAGAGAGAGAGAGAGAGAAAAAGAGTAGTACATAAGTGGAGGATTATGTACGAGAGTGCTTTATATCCTGCTGTATACTTAATATAAATAATGCTAATAATTCAGTTTTATATTGATTTTGGATGCTCATCCTAACTGTGTCGTATCTCTTGAACAGGACTGAGTTATTACCTGCTGATTTACCAGCTCAGAAACAACCTCAATTTCCAGTTTTTGTATTCATTAAAATGTCTTTGAATAGGTGGACAATGACTAACCACAGTAGATGGGAATAATAGTAAGGTAAGTATTGAAAGTAGTGTCAGCTAGTGATAATACTGTTATTGTGATTTACTAAATATATCATTTAGTTTGAAATGGATGTATGTAACATCTTGTATATTTAGTGTATGTAAAAAAAAAAAGAGTCTGCTTTCAGATAGTGTGTTCCTTAAATCCTACAAGTTAGCCAATGAGATCCATATAAGACAACAGCAAGAAGAAATCATCATCTCATGAATCACAGTGACGGATCAGATTTTAAAGACGACGCTTACAGACCGCTCCAGAGACCAAACCACATTGCTCTTACTTTGGGCTGTGCCCCAGTAACAGTCGGAGCGAGGGCAGGTCTCCCTTGGCAGCAGCATAGTGAACCGGTACGGCGCCGGTATCGGTGGAGGCCCCGGGGTCCACATCGCTGCTCTTCAGCAGCCAGTCAGTGATCTCATGGTGACTGAAGCGGGACGCAAGGTGGAGAATGGTGGCACCAGAGCTGTCGCGGTCCTGTCAATCAAACAAGACAGGAATAGAGCGGAAATATGAGGCTTTGAAATAACATTTCCAATTCGTAGTCAAAATAATTCCAGATATTTAATCACTCTCCAGCCTCCAGTAAATGTCAGACCCATCAAAGAATTCTGTATTTACATGTAAACTGTACCTTGAAACTTACAGGGTGGATATGCAGAGACTGGAGCAAACTACAGCAAAGAGAGACTGGTGCTGCTCCATCACAATTCATTTTAAGAAAGATTAGAAACTGTTTATATTTTACTATTTGTTGCTACTACAGTAGCGTTTCCTGTTGAAATTAGGAGAAAGGGAATCAATCACAAAACCCCCATGCTATGTGGGATAAACAGGTCATAGAAAATGTTCATAGAAGTTGATGTTTGGTGTATTATTGATTTTTAGGCTTGAGTGATTCTGTTGGGTAATTTAGTTCAATCCTCAAAGCTCTTTATGCTGTGATTCAGTCACAGGCATCTTTTGAGCAAGGAAATAAGTCCTTGATTTGCCCGCGTATAAACGCTTCCCTTGTTTGTGAAAATATTCCACACACAATACAGTCTTCATGAGAGAACTTCAGCTTGTAATGCTGTATTAAGCAGCATAGACTGACAATTGCACTCAATGAGCCAAAAAAGACCTGAAAGATCTAAAGCCAAATACCTGTCAAGACTAAAATGGTTATCTAACATTTCCAATTGTCTAAAAGACACAAGATCATTACTTTTTTAACAGATCCAGCTTCCGTCTTCTTTAAAAACGTGTTTATCTGTAACAATCCTTTTATTCTTTCTGTCAAGGGATGGACCAATAGCTAACAGAAAATGATATTGTATTTGCACACTGTGATATGAATACTGGATTCATCATATCAACAAAGAAGGCAGTGGAGTGCCTCGAATGAGTATCTTTGGCATCAGATAAAATCAGGGATCAGAGCAAAAGACAGAATGGTGAAAGGTAAAAGCTAGCATTGATGATAACCCATCAAGTAGATTGCACTGTAAGTGGTAATTGATAGGTTTTAATGTCAGCTAAGTATCTTATTAGTTAGTTGGTGGCTGGGGCCTTCTTTGTGGCTCTTCTCAGGCAGCGGACGTAATGGAGACAGTAAATAGATGTTAGAGCACTTTGTGTTGTCGTGGTCTAAATTACTTTTGAGCTGGAGTAATATGGGTCAGCACGGTTGCTCAGCAAAGGTCTTGGGTGAATCTGACGGTCTGGATTGTGTCTCTGGGGAGTTTGCGTGGTCTCCATGTGTCTGCGTGGGTTTCTTTCTACAGTCCAAAGAATGTGCAGGTTAGGTGAACTGGGAAATATTAGTCGCCAGTAATTGTGAATATTGTATAATCGATTGAGTACCTTGCAGCATGCTCTGCATAGTGTAAGCAGGTGTAGAACATTAAGCATTATATTGTGTTAGTAAAGAGAAATAAGTACTGGTAAATATGCACATATAAACTTTGTGGTGCATGAGGGTTTATTTCAGAGAACACCAGAGTGTATTACAGCCTTCAAAGTGCCTGCTGCATTTTTTCCCATAGGGCTCATAAGGTTTAATCACATCGCTATCATTCCTCATCATATCAAGGCCAGTATGTATTTGTATATGTACTGTGTGAGCTCATGAGAGGATATTACTTTAGCAACTACAGTTTTGCATACTTTATTACCATGGGAACGGGAGGCAGCTTCCAGTGTTGTGGATATAAACAAACTATAACAAAAGATGGAGGATTTCTTTATTTTTTCCCCTCAGAGTGTTAGCATATGTTGTCTTTTAGTATGTTGTCAGAACAGCAAGTAAAGGCATTCAGACCCTTGCGTGTGTGTGTGTGTATCTCTCTCTCTCTCTCTGTGTGTGTGTGTGTGTTTGTGTGTGTTTTCAGCCAAAGGTCACCATGTTTGATATTATTAATACTAAATATGTTATTGCTGATTTTTTAAAGGCAGTTGCTTCGTTCAGATCACCACTCAATATGTAGGGATAGTGCAGAACTTTGGAGACTGTGAATAAATTATGTCATAATTAGATTTATTAATTAATTTATTGGAATTGTGGTCAACTGCCGACTTGTTGAAGTGTCTGTTTTAACAGCAACACAAAAAACACCCTGCATTCTGCTACAGTCCGCTGCCCTTCATCGTGTCCAACTAAAGCTCAAGCCACTCACCTCTGGCCGACATGCACCCTGGGTCAGCAGCCACTGAAGGCAGGCCAGGTTGCCGGTGGCCGCTGCGTCATGCGCCGGACTGGCCCCGTTGTTCGCCAGGCAGTTACTCGCCAGTCCTGCCTCCTCCACCAGGAAACGCAGGCAGGTGAGCTTCCCGGCTCGGGCTGCGTGGTGGACCGGGGAAGCCCCCAGCGCGTCCCTGACGTCGTTGGTGAGCGCTTTTTGCGCAAATTGCAACTTCAGGGTCTGCACGTCCCCTTGCCTGGCGGCGAGCAGCGCCTCGTCCCCGTCCACTACCATCGCTGCTTCTGCAGATCGGCCGATGCCTTCCTTTAGTTGCCTGCTGCTGAGCCCGACCACTTCACCGTGCTAATGGGGTCGGCATTGCATCTACAAAGCTTCAGACCACGTCAGTCCCGCGGTTGGTTTAGTGGGGAAAACTCAATTGTCGCGCCACCTCATCCCAGAGCCAAAGGATCAAACGCAACGTCGGTTTCTGTTCATACACATTTAAGTACGCGATATATTTTACATGTTGAAATACAACTCAGTCCGCTATTATTTATCTGAGCGATAAACTAACCTGCTTTCTATGTTTTGCCCGACGATGTGGCTCATTTATCCGCTCCCCGTCTCTCTGACGCCCACGGGATGCTGCACACTTGTTGCGCAAGTTTGGTGAGTATGAGTAGCACTAAACTATCTCTGTTTAATGCGTTTGTTTGCCCTGTTTGCTAACGGCATGTGCCTCGGAGAATATTCCGCAGTGTTTTTCTTCCTATAGCAGATGGCGACATGGGACTGAGCGCCTGTTAAATAATCCATCAGGGGGAGGATCACTGAGCCTGTTACAGGTTGTTGCTTTCTGGAAATCGGCTCAGAAGTTAAAGGGGCAGTGCGGAGAGGCTCCTGGAGCCCTGCGCAAAGCCCACTGCCCACTGTGGGGGTGTCACGACAAGCATGGCCCCGTACTCATTTAGCAACGGGCTGTGAACACACACACACACACACACACACACACACACACACACACACACACACACACACACACACACACACACACACACACACACACACAGTCTTGTTTGCGTGCGACCTCAGCAGCATTCATTTTACATATGGCAGTGACACCTGCACCACCGGACACCCAGCTTGTACACAGTAGGGCGCCATCTGGTGGCCTTTCGTGAAACTGAGCGTTTGGTAAATTGATGCACTTGTGTTAAGGAATTTGGCTGTTTAGAGAGGGGTTGTCAAGTATATCTTGTTGTGGAGCTGTGTTATTATTATTATTAGTAGTAGTAGTTTTTGTTATTATTATTATGAACTGTCTATAAAAGCAACATTTTGTGCTTAAGTGAAAATAATATAAAACCTATCTCTCTTTATGTGTGTACCAATAGATCCTCTGTATCACACTATAATATGTTTATTCTTACTGCCAGTAAACATTTAGTATTTTCTTTTGCTCACTTTAATTGTTTTGGTCACAAATAGCCTTTGAGCATTTTGTGTAACATGTGTGCACTAAGAGCTGATACATACAAATCCTACCAAGAGTGAGACTATTTCTTTGGAGATTAATAAGGGTGCAACAATGTTGTAATTGCAATAATTTGTTGTGATGTGTGCACTGGTGGAAGTAACTGATTACATTTACTCAAGTACTATAAATAAGTATAATTTTGAGAAACATAAGCTTCTTGAGTATCTCCATCTAGTGCAAAATTACCTCCAATCTACTCAAGAGAAAGATTTTTACTTCACTACTTTGATCTGACATTAGTTAATTTGCGAATTTAGATCTTTAACCATGATCTAAAATATGACTATTCATTGTAGCACCCAACAGTATATAAAGTTGACTATTACACATTAATAATAATACTATTTTAATGTTATATAGCGTTTTGGACACTCAAAGACGCTTGAAGTATTAAGGGATACATAACAATAATCCAATAATTTCAGGTTTTATAATGATTTTTTGTTATACTTTAGGCAACATTCAGCTGATAACACTTTTACTCAAGTACAATTTTGAATGGATGACTTTTACTTGTAACAGAGTATATGTAAGGATGGAGGATTAGCCTTCCAACACTGATGTGTGTGATAGAAAAGTATCACTCACACAGTTAAATAACTCAGCCTGTAGCCTACACACACTTAAACCGTTTATCTGCTCAGCTTTTACTTAAATTAATACAAGCTGTTAAAATAAACCACCACATTATGATTTTGGTTTGCTTTGACCTCGTCTTGAGTGGCGAAGAAAGTATAGGTCTTAATATATCATATATACCCATAATGCATGAACCTAATGTTGTGATGAACTGTAATACTTGTTATCACCAAACGGTGGCAGGAAAGCTTCATATTCACCAAGGTGCACCTGCAGGTGTTCAGGTGTCGAGTCAACAAGTTGTATTGGCTTCTCTAAATCACATCCATCTCGCACACATTGGGACAATGAATAGCCCTTATCCGAATAACGGTATAATAATAAAAACAACTAAAGTAACATAACATTTTATCAAAACTATGTGCCAATTTCAATGCTGGCTTTTATACACATCATATAAAGATTATTTAAATTAAAGCTAAAGTTTACTCGTGTTCAGTCTTGTTTCCAGGTTTAAGTATATTTGACATTATCTTATATTTTCACAGGATAATTTGGGAGCTAACCTCATAATGAAAAAACTTGCATCCTCACACCAGGTTCCTCACTTTCTGCCTCTTCACGCTGTCAGATTAGGTTGATTGATTTTTTGCGCTTAAGCGGCTTCTGCCTGATGTGGGTGGGTTCGCTGTGATGGGGTGGTGGTG
The DNA here is from genome assembly GCA_023566465.1 of Cottus gobio. Taxonomy (NCBI): domain Eukaryota; kingdom Metazoa; phylum Chordata; class Actinopteri; order Perciformes; family Cottidae; genus Cottus; species Cottus gobio. Next base: position 17,360,540 of record CM042215.1, on the reverse strand, counting down.
TGTATGTGTGTGTGTGTGTAGGGGAGGGGGGGGGGGGGGGGGTTAGGGGGAGAGGGGTGGGGGTGAGTCTCGTGCTTGGCGCGTGCCTCTCCGGCCCATCTGTTGCGCCGATCCAACTGTCATAGACACCACGCGCCGATTTGGGAGGAGGTGAGGGGGGAATTCCCACGAGAGGTCTGACTAATGGAACAATTCCCTGAAGGACATGGACAATAACTTCCTAACACGATTTAGTGGTCACTCCATCATGCCATTAGCCTAACACATGTTACAGGAATGAAATAGACTATGCAGATAACAACAAATAGATAGGCCTCTGAAAATAAGGCCTATTTGAGCAATAGCCTGCATCCTATTTTGTGGAATATATGTATATGTTATTGTTTTTCATAGCCTATAGCTTACTATCTGTAATCATACCGGCCCTTCACTTGAGAGTATAAATACATACTGTGGATTGATTGAATTATTAGATACATTTTTGTGTTGAGAAAAAAACTAATATAAATAAACCCACAATTTTTTAAACGACCCAATTTAAAAAATGGAACTGCTCAAAATTATTAGGCTAAAGTTTGACACCTGGATGCTTATTTCTGATTACAATTGGCTTTTGTTCTGCATGCTTAACCATACTATGTAAGTATGTTTATGTATTTATTTATTAGCCACTCTGGTAAATGAGGTCGACATAAAACGCAGAACACGTCTTAGGTGCAGCTGCAAACAGCTCCACAAAGAAGGGTTGACAGGATTTAATCATGTGGAGGTGATCTGGAGTCTTTTCCCAGGCTTCATCAAAGACGCTCCCACAAATCCCAGCAGCCAGAGACTAAATCCTATTGAACTGGAAAGGAGCTGCCAACGGTTTTTCTTCAAAGCCTGGGAAAACTGGGATATTTCTTGCACGCGTCAGACGTGCGACAGTTATTCAAATTAGACTCAATTATTCAGCGCGTGGGCCCCATCTGCTGTGTGGTCACATCTGCTGCTGCGCGGGAACATTCAAATTACGACGTTTTCTGCTCAAGTCTGTGCTGCTTATAACGCATAACCCACGGCTTGTTTTCAAAGGCACACGGACCCGAAACGCATTAAAAGAGTACAATTCAGAGACAAAGACAAAAAAATCTGGTAAAAGTGAACAATTTGTGACGGTTCTTCTAAATTTGAGCGTTGAAACAGCGGACCATGCCTGTCGTATTAATGAGTTAACATTTTCATGACTGAAACATAACCATAATTATATTTATGAGAAGACAAGTCTCGATTGACCATGTTCGAGTTTGAATTTTCAGATTTGAGTCTATGATCACAATAATATTAATATTAATGATCATAATAATAATGTAAATAATATTTTGTTAAACCTCCATTTACCACATCAGACGTCAAGCTTTTAAAAACACCATTAAAATTGATAAAACAATAGTATAACGCTACAGCGCAGCTTCCCATCTGCAACTGCCGAGCCGGGTGGCGCGTGCCCTGTGTAATTGGTTTTGCCTGAATAAACCTGGGCGCGTGCTGGAAGGATGCCTTCAGATGAACCACGGAGAAAAGCATGTAATAACTAAAATAATAATAATGACAATGAATCAGCTACATGTTTACTTAATACAACATAAAGAATACAATAATGCACACACATTTTCACCTTAATCAACACAAGAGGCATAAACATTGTTTATAAAAAAAAGAGACGAGACAAAATCAACTTTATTAAGCAGATGAAAGATCAACACACACAACGAGAGGAAATCACTTTATTTATATTTTTCCACCCTCCCATCTCCAAATTGAATGCATTATTTAATTTTTATCTGAACCTTTATGTCTTGCACTCTTTTGGATTGACAGGTCTGGAGCTAAACAGCATTTCATTCAAATTTAGAATATCAGTAAAAACATCTTAAAGCAGTCTTTTGTGAAGTATTCTCTGGACAAGACATTGACATTAACATTATTGGCCATCTTATTATACATGTAACACATTTGACATTACAATTTATAATATATTTGTGAATTACATGTTACTGAGATTATAAAAAGGCTCATTTAAATCAAACTCTTCATAAATTATGCCACTGCAATAATTTAACACTACAGGTTGTGTATTAATTTCCAAGATGCATTCTGAAATGCTCATTGCCTTCTGTTGATGTATACTGTTTATTCTAATTGAGTTCACCTTGCATTTATAGCCTCATTTCCATAATGTTTGATGAATTGGAGGGATTTTTCACCCCAAACTAAAGATAATAATCTTACAAACATTACAAGTAAGCCTCTATTTCTATTTCTTTTTCAGACCATGAACAAATATGGTTTCTGCCATGAACTTTAACAGGGTCTATGTCTGGATCATGTTCTTTACAGGGTTCCTTTGTTTTTACACACATCTTTTTCATAAAACCTTCCACTGAACTAAAAGTATATTAAAAGATAGACACATTTGTAATTCTTGGTTATTTCCCTTATGATGACCCCTGGATCATTTAGTGCAGGCAAACCATAAGCAACAAAAGCAGGAATAGACACGTTTCTGAATTGGTTGGGCCATGTAGCATCTTGCATGTTGCTGCTTCTTTTTTATTTTGTATTTTCTTCTCTTTATTTAAAAGGGACCATGTACAGTTCAAACATACACGTCACCATTTGATACACTGTACCAGATTATAGCTTCAGCTAATTTGTATCTGTAGTCCCTTGACAGGTCATAACAAACATAACACAATAGCAAACAGCACAGGATGAAAGACACAACACAACATTATATGTGATGAGAAGAACACACAAGACACACAATACAAAGCTACAGAGCAGCAAATTAAAAGTGGCTCAACACAAATTAGACGTCTTCTGTCCTCTTGAACTCACCACGCTGGCCGATGTCTCTCCCACAGGGACCAGTCATCCGTGACCTGCAGTGAGAATTGCTATGGTCAGACTTTCTCACACTCAGGCTCATTAGCAACTGACAGAAACAGGACAACTGATTTGACTATAGGCATTTTAACAATGCAGTGTTTAATGAAAATTAAGAAAACAAATGACTATGTAGTGAAGTTTAAAGTGTTTGTCTCTGTCTCAGATGATTTTATTTGATACATTATAAGGCCCTCAGTTTATCTGTAGCCATACACCAAATAACTGTTCATTATACACTGGAGTCAGAGCTGAACCATATAACACAAGCTAATATATGGCATGCATTCATGTTGCAATATAATTAAATATAATCCAAACATTCACTGTCACGTGTCAGTTTAAACCGGTTATAGATCTCATTTTCAACTCGTTATTCAAATATCTTTGCTTAAGCTTAGACAGTGTGACATTGCGTACTGACAATACATTTCCGTATAAAGCCATACACATTTATTATTAAAACGGCGATTAAAACGGAGACAGTAGAAGATAAGTAGCTAAGATTGCATGTAAATCACGTTGGCTTGAGATCATATTAAACATGGCATACTACACACAAGCGACATGTTCAAAGCACAAATTGGTATAAATATAATTTAAAAGGGAAAAATAACATACCAGGGTGTGACTTGGTTGCCCCTCTGCTCGTCATTTAAAGCCCATGCAGCGGTGCGTGCAGGTCGTGGCTGGTGGAAGACTGGTTGTATTGAGCGCCCTTTTACAGCACGAGGTTTGGGGACAAATGACAGAGACGCGCTTTCTCTGTGGGCGGAAACCTCCTTCAGGCCACGCCCCTTCATGTCGTTGCCCATGCAACTCCTGAAGGACTGCAGGATGACCATGCAGCCGCTAGAAAAATATAGATGCTATACACTGAATTAAAATGATATATTCTTTGTTAATTTTAAAGATTAAAACTGTATTTGCAAGCTTGTGTCTCACTGAGTTGTTGGTACAAAAAGCAAAGCAATTTAAATGCTTACTTGCTGTATAAGTTAATTAAAAATGCAAAATGTAATAAAAACATCAATTTATTGTACAAATGTTCCAGAAGAAAAATCAGAAAAACGGAGAAGGCATACATCCTTAATGATCGTATAGAGCAACAATTAATGCATTTTGAGTTGAGGACAAGCTTTATGTCTTTGGACAAATGTGAACCCTTTATTCTTGTTTTAGAACATTATTATGAACAGTTACAGTTATGATAGTAGTACTTTTGGTAACATAAAAATACATCGGCCTTAGTAGACCACTTGGAGAATACTTTTCTTCTATATTGGACATTATTGCAATGCAGAATATCTATATGTAATTTCGTGATTAACCTCCCACTCTTTAAATTTCCCCTGGACAATTCTTAATGCCCCCTACACTTCAAAAATAATTAATCGGAGCAGGAAAGCCATCTGCTGCCTTTGTTCTCCTGGCTCGTGCTGTTCTCGTGCTCCTGATATGGCAGCACAATGGATCCCACTCAATCAGAAATCCAATATTCAAAAAACCCGCCAAGAAGCCGCTTGTCCTGCCTGTCCAATACCTCGACTGCGGGTCTGCATTCATCTCCAATGTCCTCCAGGCATGTTATTAACGAATTTATTACCAAAACATTAATAAACATTAAATTATTTTTTTATTTTTGTGTTGCTGTTGTATCACTAACTTCTGTTTCCTTAACATGAATAGCGTGTTACACAGCTGACTCTGTTGAGGTGCATTACATGCGTGTCAGAGCTGGAAACAACTGCTATTGGTGGAGAAGCCAATGCGACGCTAGAAGTTTTACCTTTGTCAACTTTGAAAAGCAAAACAAATGTGCGCCACCAGATGTGTGCTGTGCCTTACAGCTTGGCTTTTGGCTTGGTTAGGCTTGGGTGGATATTCAAATCCTGTCTGAGCCATCTCTCTGATTTATGAAATGTACTATTACGCAAGAAAATGCTTGTCTGAAAACGACGCCAAGGCTCGAAGCTTCGCTCTGTATTAAACTTAATTTTCAACGGGGGACAATGGACTGCGTTGGTAAAGCAATAAACGCACCACTTGTGTTTGCAAGACTTCCCCAAAACCTCATTCTTTGTCTTTCAATCATTATTATAACCATAATTCAACCTTAACATGCATATTTCATTCAAATTGTATATTTCTATACAGCATCATGTTTTAAATAACATAATGTCTACCACGTGTCTGTTTTAGTGTTTTTTGTGTGTTCACTTTAGCAAACAGACTACACATTGAGTTTAGTATTGTACCAGCACAACCTTTGAGGGAAGCATTGCATTGTTAAGGAGATGTACGAGGCATGATTTGACATATTTATTCTGATTTAAAATCTTTTTAGACTTGTATTTCTTGTATTGATAAAGAGGTCACTTTTTTGACATAATTTGAGCTGCTTGATTAGTGGCGCTTTATTTAGAGAACACTTTAAATTATCAATAAAGCTATCTTTTGTTGCCGTCTCATTTAGCACGTGACCTGGCTGTAGGGATGCTCGGCGCAGACTATGGACGGAATCAGTGACGTTGCATGGACTTCGTGCGGGAGAAAACAAGTTTGGGTTTTCGTCACTGCAGCAGATGCTTTATGAAACTAGCGTTGTTTTAGGCGTGGGAAGCTTCTGGGCACATTTTGATAGGTCTTCCTTTTGCATCCCCCGAGAGAGAAGGGACTGCGTCTCATCTGTGCCTTACAAAACAAACCAACATTACAAAACAGGCTATATGCAAAAAACATTTGAAAACGAATAATTGACTATTTCTAATCTACAATTAAAAATTAAAAATTGCTATAGCCTCTTTTAATATGCCAAGAACGTCTCTACCATGAATTCTACTTGGGCAATGCCTATTACCACTTATTGAGGAGGGCAATATTATAATATATTTCAATATAATTCATAAATAATGTTTGATTGTGAACATCAAGGAATTGACACCCTTGTAAAAGTATAACATTCATGTAAAAGGGCCTCTGTGTTCTTATTTTTCAATATATTTTGCCAAAACAGTCAATAGCCCTTTTATGCACTTGTTGATGTCACACTCAGGATAAGATACTTGGCACATAGACCAAGGCAACACTTTATAAAGCTGGATCTTTTTTGATTGTTTAGAGACCCATATTGACTGATGTCACTTAGACTGATAATAGAGCGTGGTGTGTTGGTGTTGGAGGGTTAATTCATTTGCAGGGCATTATAAAGTCCTGCTATAGAATAAAGTCCAAACATAGAAACTCCTTCATTAACACACATCTCATTGCAGATTTTCATATAAGTATAAGATGCCGTTTAAGCCATCTAAAGAAAAGAAAAGACAAGTCTTTACTATCCAGACCTTCTAAGAGCAAACATGAGGACCAACATAATGTACTGACAGGTCTGAATGAGTGACTTAAGAGACGGCTTTCCCTTCTTCAGCACCACGGACAGTGGTCACCTCGTTAAGCACCACAAGTAGCAACGTGTCAACCACACCTGATGCCTCTTGATCAGAGAAGCAAAGCCACAGACGAGGCTCTTAAAAAGAAGCCAGAGAATGAAGTGTATGCCCCTACAACATCTAGAAGATCCCTAAACACGTCCCCTTAGCTTTCTTTGTTCATGTTCTTCACAGTTTTGGGACCTCCTCATGGCACACGGCCGACTTACCAGACTCTTCTGCTTTTTTTTTTGCTTTCATCTCATAGCGTTCATCATACTATGCAAACTCAATATGCTGTTAAAAACTGAGATGCGGTGGACAACTACGTTAGTTGGTGCAGCTTTACACTTTACACAAAACATTTGCCATTTGTAACAGAAGTCAAATTAATTTCAATAAATTGACATAGAAATCAAATACCTCACTGGAACAGAAGAAACAGACCTATCATTTAAAATACATTATTGTATGTTGTGTCAAATGCTGCCATGAAAATACAGTAAAGTACTGTCAGCTGAGGTAGCTGAGGAATGTAATTGAACAGTTAATTTACAGTAAAATTACACCTAACATCTTATAGCAGAATGTGAGGTTTACAGTGTAATATTTTTGCCAGTGGTAAACTGTGTTTCTACAGGGTTGCTATTTTGTGTATGTGTTACAGTACACTACTGACACATTTTCTTCATATTTGTATTAATACAATCTACTGAAAATATTTGTGTTACAGTATTGAATTATCAGCTGAGTTTTAGAAATGCTATCACCAAACCGAGCACAAAAGAGGATGAGACAAGTGACAGTTTTATGGATCAGAATTTTTTTTTAAAGGCTGCATCATATAATACATTGCACACGTATTATTTTAACTTAATCTACCTAATAATACAAATGCATACCATTGATTGGAGCATCAATGTCAATTTAAGACAGCTGCAAACATATTGTTCAAAGATAAGGTGAGCTGGACTAAGGGACAGATGATTCAGCCTTCAGTACTGATCATCATGGCTTGGTCTGTCCAAACTGATGCAGACAAGGATAATTGTTAAGTTAAGTGACCTAAATATTGGGTGTTGGTCATAGCATGTTCAACACAAATACGTATACATCAGTAAATTCTCCAATAATTGAATCACACAAAAGTATATAAATTACCCCATAAGAGTTCACCACTACTCGTATTGTTTCCCTTCCATTGCTTGATTGCAAGGACTAACTGGCAAAGTGGGGCGACTGTGGCTCAGTGGTTAGCAAGTCTGTCTTTCAATCAAAGAGTCGGTGGTTTGATCCCAGGTTCCGGTAGTCCATGTTTTTGTGTCCTTGAGCAAGACACTTAACCCTAATTGCTCACCGTTGCTGTGTCTACGGTCTACTGTATAGCATGTAAGTCATTTTGGATAAAAGTGTCAGCTAAATGTAATGTAAAGTCTGGGTGGCTCATTATCTGCTGCATGACACCCTTATTAAGCACAATGGTCGTAGAGCTGAATTTAACTTACATTTAACTTAATTTACATTTAGAAGAGGTTGCTAACCAGCTATACAGAATGAAATTAAAAACTTTACTTTTTACTATGTTTACTATGTTTTTTTACTCACATGCGAGGCTGAAACCAAGTACAACACTACAGGATACTAGCCTCTACCAGAAGAAGAAAAACAATATTCTCAATTAATGCAGCAAAGTGCACTGCTAGTTGCTATTATTAGGCATTAGTCTTAACTTACTGAATCTTCTCAAGAAAAAATACAAACATGTTTAACATATTCAAACATCTCATGCTATCTCAAAATACTCTTGTGTGCCTGCCAGATGCTTGGATCACTAATTTAATTTAATGTAAGTATTTAACCCTTTTTGGTAACAAAATGCCCACATATAATTGTATCTGCTCAACATGATATTACTTATCTGTTTGTTTGATTCCAGAAATGAGGATGAGCGATGATTAAATGGTGAAGATGGATGTAGCTTTTGTCCCTCCATTACTTCTGTTAAACTAAAATACTGCATGATCTTGAAAAGTCGGTATAGCATGATGATGTTCAGTGTTGTTTTGTTATTGTTAAATCTATCCTGCTGCATTTTGGAAGAACAAATAAGAATGTAAGAATGTGGCTATATTTGTAGAGAAATACCTATTTCATCCTTTTTATTTACAAGAAAACAGAAGTGAGAATTAACACAGATTTTATTTATTTTATGATACATTTCACTTCTTTTAGCATTTCATTGGAATCATGTTTATGCCAATGCAACATGTATGTACATTTTAGATTAAAGCTATGTCTCTTTTATTATTTTGGGATATAAAACCTGGTAGATTCTAATGGTAAAATACATTTAATTTAAATACATTTAGTATAACGTCGAGTCAGATTCAATCTCAAACTGGGAACAATGGGACGTCCATTCGAACTTGGCTGTCTCAATGCTGTAATCAAACTCCAGCCATGCAGTCTACAGACGCTTCAGCATGATGCAGATAACGTCGGCGTAGATTTTGGCTTGGGATGCCAGACTATCTTTCTTTCTGTGTCCTAATATGAAGTCTGGTCAACTTGAAGTCTGGAAGTCTGCATGTAGCCGCAACCGAGACGATCGCTTTCAGCAAGACGGAGAGTCCGTCGACGCTTCTGTTTTCACGCTTCAATGAACCCGCGCTGGATCCATCTGTCTGATCGCCGTGGCTCGTGTCAGTCTCATGCCGTTTATACGACCACATTCTCACGTATTATTATGTTAATGAATTATGTTCTCAAACTCACAGGTTAAGATTTTAGATATTTTCCGGGAATACATAAAATAGAGTTTTATTTGTTTTCCCACCAGATTACAGTGCCCCAAACTAGTTATAACAGTGATACTCCGCAGTATAGCCCTATTAATACATCTAGCTAGTTTTATCTTTATTGGACTTAAATCTGATTATAGGCAGGTATTGAGTTAAATAGCCTAGTTTAACAAGAAGAAAACAAAGAAGTTAATCATATCCTCTCCCATACACTTGCTGGAAAAATCCACTATTCTGTACGTCCTTCAACAAAGGAGCACTGTGCTCTCATCTTGCACAGATGGATACCCACGCTGAAACCAGGACAAAAAGGGTCCCAACCGAAGCCCCTCGTGCACTTTTTGAGTTTTTTTCTCTAAGGGCTATAGTTCCCAGACTGGACTTGATGGCAGTTATTTGGGGCCCCATGGGGAAGGACGCGTGCAAAACCGCGCATCTATAATGCTTGAAAAACAGAGAGAGAGGGTTGAAACCCCTCCAGCTAGAGCAGGACAGCTTGCAACCGAGGAGCAACATTATCTTTTCCAAAATGATAAGACCGTGTTGAACTACATATCTGTTTCCTAATGTAAACACACATCAACTGAAATGTAACTGATCTTTCATGTGTTGAGCATGTCCCCGCTCTTTATATTCCCCTAAGCCTTGACGTTGGAAGTGTTTCAGTAGCATTTTGTGATTAACGAGTTTATCAAACAGATAGTCTCATTTTGGTGTCTTTCCTGTGACTTTATCGTATTAGGATGTCAATATAGAATCTTGTTGCAGTTGTATTTGTTTTACTTGGTCTGCTTTGTATTCACGTATATAGGCCATAACTGTGCCATTGTGTCTACCAAAACCTCCCCCCTCCAAAAAAGACAAAAAACGTCGTGGAAACACATTGATGATGAGCCGGGATGCTGATGGGACCAGCAGCGGAGTGGCGCAGCAGTGGGAAACAGAGGAGGGGGTGTGTCTGCTGTGTAGAGATGAAAGATGAGAGGAAGGGGGGTGGGGTTCCATCTGTTGCGCGGTTGTGGCGCGTGCCGAGCGCGTGAATCCTACAGGCAGCTCACTGCACTGTTTGGTTTAATGGTCAGCAGTGGAGATTGACAGAAAGTCTTTGAGGATGTCAAATTACAATCTGTTTAATTTGAGTTATGTTAATATTGTAGTTTTTAAGGGCGTGTCACTTCTAAAGAAGTCCAGTTTGGCTGAATTATATGTCTATTCAATTCCTCATCCTGTTGTGTTAGAGCGGCTGCAGGACTCCTCTGTGTGTGTATGCACGTGCACGTATACGTTCATACGCGAATGCACGGACCTCCTTGCGTGTGTTGCAGGTTGTCACGTCACTCTGTCTCCTCCCCCACTGCTCCAGGTAAACGCCATGTTGTTGAATTGGAAACAAGCTGCTGAGGGTGCACAAGCAGATGTTAATCCATACATAGCGTCGCTTGGGTATCTGCTTTATTTATTGTAGGAATAGATTAGTCCGGTCACGTCAGAATCACTCATCAGGTTCAGGATCTTTTATTGTGGCAGATTGGCAAATCGAGCTCATAAGCATAAATAAACTGACTGAATATACGTATATTTTGATTATGTGAATCTAACTTTTGTAATTTTTTATTCATAGCAGTCCAACTTTCAGGCATATCTCATTACACTTGTATTAAGACATTTGGCCTCTCATTTGTAGAAATTATCAATGCAAGAACAATAACAGTAATACTAGACTGGTTAATAAACATATATAGTGTCAATGTAACAACAAAGCCATGCTAAAGAATAAAGAAGCAATCCCTACTTAATATTACAAAAGAGTAACTACAATATAATCTGCTATAAAGACAGCATCATTATAAGGCTTGTATACGAAGTGGATCTTGGATGAACGTTAAAGCGTTATATTTTAAACACAATACTGTGCAACATCATCACGGACCTCCGCATACCAGCGGTATAGAGGCAGGGTCCCAGAGGGACCAGATGGTCCAGACGGGAGCTCCGCTCATCTCCCAAAGGCATCGCCCCCCTGTGTCAAAGCCCCAGCGCAATGGCTTGTGTCCCCGCCCCTCCGACGCGCCGGGTCCACATAAATAGGAGGCTCTCCAACTCTGCGGCACACTTCAGCTCAGCAGCTCCAAGAGCAAGTATCTCCCCCAAAAAGCCCAACAACAAGCAAACGAAATGAGTCCCAGCATCAGTACCGAGGCCGAGCAGCCTCTCGCTGCCAGGTCCACCGTGGCCCAGAGAAAACAAGCCAACGAACTGAGAAAGGTAAGAGAAAGAGAAATATTGTGTGCTTATACGTTACTGGAAATGTTTTATCATTTGATTATTTTAAAAGTTCAGCTGATTAACGTGTTTTCATTATTTCTTCCAGACTCTCAAGCCCTTGCTGGAGAAGAAAAGACGCGCTCGTATCAACGACAGTCTCAGTCATTTGAAAAGCTTGATTCTTCCTCTGGTTGGCAAAGACAACGCACGCTACTCCAAGCTGGAGAAAGCTGATATTCTGGAAATGACCGTCCGTTTCCTCAGAGACCTTCCTTCCACTCCAGTCAAAGGTACGCCTCATCTCCTGAACCACACGAACTGCATCGCACACGCCATTTGATCTGATATTGTGTTCTACACATGGAATTCAAGTCACTGACCAAATCTCTTTTCCCTCCAGATTCCGCAGACAGTTACAAAGAAGGCTACAAAGCCTGCCTGCAGCGCGTCTCCACTCTGCTTCCCAAAACGAGTCTGGACCATGACGCGTGTCAGCGGGTGAACGAATTCGTCCAGCAGTCCATGTCCACCACCGTCACCCCGACCTGCCTGAGCTGCTGCGCTCAGAGCTCCAGGACCCTCCCTCAGATCCAACAGAGGCTCCTGAGCCTCAAATCCAGCTTCAGCTCCAGGATGGAGAGCCAGTCCCGCAGCGGCGCAGTGGCTCCCAGCCGAGCGCAGTCAGGACCTCAGGCTGTCAGCGATGCCATGTGGAGACCTTGGTAGATTAGACGGACATTCGACCTCATGCGTGTTATTTATTTTGTGATGTTATTCATGCTATTTGTGTATGCCGTATAGTCCGAGCGATCAAGAATTGTTGGAGTGGCTGTACAATAATTTAATTCAGCATTTAGCTCATTTCGCGTTTAATGCCAGAGAGCACGAGCACAGATCTTAGAGAGACTGAAGTCTTTGAGCTTTTTAAAATGCAATCCTCTTTGGGGTTTCAAAGATATGGGTTGTAGACAACACTTTTGTAAAACCCCAAGGGTTATTTTGTTTGAGGTTTGCACGATGGACTTAAAAGTATTTTGGTCTGTGCAAAAGAATGGTCTGTAAACACTATGTGTTAAATAGGATTATGTTATTCATTGACGTTATGCGTGTATATATACATAACAAAAACATGTTTTGTGACACTTCAAATGTTTTGTTGTCAACAAAAGCTTTTCAATAAATGTACATTTCTCTAATATTGCTGTTGTTTGATCTTTTGATTTTGTGGTGTTCCAACAATCTCGAAGTTATCATGAAACCCAGACGTCTTATTCAGGGGAATCTCATAATATGAAAGGAATGAAAAAGGCGCGGAAACGCATAAAGCCAGAGGTCAGCCTGAGCCCATTGATGCAGATGAGCAGCTGCTCTATTGTTGCAGATGTGAGGTGCCTCCCCAGTTGCCGCCAATTTGGTGGGAAAAAGTTGGACTGGTTGTGCGATGGGACACACACTGAGATGACTGCGGTTGGGCATTACAATCACACATTTGACGTCACCCAACACAAACTGGTTTCTCAGTCATTTTGCAATGTGTAACATTTCCGAAATAAATAGTCATCATATCTCTAATCATAAGTGTGGATAGTTAAACTAATGGTCAGACTATTTTACATCTCAGTGTAACCCATTAAGGTTATCTGAAATCTGAATTTAACACTTTCTATAAAATTATATTGTAAATTAGTATTTCAATCTACCATGTATTTATTATTTATACTAGATGATCATATACAGCCTTTAGATGTTTATTATTGCATTTTATTTTGCATAAACCACTTTAAAAAAGTAATCTTAATGATGTCCTCCACCCTACTTTACTGGATATAAGTCATATTAAAAAGATCAGTGAAGGGCACCGTTTATACATTTAGTATAGCATTTAGTAGTAGAAAAAAGTCTGTTAAAAAAACAAACAAGTATCCATGAAGCAAAAAATGAGCTGAGCACCATTATGAATGTATCATTCTAATAAAATCTTTTAACATGTTGATGAATACTATACTGACCAGTTTTAATACTTGACTTTAAGGCATCTTTTGACATCCAAACACCTTAATGAACATGATCCTTTCCACAACATGCATGTTTTGGTATATACAATAATTGGTTATACAATATCATAGGCAGTCGAGTTATACATATTGGATCTTGGAATTGCTGAATGGACCAACAACTGATATCTAATGGGTTAAACACATTTTATGTCTGCCCAGACGGACTGTTAGACAGAACTGATATGGACTGACAAAACCACTGGCTTAATAGAAATGGTATATATTTGAAAACGTATGATATTCTGTATGAAAAGTTCCCTGAATGCAACTATAAAACGACAGTCCTTTAATTAAAGCACAAGTTTAGGTTAAGTCTCTTAAAACAATACTCACACGCCCATATGTGCATTAAACATCACTCACTGTTATTATTCCTGCCATCCACACTAATGTGAAGAGATCTATTTGTGCATTTTCAATGGAAGTGATGGAGGAAAAAATCCACTGTCCTCATGTCTTCAGCACCCTGAGGATCAAATGGGTATCTCGTCGTATGAAACTCTCTCTTTGTGGGTCAAGACAGTGTATCTTTGATGAGCTGCAGTGGAGTGATGTGAAAACACAAAGGGAATTTTGTGAACATAATTTGTTTCAGACTTAAAACAGACAGTTCTTAACACACAACAAGGTCCTGTCTTACATCTCTTACGTTAGAATTAAACTAAGAAGGAACTTCTCAACTGGTGTGGCCAGGAGGAATGATCAGAGTGACCATTAACTCAATGTATATTTAGGCATGTGAACATATTTTTCCACAAGTTGTTGTTGTGGAGATTAAATGCACTCCGGACAAAAGTGTCTGCCAGTTATTTACAGTGTCCTCAGCTAAACGTCACTGTTGTTTGAAATGGATAAAGGTACCATTCGCTCATCAATCTACACTCAATAACCAATAATGGTAAAGTGAAAATATGTGTTTTTTGATTTATTTACAAATGTATTAAACATCAAAAACTGAAACATCTAATTTACAGAGTAGTCAGGCACTTATTCAATACTTTGAAGCCCTTTTAGCCGCCATGAGCTTTGAGTCGGGAGACTCTCCACAAGCTTGCGCACCTTGATTCAGGAAGTTTATTCATTCTTCCTGGCAGATCAAGCTCAGATTGGAAGGGAGGGTCTAGGACAGTCAGAGCAACCCTGTCTCCTGAAAATTACGTTCCCCCAGAACTACGCATTCCCAATTACATTTGTCAGGGTTGGTCAGAGACTCGTCTCAATGGGTCATTGTCACACTTCAGGTTTTCTTTGCTGCATTGGGCTCATTAATTCTTTCTTAAGTTCTGACCACTCTCCCTGTCTCTGCAGCTGCAGCACCCCATAGCATGAGGCTGCCACCATGCTTCACTGTAGGGATGGTATCTGCCAGAAGATGCGTGACGCCTGGTGTTCGCCAGTGTAAGGAGTTCTACCAAAAAGAGTTACATTTTTGTCTCTCTGGTCTGAACCAGATAATCTTAGCCCTCCTGCTCCCAGAGTGCCTTAAATGTTGTTTGGCAAACTCCAAGCTGGCTGTCAGATGCCTTTTATTCAAGAAGCTTCCACCGAGCCACGGCCTGAGTGATGAGGTGAGGCTGAGGTCTTAATCTCTGCAGAGGACTTCTGAAGCTCTCGAAGAGAGACCGTTGGGTTCTTGGTCACCTCCCTAACCATGACTCTTCTGGCCCAGTTACTCAGTTTGGCCGGATGGTCCAACCCACTTCTTCTACCATTTCATAATTGTTGAGGCAGCTGTGTTCCCGGGAATACTCAAAGCGTTACAAATAGTTTTACACAGCTTGTCCTGATCGATTTCTCCCCACACTTTAATCACGGAGGTCAACAGAGTTCCTTGGTCTTCATGGCTTGGTTTGTGTCCTTACATTCAGAATTAATTGTAAGACCTTAAACACACGTCTTTATAAACTATCTTTGCAGTGTGTGCTATATAGGTGGACTCTAATTCATTTTAAGCTCGGATAGTTAAAGCAAACGGGATGGGGCCACAGCAAAGGTTCTGAATATTTTCAGATTTCAGTTTTTTTTACTTGCAACAAAATTCAAATACATGCTTTCACTTTGTCAATATTGGTTATTTAGTGTAGATCGGTGGGTAAAAATGGTTACATTTACATAATAAAAAAGTGTTTAAAAAGAGAAAGGGTCTGAATATGTTTTATTTAACAAGGAAATCTAATCTAATCCACAACATAGAGGTTACAAAACATGTAACAGAGACTTAAAAATAATTAGATGAAGTATGAAGATATAATTATCATGGATCAGAACAAAACAAAGTTGTGTTAAAGTAATGTTGATCAAATAACAGCAATGCATATAAATAATATAAAAACAGATATACACTAGATCAAAATGATTTAAAACATGACGAGATAAAATCCCCAATCAGAGGGCACATGATGATCACAATATGATCACATAATAAGATAATGACAGCTGGATCGGCTTTCCTCCAATGAAAGAGTAATTGATTAAAAAGCTATTTCTTATGGAAGCATGAAGAGGAGCAGAGGACATGAATTCTCTTTCTGTTGTCAGTATTCACTTTAGGAACAGAGAGGAGTTCCTTATTTTGAGCAAATCAGTGTGATCAGTGTGCATCAGGCAATGCTTTACCATAAAGAACAACAATGGTTCAGGTTGCAGAGTTAAGGAACCTCAGAGTGTGCGTTTGTTTTATTCTCTGCCTCAAAATAAAAATGTCCTTGTGTTTCTAGTTTTAGTTTCCATCTTTTGCAGATAATTGAAAGCACAAATGGATCAAACAGTTAAAATAAATCATTACTCTACACATTCATATAATATAAATGATTATGGAACTAATACAAACAGTTTTACATGGTCTAACTATTAACTATGAAAGGCATTTTGTCTAAAGAGTGAAGGAAAGGGGACTAAAATGGCCCGGTAACCCGGCAACCTCTAAAAGCTGAGGTTCACGTTCAGCTTTTCTTGCCAAACTGAGGTCACAGTGGGGGAGGGGCCGGTGAGCTGTCTGCTGTTACACAATCACTCTACCCTTAACCATGCTGTCGTTATACACATTGTAGATAGAAAATGATACTGGATATAAGGAAATACAGTCATTTCATGGATTCCAGGATCTTGCATGAATTGTCTTGTCTGGTGACGGGGATGATTTTACACAGTAAACCTGAGTGAACCGAACTTTACACATCAGGTTTATTCTATAAGCAAAGACTCAGCCTGTCAAAACAGCCGTCTGTCTTCTGTGACTTTGAAGGGAGCTTTCTGACATTTGAAGAAATTAATATTCTGTATTTATCATTTCAGATACACCTTGCCTTGGTAAAATAAACTGCTTGAGGCAGTCTAATGAACGCTGCTGAGTTGCATTATGGAAATTATGCTTTAAGTTTGCTTCAGACACATCTCGGCCACTGTGGCTTCGATTTAAATGTTTAAATATTCTCATTTTAGTCTCATGAATGTGTTATAGAAGGGCAATGCAAAATTGTTGGGCAGGTTCTTTATTGGGTATAGATTTGGATGAGTATTTGCCTATTTGGGCATCACATTATATAATTTGATTCTGATCATGGGTTTCAAGTGGGAAACTGCCATGTTCAGCTAGTAGCAAAGAGCAAGTTAAGGCATGATAAAATGTATTTCTCATTTGAATGTATAAACAAATAAAACATTTTTTTTAAACAAATACAAATAATTGAGGTGACCATTTATTAACTTGCATGGAGTATGTTATTTTACTCCATTTAAAACCTTATTTGTTGAAAGAGCAGATGAGTACCGACCATGCACAACAGACCACAGACTGGAAATCCCAGTTTGTTTCCAAGAAACTCTTCTGACACAATCATCTATTGTTGGCTTTGCTCAATGGTTGTCACTTTGTTCAAGCTCATTTCTCTCAAGTTTTCTATTCAATTTCAATTTTCATTTCCTTTAAATTATGATAAGTAATAAAGACTCACAAAAACAACAACATAACTGAATTTGGTATTTCTTTCAGCAGAACACATTCCAGAGAGGCACACAATCTTGATCATAATCAAAGATAAAAATCCAAGTAGGACAACTTTGGTCTCTTTGTCAAAACCAAATAGAGGGAAGATCTCTGCAGGGCATTCTGAAATACACGGAATCACATTAACGTTTCGTTTCGCTATAATTGTATAACTTATTTTGACCTATTCTACTTCACAAGTAGCATGCAGGACAAAGTGATGTACTGACGCCGTGACCAAGATGGCTGTCATTACATATCGACAATAATACAATTGCTTATAGTTGTCATAGCTGGATATGGTGTTCTCATTGTCTGAGACAAACACAGAAGCCGCTCAGCTCACATCACGCAGCAGCAAAAGTCAGGTGGAGTCCGCCTCGCGTTTCTCCCCCATCCCGCAGCCCGCATGTGACTCTTAATTCGCATGAACTTTCGGAACATTTTCAGACAAAGGCTTCCTGTTATCCGGCATGCACAGATGGGTTACTGACGCCGAATATGGTTGAAAAGACAAAAGAGGACTCTAACCGTAAGAGCAAAACGGAGAAGTGTACCTCCCCCCAACCCCCCTCCATCCTGCAGCGCGGAGTGGGGCGCGTGCAGCAAGTGTGCCTCAGTTTCAGGCAGCGCTTGGCTTTGTTGAAGCAGAGCACAATAGTAACACAATGACATGTATATATATATATATATATATATATATATATATATATATATATATATATATATATATATATATATATATATATATATATATATATGTATGTATGTATATATATATATACAAACACATATGGATATACGTATAAATATATATATATACATATATATATATATTCATATACACACACACACACACACACACACACACACACACACTGAAAGCTTGGACGCTAAAATATCCAGGAGCCAAGCTGAAGGAGACAATTGCCACAGAGTTTTCAAACAGGGGGGGGGGGTGAGAATGGTTTGTTTCAATTGGACAACAACATGAACCCATAAGAAGCATGCAGATGGGGCACGCCAAAACTGCGTGGCGATCATGTGTCGTGCGTGTAAAGTTTATAGAAAAAAAGAGCTTAATTATTTGAAAGCATACTGTGTGTGTGTGTGTGTGTGTGTGTGTGTGTGTGTGTGTGTGTGTGTGTGTGTGTGTGTGTGTGTGTGTGCACGCATGGATAATATATGGATAGATCCATGGTGGGACAGGGAGCTGTTCAGGATGCTGGTAGTGCAGGTGGAGTGTATGGGGCGTGGAGTTAATGGGGGTTGGGGGTGGGGCTGAAGGCTCGGTAACAGACAGCCATCTGGTCTCCATGGCGCGTGCTGCGCGCGTGGTTCCCCTGAGTGCAGTGGTATTTGATGGGTTGTCACGTCTCTCCAGCTTTTTATTTGAAATTTGAAATCTCAAAGCTGTAGATGAAAGTTTGATTCATGCCACACGACACGATGGTTGGTTATTAAATACACAAAGTCCACAAGGTAATAGTCTAAATGTGCATAACACCTAAAACGTTAAAACACATGGCAGGCTTATTATTAAACGGTATTGCATGTGGCGATGGCTATTGGGATTGGAGTACACGCTCCCTCGTTACCCAGCCCCTGATTTCAGCCCCCACCGCCTTGCGTGAGGCGTTGGTCGCAGCGGGAAACACCCTACAGGTAGACACCCCCTCCAGGGCAGAACTGCATACAAACGTCATATGCAAAACTATTGTTGTCTAAATCCAAGAGCAGATGTTATTTGAAAGTAGCGTGGCTTGGGTATGAGATTGGAGTGCGAGTCTGTACCTCTTTGGACACTTTATTTACACGCAAGCCTGACCCCTATGCCAGCAATGTATGTATTGCACCACGGTGTTCTAAATGTGCACATTTATTTAAAAAGGATATGTAATGTAAAGGATATGTATTTAAACGTCAGCAAATTACAGACAAAACAATAAAGCAAAAACTCAGCGTGGACACATGTAATCCATCATGCAAACACATCTCAATAACTTAAACAAAGAACATTGTGGAAAATACATTATATTTAATTAATTTTGGTATGTTTATTTGTTACATCGTACAATAAATACGTTATATTCATCACACTGAAATGACACACTAGATGAATGCAATTTGCTTCAGCCATAAATGAGCATTGCGTAATTACGCACCAGTAACTATTTATGTGTATTTTAAGAACACTCTGTTCCATCTACTATATATGAAATATTAAACCCAATTGTGTACTATTTAGTAAGATTTAAATTGTATAGTTTGCAGAATTGATATTTGGTGACTGAGCATTCGGTGCGTCCACACTTTAAGCTTCTTTACGCACACAACTCCTTAGCTTGTTGACGCAGATTTTTTGTCTTTGGTCTATGGATCATAACGCAGACACGCACTGCAGTTGTTATGTGTGGATTAGCGTAGAAGACAGATGGCTATCTTACTAAATTGGATGGGTTTGTGTTGTTTCCATCGAGTAGTGGCGAGTCCAAATCGTTTCATGTTGGCTTGGGGGCGTACCCATGACGCACGTTAACCGACGCCACGGACCTGAATAAATACCGCAGCTCTTGGCCGTTAGAGACACATCTCCACTGACTTGTGTTCTGAACACTTCTCTGGCACAAAGACGACGCTGAAAATGTCTCCAAACATGACTTGTGAAGCTCTCCAGTCTTTTCCTCCAAGGCAAACTGTGGCCAAAAGAAAAGAAGCTCTTGAGCTCCGAAAGGTAAGCACTGTGACTGCATTTTCTTTTATTATTCTAAACATTGTATCTGATAATTTACACGTAATGTATTGAATGAATGAATGGATGCTAAATATAATGTGTTCTTTTCAGACAATGAAACCTTTAATGGAAAAGAAAAGGCGCGCCCGAATCAACGACAGCCTGAACCTTTTGAAAAACCTCATCCTTCCCCTCACAGGCAGAGATGTAAGTTCTTTTATATTCATTTCAATACATGCAGAATACAACTGTTTTCAGATAAAATAAAATAAATATGTTTAAGATTCATGTGTTTAACACTGGCTTTCTATTATTTTCTCCAGAAGACTCGCTACTCCAAGCTGGAGAAAGCTGACATCCTGGAAATGACTGTGAGGTTCCTCAGCGACATTCCCTCCGTTAACACAAAAAGTGAGTTATGGTTTTGCTTGTTTGATACTTTTGTTGACATATTTATATCCAGTGGACTATAGACGTTTTTGAACAACAAAACTAACATATACTTCTCTGTTCAGATTCCGCAGACAGTTACAAAGAAGGCTACAAAGCCTGCCTGCAGCGCGTCTCCACTCTGCTTCCCAAAACGAGTCTGGACCATGACGCGTGTCAGCGGGTGAACGAATTCGTCCAGCAGTCCATGTCCGCCACCGTCACTCCAGCCTGTCTGAGCTGCTGCGCTCAGAGCTCCAGGACCCTCCCTCAGATCCAACAGAGGCTCCTGAGCCTCAAATCCAGCTTCAGCTCCAGGATGGAGAGCCAGTCCCGCAGCGGCGCAGTGGCTCCCAGCCGAGCGCAGTCAGGACCTCAGGCTGTCAGCGATGCCATGTGGAGACCTTGGTAGAGTTCCGGGTCTCCTAAAACCCGATAAAAAGACTGCAACGTGTTTCATATGTAGGCAGCATGTTGAGATAGCATCACTTGTAAATATGCACAGTGATTCACAGCCTCGCTCCTGTTGATGAAAAGCCAGAATTCATCAGTAAATCCTAATGGTTGAGTATTATATACTTACATTTAGCGCACGGGTCTATTGTCCAGTATAAGTTGACAAGTTTAGACAGTCGTATGTTTTTAAATCTGCATGTATGTATACGGTAAATATTTAGTCCTCTTCGCGGACTAAGTGATTAAGGGCCATTGAAACCGCCCTGTAAGACCCAAAGGGTCAGTCTGTATGAATCTGCACATTAGACTTCAGTGTTTTGAGTCTGTGCAGATGAATATGTAGACATATTATGTGTCATTCAAAGTATCTCTGTCGGGATGTTTTTTATTTTTGCTATTTAAAGCAAATTATGTATTTATGTTATGTAAACTCAAATAAAACTACAATGTAGTTGTAAGATATTGTGTTGTGTTTTGATTACAAGTTGTCAAAATCTGCCATTATAATGGTCTTTTATTCATGTGCGTGAATATTCATCTTCAACGCACAGCTATGACAGGTTATAAGATGATCATACAACGGGAAATTGAATTTCAACGTTTGAAGTTGGTGCACTTCACATACAGGAAAAAGTGAATGCACCTTGCAATGGGTTAGAATTACAGGGACAAAACACGTCACACAGCGCGCGCACACACACACACACACACACACACACACACACACACACACACACACACACACACACACACACACACACACACACACACACACACACACACACACACACACACACACACACACACACACACACACACACACACACACACACACACACACACACACACACACACACACACACACAGCTCAGATGCATTTCATTGAAAAACATCATAAAACAATGCAATTGATCGTGGAAACCATTTAAAAAGCGTCTCCAGACTTTGAACTGGACCTTGCCTCAGCAAACATGTCGCAATGTGTCACGTATGGCACCAGCTCTCTGTTTAATGAGCAAAGACCTGGCGGAGACATCTGCCAAGCAGCGTTTCACTGAATAAAAACCGTTGGCCTGTGTGACTGCGGGGTGGATGTTGTGGTGAATGGCGCTCTCAGCGGCAAGGTGAGCTACTGCCATGCGTGATGAGTAAACGCGGTCTCTGCTGCCCCCTTCCGACGGTTTTAGGCATTGACATGGTTATGGTTTCTATTTCCGTTGCACAATGATGTCTTCCCCCGCGTAGCTCTTTAAAATGCACCGGTCGCAATATCTAAGTGGCTCTCGTTTGGTGGACGTCACATTTCAATGAACTATTGAGCTAAACAAAACCCCTATGAGCATCATCTCCGGGAAGTCCAAGTGGTTTCAACACAGATGAGTCATTTCTCAAGGAGACCAGACAGAGAAGCCAGCGGACAGCGAAGAGAAGTGCTTTCACTTCACATCACACAGGAATCTCGCTGCAACACGAGACCAACAGAGAGCCCATCGTCATCATCACCATCATCATCATCATCATGTCGGTGCACGAGGCAGCATCCCTCCTTCAGTTATGCAGGTAGGACGCTTGATACGACACACGCGTGAGCAACCTTCACGCTAATGACGTCCAGTCGAGCGACAGACAGCGACAGCAGCACGGGTACCGGCGCCGCTCCTCGCGGGGTGATCGCCCAGATAATCCTCTTATTGTCCTGTTCGGTTACGCGCTACACTACCGTGTCAAATCTTGGCGGGGTCATGATAATTCAAACTGCGTGTTTATTCGGGTAATCTAGCCAGTGGGTTCCTGGGGAGGCTGCAGACCATTTATTTCGTATGTGATGACCTCAAGGCGGTTAGCATCATTTTGGCACGCCCTAAAACTACCGAGGAGACTTCAAGGTCGCCCGTACCTTCACTAAAAGTCTAATAACAGTTGTATTCCACAGCGTGGGCTTGGACACTTTTGCTCGGGGAAATAGTTTGTCCGGAGTGTGGCGTTTAATCGCGTGTCTGGTTGAGCCTCGGTTATTTATTTAAGATGACTCAGAGGAAGTACTCCGGAAACCCACATTTAGCTGTGTGTGGTTAGTTACATTGGTCAACACTACCTGTCATAAAAATGCCTCTGCAATGAATCGGCTTCATTTCCCAGCAGCATGCAGTTTGTTGTAGTCCACTTGTAGGCGGAGCCACAGCTCTCTGTCAGTGCAAACGCCGACTGCAGGTGAGATGAGGTGTTGTCATCGTCTGTCTTGTCAGGTCCATTCTTTGACAGCCTGGTTTATGTCGCCACACTTTGACACTTAAGCCAATCAAGTTCTTTGCACGTTCAAGGGAAAGCTGTCTTCAGCAGAGGCCTCAAAAGTAGATTATGCTATTCAAAGTCAGCTTTAAAGTTAAAATAGATTAAAAAACATTGAGACAGCATATATATTAAGAAAAACTATCTTTCTGTTTTTCGCAGCAGTCAGACAGGAGTCTAAAAGAGAGGGAGTGAGAGAGTAGGGATTAATCCATTGAGTTCGTCATATTTTGCACAATTTTCTGAACATTTTAGACTTTTAAACCCAAATGAAATGGATAAAGACAATAAATCCACCTGTCTGTCAAAAGTTTCCGTTGTTTAAAAATATCCTGAAAACAACAAGTATTTTTATCAAGAACAAAATGTCCATGTCAGTCAGTAAGGCAGCTCCTCGCTGTGTACAGGCTGAATAGATGGTCTATGTAATTCACAGTGAGAGGAGCTACATTACTGTAACACTGTGTTGTAAAGAGTTGGAACATGAGGCAGATGAGTTTCTGGCCTGAGTGGAAGCTGTGACGCCTTCTTGACTTTACGTGATGTACATGCTCAGGCCTTTAAATGACTGAAACATGAGAAATAACAGCTTGTGTATTAAGTGCCAACACGTGTGTTGATGCAGTTTGATGCCAGCAGATGGAGACGATGCCTCTAGATCTGTAACAGAGTGGACACTGTTTCACTGGACATGAACTACAGCTGTGTGATGGTCAAATTGTTTGGGGATTCATTTATGAACCTCAGAAAAGAATCCTTACACTGAGCACAATAACCTTATCTTCTGTTCAGTGTGGACAGTTATATACAAAAAATAAGTTTAACACGGTTTTGTCAGAGACGGCGGCAACCCCCATTACTCAGAATTCATTGTGTTTCATTGAGAGGCTGTACCTATCTGATGTCAAAATGTTAAATGGTGGGTCTTGCTTCTCTTTGCCCACTGTAATTGTAACAAGAGTTATGATGCAGAAAAAAACATTACTAACAACACAATTACCCTCACAAAATAGGTTGCCATTTCTTTTAAGTGTTAAAATCTCTTGAAAAACGTTACCAGGACATGTGCATTTCCTTTAACTCTCCTGCACTCTGCATTGCTAAGTCAAAATAAATAAACTCCTGGGACTTTCCGAGCGTATTGCTAACGTTTCACTTTCTGGACCCCAGCAACTTTCTGTCGAAACATTCAGTTTGCACCTAAAACGTGTCCCAAAATACTGCAGCCTGCTTTGTTTTTCACCTCTCCAAACTTACAGTATATTTGGAAACATCTGTCTTTGATTTACTTGTACTAGACTAAAAGGTTCTTGACTGTGACACTACTTTCTTCCTTGATGACCATTGCTGCAACTTAACTCTTCTCTGCTCACATTAAATCACTGGAATACGGTCGGGCTGTGACACTTACACCAGCTTACATGGTACTTACAAATGTGGTAGTTTAGGTTTAAACTTGTGCTCCTATTGTTTGCAAGTTGGATAAGAGCATCATCTTAAAGGATTTCCTCAGGCCACTATTGTTAATACTACTGTCTTTTGGAAATTCAACCTTTTATATAGACATGGATAATCAGCAGGTGTGTGTCTGTCTGTGCGAACATACACAGGATTAGGTGTGTTACGGTGGGTGTGGTGTATAGGACCCAAACGCACGCTTCACACAGCTGTTTCAGGTCACCAAGAACTTTATTGCTTGGATCATGCAGGAAAGAAAACGATAAGTAAACAAAACAAAACTACGACCTGAATCGCCTGATTGGGGGAAAAAACAAAGTCTCTTCACTTCCCTTCCGAGTCGGGAGGGCAACTCAACCGAGCTCTTCTTCACAAAATGATGGGGTGTTCCAACTAGTGTGGAACCAGGCTGGAAACCGGAACAAACTGACACAGGACAAGGGAGGCCGCTTAAGACAGCTGGGGCTGATTGCTGGAACGAGCCTCAGCTGGACCAAACGAGGAAGGCGTGTTAGTGGGCGGCAACCGGAGGTGATAGCTGTAGGCTGGTATAAAAAAAAAAACATCGGGGGCCTGTTGCACAAAAGTAGAATTAAGACATCCGGGATAAATGACTCAGCTGAGCTCAATGAAGCCAAAACATGTGCGTCCAGGCTTAATTGGTTGCACAAAGACCAAGCCAGGATGAGCAGACACGGATTCATTAAGCCAGGTGAAACCAATCCTGGATAGGTGCGCGCTCACGGCTCACTCAAATAGACCCCGCCACAGATCACAGATTAACTGATTTACCATGGCAACTAGAGCCGCGTACTTTTCCCCGTCGGAAGCACAAATCACAAAGCACAAATTATTTGCAGTGTGACTCCATTAAATGTGTGTGTGTGTGTGTGTGTGTGTGTGTGTGTGTGTGTGTGTGTGTGTGTGTGTGTGTGTGTGTGTGTGTGTGTGTGTGTGTGTGTGTGTGTAGATTAAACATGAACGGGCCAAAACGGACATGGCAGCAGGTCAAAATCAAATACAACAACATCATCTAAAAATCATTTTTTATCCAAAATCATTGAAATTAATGATCACAAACGTTTAAATAATGACAGTGGGTCTAGTTATATGTGATAACAATGTATAGTGAGCAGTGAAATAACTATTGGTTTCCATTTGTGGTGACTGCTGACTGACATTAGGGATGAGATTAAATAGATCCTGGAATTTAGCCTGGTCTGGAGCAGGCTAGCTCCACAGAATAAATCTCCATGGTAATTTATACCATAACATATCCTCCTGCCCCCTATCCATCTTTAGTGCAACCGGATTACGGATCAATTGAGCCAGGATCACCAAGATATCCTGGCTTAATCCCTTATCCTAGTTTTGTGCAACAGGCCCCAGCACATGAACCACAAACAAAATAGACAGAAGGGTAACAAACAGGGAAGCACACACACATAAGGAGCAGACCAGGATCCTAACAAGGTGTGTATTTTAAGTTTGTGTATACAGTGTTTGACGAATACCTGTCTTACCTGGTAATGTAAGATTGCCTGGCTTCAATGATTTGATCCTGTACTAGATGCAGACTCCCTCCACCAGTCACTCCTTTTTGCTTCTCTGTGTTCTTGCTGATGGGACTCGGGACAGAAACGATGCCAAGATATGCTTTTCTGAAGCTAATTTGCAGTGTTCGCCACTGTTCAACTCACTACAGGTAAACATTAGGTGTTCTGTGTTTGTTTCATCAAGCAGTAAGAATATTTTGATTATATGCATGCCCTTGTGCATGGCAGCAATAGTTTGTCATTCATTTATTTGTATGCCATGTTTTAATAGTGTAGCTAGTCCAGATGGCTCTAATTCAAAGAAATAAAGAAAATACATGTGAAGAATACAGACAAAATGTAGGTGTTGTGTTATAACTTCAAAACGGTAATGTATAGGCTTACCTGTATAACTGTGTTTAGAGGATCTGTATATTCTAGATATGTAATATTCATATACGTTGCTTTATCGACCTAGACAAGACCTCATACCTCAGTGATGGAATATTTGTAGGTTGTACATTACATTAAATATTAGGAATTGTTGACATAGTGAGATTCAACATTGATATTGTACTGATATTACCGTTGTGCTCCAATTGTGATCATCATTTTGAAAGGGGATGTGTATATGAACAAGATTAGAGGGCAGAGGGACTTTCAGACTAGTAAGCTTTCAACCCCGGCATAGACTTTACCCTCTAAATGACATCCCCAGTGCAACAGTTGGTTCTTCCTGTTCTGTAAAAGCATGATCAGTTGCTTTAGGTGTTGCTGTGCCTTTGCACAATGTTTGCCTGTTTGTTTGTCTTCAAGTGGGACATTTCTAAAACCTATAACTAGATTTACATGGAGGACCGGTCGAAATAACAGTTTGGGTTGTGATCTTGGTCCAGTACGGTTGTTCTAATTCAGGATTTCCTAGTTAATGTTGACGAACAATGGATACAGGGCCTCATGAATGAAGCAGTTTACTGAAGAAAACACACTGTGGGGCAGGGGCATGGTTTAGCGCGGCTGCAGAGGGGGAGAGCGAAGGGCGGCTCAGGGAACAGGTGCAGGCAATCTGGAGGGAATGAGCGGCACCTGGAGCTGAGTGGGGAGGTGTGTATTTAAACCCTGCAGTAGCAAGCAGGCGGGGGGGGGGGGGGAGAGTGAGCAGAGAGCAGATTGTGAAACTGAAACTGCCAATAAAGACATTAAACCCGTCATCATTACGAGTGGTCTGTGGGCGACGCGGCAGGAACATCCCGGGAAGCAACGAACCTGTTACAGTGGCGCCCAACGGGGATTCCGGGGGATGAATCGTGTCGACCAGCAGGAGGGGCCGGCCCAGCCGATTATCGCGCTGGGCCAGATGATGGCGAGCGTCGCTGCCATGCAGCAGGAGCAGGCGGCGGCGACGCAGCGGGTCCTGGAGGCGCTCCAGGACCGGTCGGAGCGGCAGACCTTCGCCCTCGAGCAGCTCGCCGCCCGGATGGAGACAATGGCACCGGCGGGGCCGCCGCTGGCGGCGATGGCACTGCACCGGATGGCGGAGGGGGACGACGCGCAGTCGTTTTTGGACGCTTTCGAGGCCACGGCGGGGGCGTGCGGCTGGCCGGAGGAGGAATGGGCGGTGCGGCTCCTGCCGCTGCTGACCGGGGAGGCCCAGACGGCGGCCCTGGGGCTTCCCCCGGCGGCCCGGCGGAGGTGGATCGGCTCGGCCTGTCCCCAGAGGACCACCGGCGGCGGTTCCGCGTGGCTCGGCTGGGGCCCGACGACCGGCCCTTCGCTTTCGCGCAGCAGCTCCGGGACGCAGTGGGACGGTAACTCCAGCCCGGGGCAGCGGGAGGAGTGGAGGCGGTCATGGAGCGGGTGGTGGTGGAGCAATTCCTGGAGGGAATTTTATATTTATACCGGCAGGCGCTGTTTCAGGTCATCTCCCGAGTCGGAGTCCCGAAAGAGATTCTGACCGACCAGGGCACGTCGTTCATGTCACGCACACTGAGAGAACTTTACGGGTTACTGGGCGTCAAGTCTATTCGGACCAGCGTGTACCACCCGCAGACTGACGGTCTGGTGGAGCGTCTGAATAAGACTTTGAAGTCCATGGTCCGTAAATTTATTAGTGAAGATGAACGCAATTGGGACAAATGGCTTGATTCTCTGTTGTTTGCAGTGTGGGAGGTCCCCCAGTCCTCCACGGGATTTTCTCCCTTTGAACTGTTGTTTGGCAGGAAGCCACGGGGGGTGCTCGACCTACTTAAAGAAAGCTGGGAGGAGGGGCCGCGAACCAGCAAGAACGAGATCCAGTACGTCCTGGACCTGCGCGCAAAGCTTCACGCCTTGGGTCGGCTATCACGGGACAATTTGCGCCAGGCCCAGGAGCGGCAGGAACGCCTGTACAACAGAGGGGCCAAGCTGCGGCAATTCGCACCGGGAGAGAAGGTACTTGTATTGCTTCCTTCTTCCAGCTCGAAAGTCCTCGCCAAGTGGCAAGGGCCCTTTGTGGTCACACGGCGGGTCGGGGAGGTCGACTATGAGGTGGTGCGGTCTGACAGGGGTGGGGATACGCAAATATACCACCTCAACCTCCTGAAGGCGTGGAGGGAGGCGGAGTCTGTTTCTCTGGTGTCCGCAGTCTTGGGGAGAGAGAGGAGCTGGGGCCCGAGGTTCCAAAATCGGCCGGTCCAGCCTCGCTCCATTACGAGGCCCATCTCTCTGCGGCCCAGCAAACAGACGTTGCCGAGTTGCAGGAGCGGTTTGCGGACGTGTTCTCGCTCCGGCCCGGCCGCACTAGTCTCATAGTTCACCAGATTGAGACCCCCCCGGGGGTGACCGTGCGCTCCCGCCCCTACCGGCTCCCTGAACAAAAAAAAAGGTGGTTCAGCGGGAATTGCCGGCTATGCTGGAAATGGGGGTAATAGAAGAGTCCAACAGCGCCTGGTGTAGTCCTATCGTTCTTGTGGTCAAGAAGGATGGGTCTATACGGTTGTGCGTGGACTACCGTAAGGTGAATGAGGTGTCACGGTTTGACGCTTACCCGATGCCCCGGGTCGACGAGCTCCTGGACCGGCTAGGCACTGCACAATTCTTTACCACGCTGGATTTGACCAAGGGCTACTGGCAGATTCCCCTGTTGCCAGAGTCCAAGGAAAAGTCGGCCTTCTCCACTCGGTATGGGTTGTTCCAGTTCACCACGCTTCCCTTCGGGCTGTTCGGGGGGCCGGCCACGTTCCAGCGACTCATGGACCGGGTGCTGCGTCCCCACGCTGCCTATGCTGCCGCCTACTTGGATGATGTCATCATCCATAGCAGCACGTGGGCGGAGCATTTGCGGCGGGTGGGCGCGGTGCTTGAGTCCCTGAGGGAGGCCGGGCTCACCGCCAACCCGGGGAAGTGTGCAGTGGGACGGAGGGAGGTACGGTATCTGGGGTACCACTTGGGCGGGGGGCAGGTGCGTCCCCAGGTGGACAAGACGGCGGCGATTGCGGCCTGCCCGCCGACCAAGACCAAAAAAGAGGTGAGGCAGTTTTTGGGGCTGGCGGGCTACTACCGACGGTTTATTCCCGGCTTCGCGGAGCTGACCAGCCCCTTAACTGACCTGACCCGAAAGGGTGCCTCAGATCCGGTCCAGTGGACGGAGCAGTGCCGGCTGGCGTTTGAGGCGGTAAAACAGGCCCTCTGTGGGGAGCCGCTTCTCCATACCCCTAACTTCTCTCTCACTTTTGTCTTGCAGACCGATGCGTCGGACAGAGGGCTGGGTGCCGTTTTGTCCCAGGAGGTGGGGGGGTCGACCGACCCATCCTGTACATTAGCCGGAAGTTGTCCGAGCGGGAGGCCAGGTACAGCACGGTCGAGAGTGCCTGGCCATCCGGTGGGCGGTCGACTCCCTGCGATATTACCTCCTGGGGCGCCAGTTTACCCTCTGCTCGGACCACGGCCCGCTCCAATGGCTCCACCGCATAAAGGATACCAACGCCCGGATCACTCGGTGGTATCTGGCTATGCAACCCTTTAACTTCAAGGTGGTCCATAGGCCGGGGACGCAGATGGTCGTGGCGGACTTCCTCTCCCGTTCCCCGGGGGGGGGTTTGGGCTAGACCGGTGGCTCCCCGGCCTAAGTCGGGCGGTGGGGGTATGTGGGGCAGGGGCGTGGTTTAGCGCGGCTGCAGAGGGGGAGAGTGAAGGGCGGCTCAGGGAACAGGTGCGGGCAATCGGGAGGGAATGAGCGGCACCTGGAGCTGAGTGGGGAGGTGTGTATTTAAACCCTGCAGTAGCAGGCAGGCGGGGGGAGAGTGAGCAGAGAGCAGATTGTGAAACTGAAACTGCCAATAAAGACATTAAACCCGTCATCATTACGAGTGGTCTGTGGGCGACGCGGCAGGAACATCCCGGGAAGCAACGAACCTGTTACACACACGTTGCATGAAACAAAACCTATTTTATATTCTAATCCCGGGCATCACATTTATGCCACAGCGACATTTCATACTCTGTGGCGCACAAACCTAGGTGTGATTATGGCAGATTTCATTGGTCAGCAGCTGTCTATCTGTGCATCATTGGGCGTGTTAAGATCCAGTTTGACCACAATGTTAACACATTCATGACGTCACTAGCCACGACAACTGTGCAGCGCCCAGAATCTCAGAAGATGTGAACGTAGAGATTGTATAAAAGGGAAGAGAGCCAGAGAGTAGGACAGAGAGTCCGGGAGTGCAAAGATGCGTTGCTTCAGGCCTCGAAGCAGGAAGGCAGCAGATGAAGTGGCATCCGTGGTGGAGAAACAACAAGCCAGGCAAAGTCAGCCAGTCAGCAGAGATGTCAGGGGCGGCGTGGAAGCAGGAGCTCAGCAGGACTCTAAATATCAACTCAGCAGGTAGTTTATCTCTGACTAACACACACACACACACACACACACACACACACACACACACACACACACACACCGATGCTGAGTATACAGTATACTCTGTCCTCTGTCTGGTTTAAAAATTAAAAATCATCACAATAATATACAAACCCTATCTAACACCAAATGCTACCTTTTTGTTAAAGCGGAAGTGTTGTTCCGACTGTCAGAGAAGTGTTGACTGAACTCAGGTCAGTTTTGAGGCTTTAGCTTGCTCTGCTGTTGGTTGGATTGTAGTATATGAAAGATATTTTACAGCACTTTTGCTTCATGAAATTAATATTAATATATTCTTTCTCCGTTTCCCAATAATTGTCTTCATCGCAGTAGTAGTTATTCATTCATTTTGTGGTTACTGTGTTTTTATTGGGATGTTGAGCGTAGTCTTCCTGCTTGGTTCTGGATTCCAGTTTTACTCAGTGTTGCAATTTGTTAAATTCCCCATCAAAGAACATTCATTGTTGCAAGATGGCATCAGTCGTATTCTTCAACTGGTTAATTATTGTTTTAACCGTAGCCAAAATCTGAATACGACTAATGCACAGTCATGTCTACTAGAAATAAACAATTGCTTTCTTCTGGATTTCTAATGGTGTTAAGATGGATCTCCTGGCTTTGTTTTGGAACACACCCTTTGCCAAGTTTCTGTCTGATTCCCTTGATTAGTCCGATCTCAGTGCAGCGGTGCATATACCTGGCCTGTTTGTGACCGCGCTGAGTAAGTAAGCAGCTTAGATTGTAACTGGTTGAACTAGTTCAACCCACACACTGAGGAATTAGAAACCACTGAAGTACATGGCAGCATGTCAGCATGTCAGTAATGACACTGCATCTAGTCATCAGACAGACATGGAGGTTGAGTCAAATTCTTTTTTAAATACTCTAGCAATAACGGGTTTCGCTCAATAGAAGTCCTCACACCTCATGAGTACATTACAGCCGGTATGTCCCCAGATTGTCCTCCCAGTTTCAACAAACAACCTGTCGTACATTAAAGCCTGCTTCAACTAAACATCAGCCTAATTCAACTGAATATATCAGAAACTAAACATGTCATGTGATTGAAATGCTCTTCTTAACTGCTCAGCAACACACAGCCTCGGCTTATGTAGTTGGCTCAGGCCTGTCTTTTAAACATTTAGCACAGATGTTGTTAGTGTAAGAAAACCCATCTATTGCGGCTTCCCCTTCTTAAAAATAAAAGTTATAGGTCAGTTTTCACATTTATTGATCAATAGTCAATTACTTTCAAGCAATACGTTGTGTCACACGATCCTAAAAACAGATATTGTAATCCTCAGTCATGCTAACTAATCTTCTCTTTACTGCAGGATCATGCGGCCAGATGACGCCAACATTGTGGGCAACGTCCACGGCGGCATCATCCTCAAGATGATCGAGGAAGCCGGATGCATCGTGGGCACGCGACACTGCAATGCACAGAGCGGGGTAAGAGACGACAACTACATTCAGGCCTACCTACCCAGGCCTACAATTAAGTAAATAAAGACTGCAAGACCTCTCTCCTTGAGTCGTTATGAGGTTAATATCAAGCAAAATATGTGAACTGTCCAATCATACATTTGTCAAGTATTATATGTTCCTTTTAAACGTGAATAAACAGATAGTAAATGCATAATAATCAATACATGTGAAGTGCTCCAAAGAATAAAAGAGTTTCATTGTTAGTGTTGATTCTCTCTCCAGCTTGTGATGAATCATTGTTGTATTTAGAGATATAAATGTATTAGAACCACTGTTTTAGAGATCATAAAATGTTTATGAACACAGTTTGTCCAGCATTAAAATAATAGTTGGTTTATTTAATTTGAGGCAGTAGTTCACTGTCCAAATCATGGCAACATTCCACATAGTTCACCTTGTATAGTAGCAGTTTATAACAGCTTTTAAATCTCTGATGTCCAAACTGCATGGCTGCATGTTGTCAGTATTGCCTCACCCAGATTGTCTTGTTTTGACTTTTCACCTGGTGAACTTTTAACTGGCTTTAACTTCATCTCACCTACTGCAACAATGCCATCGTATCCTGCTGATTGTCCAGATAAGATATTAAGACAAACACATTTGTGCAGACAAAACACATTTACACATGATACTGTTGTTATAAAGAATAGCAATGAAATCAAGATAACGTTATTAGACAAAGGCAAATTTATGATAAAGACTCAGTATTTTCTGTTATGTTTATGCTTAAGATCTAAGTTTCCTGTGTCCATGCCCAGCTTCCTCCACATAAAACATTTTTCTTTTTGTTTTTAAAAATCTTTTATAGACATCTCTTTAACTTGTCTGATTAGCGTCTTTGTGGAGTCCAGTGGCACTGGAGAAAAGATGGTCAAATAATCTATGAATAGTTTTTTTAAATCTCCATCTCAGTTTCTGTTTCTTCACCTGGCTCTGATGGAAATGTTTAATGTCTGCACTAAACTGCACAGTATTTGCCTTGGAATGTTTAATACTTATTTAGTTACTGTTTTCGCTACCTCATTGCAAAAACGCCCTATCAAAACAAGCAAACAAATCAAAGCAAATATTTCTTAAATTAAGTCAGAATGTAAAATGATTGCTGTTCTTGTTTCTAGATAACACAGATGATACCGGTAAGGAGCCCAACCAAATCTATTACCTAAAGTCTTCAGGTTGGAAGATTTGAATGAGATGTGGGCAGTAATATCACATTTCCTGACATTTTAAACCAATATGTTTCAAAGTTAATCCTTTTTCATGGAGTATCATGTGTCAAGTGTCATGTCATGATCGGTCCAGATCATTTGGTGCTATTGGGTTTATATTATTTTCATCATCAAAGGGTTAGGGTGTTAGGTCTCATAAGTCTGTAGGTGTGTTTGACACAACCCATCTGAAGCACAGATGTTATCAATGGAATGTGAAAAAAGACAATCTTTAAATGGGATATTTTGTCTCGAGATAAAGTTGAGAATATAACGTCATGCAAACAAACACTTGAAAGAAAAGTGGTTTTGTCTTGAAACCTCAGCGTACAGGAGGTCCTGTAACAGACATGTCCCTTTTATCTCACTAAACCAAACCCCAAATGAGATAAAACTGCTAATGAAGAGAAGGCTAGTGGCATTAACTTGAATTAAGTCAAACAGCTCCAGTTGGAGTGCTACAGGATATCACTAAGCAGGTTAGACACAATTTTGTAATTGTTTTACTCGACATAATAACATTACATCATTGCATCAGTCGTGGATTTACAGAGTAATCAATACAAAAGACTCAAACCAAATTCTCAGGCTGATGCTCAAGAAGATGCTCGCTGATGTTGTGGCTTCCTGTGGTCATCAGTGGGGTGTGATGAAAGTAGCTTCTCCTTAATGTCTTTAAATCTTGTGAAAGTATGTACAATATTGGTTTAAGTTCTAGGTGTGCTGTACCTCCTCTAGGACCGCTGCATGGCAGCTCTGGTTCGGGTGGAGAAGACAGAGTTCCTGTTCCCCATGTTCATTGGCGAGGTGGCTCACGTCACAGCGGAGATCTCTTACACCTCCCAGCACTCTCTGGAGGTGCAGGTCAAAGTCATCGCTGAAAACATCCTGACAGGTGACTTACTAGCATTTGATACATTTTCAACGGGCATATATATAACTGTTTGATAATATGTTTAAATGAATAATGAACTGAAATATCATTACTTCCATTTGATTGTAATTCTGCCTTGTTTACAAAACTAAAATTAATAAGCTGTTACACCTCTGGTACAATATATGGAATTTAAAGACTTCTATTTGAGCCTGCGTTCACCTTTAGCCTCATTCTTACCCTCATTACTGCAGAGGAGCAGAAAGAATGTCGGATATTCTGGTTCACAAGTATTCACATGCAGGAAGACGGACAAAACACACATACACAAGGATACCCACATATTATACACACATGCTACTGCTTGCCACCGATAACGTATGTTATAACTAGACGGGCACACGGCTATGCCCTCTCTCGCAAAGTTCATGAAAGTCAGAAACCATTTGAGTTTCCTCCCTATGGATCTTGTGTGACACCCTTCCACCAAGTTTTATGGAAATTTGGCCAGTATTTTTTTTTCCATTCTGCTGACAAACAAGTGGAACCACAAAACAAAACCTCATTGGCGGAGGAAATAACTAGGGCTGCAAAAACAAGCAAACCAAAACCAGAAGACGGGATGAGTGTGAAACCAATGTAATGTTGAGTAATGCCATTTAAAAGTTGTCACGTCTGCTTCAATTCATTTTGAGTCAATATTATTGTGGCTGCATGGTGTCAGTGTACTTACTCTTCTTATCTCTGTCATGCACAACATGTACATCATTGACTCCTATGAATTTGGCTATCTGTAGGCCCGTAAAGTTAATA
Organism: Cottus gobio; assembly: GCA_023566465.1. Lineage (NCBI taxonomy): Eukaryota > Metazoa > Chordata > Actinopteri > Perciformes > Cottidae > Cottus > Cottus gobio. The sequence goes on along the minus strand of CM042215.1, from coordinate 17,324,898 downwards.
AGAGGAACTTCATTACTTCTTATAAAGCAAAGTATTTTAGCAAAGTTAAGGATTCCAGCTGAAAAGCCGATTCACCTGGTTGCTCAATGATCTCATTCTCTATCCCTGTTTAACACACACACATTTTGATTGCAACAATATACACTCTTCGTTATAATGGAACTTGATTCATTCTTATAAAGCAAAGAGTATTTTAGCAAAGCTAAGGATTTCAGCTGAAGTGAGTCCTGCACTGAGTCTGGTTCGGTCAGAAGGAATAAAAACAGACCTCTGTGATATTCTGCTGTTTCACCAGTAGAGGGCAGCACACAATAAGTAACACAACCCAGAGAGGCATGGAAGATGAAACACAGCTTCCATGAGGCTCTGCACTAGGGGAATAGAAACTAAGAGCCATGTTGATTTCTACTTTTAGAATGTTTGCCAAGTGATGCAGTCTGTAATTCTTGTCTATTATTAAGATATGTGCACATTTAATGCATGCTATGCACACATGAGAGCTCGTAAACACACACTACATGTATGCAGACACACACACACACACACACACACACACACACACACAGGCCAGAGTCCCTTGAGAAAAGACGCGGGGAGGATCACATTGGGCTGACCTAGCGTTGTCTCTGAAATGCCAGTGGCACATGTGATGTTCGGTAGAGCCTCATGTAATGCACTGACCATACTGTACTGCTGGAGTTCATGATGATGCATATCTACACCTATTAATACACACACATGCACATTATATCGCGGTAATGCTGGTGTGAATTAGTTTTAGTAGCATTGAGGAAATGTTTTTCTTGATTTATTACAAATTCAATTTTACTTTTTTTTTTTTTACTGAATTGGTAGTTAGAAATAAGTGTGCCAGATTAGAGCAACTTATCCATCTTCAAGGCAGTAGGAGACAGAGAAGGAGACAGAACGAGGGAGTGGAACAGAGAAGGAGACAGAACGAGAGAGTGGGACAGAGAAGGAGACAGAACGAGAGAGTGGGACAGAGAAGGAGACAGAACGAGAGAGTGGGACAGAGAAGGAGACAGAACGAGAGAGTGGGACAGAGAAGGAGACAGAACGAGAGAGTGGGACAGAGAAGGAGACAGAACGAGAGAGTGGAACAGAGAAGGAGACAGAACGAGAGAGTGGAACAGAGAAGGAGACAGAACGAGAGAGTGGGACAGAGAAGGAGACAGAACGAGAGAGTGGGACAGAGAAGGAGACAGAACGAGGGAGTGGGACAGAGAAGGAGACAGAACGAGGGAGTGGGACAGAGAAGGAGACAGAACGAGAGAGTGGGACAGAGAGACAGAGGCAAACAGACATATTGATGGGTAAAAAGATAGCACAGGGAATGAAAGTGGAAGAAAGAGTGAGAGTAGGAAAGAGAGAGACAGAGGGATGAAGAAAAGGAGGTGTGAGAAACAAAAGAAGTATCCCCTAGACAGCCGTTGCCCTAGCAACAGGCTTGTACTGGTTGGTTGTCTGGTTGCTGGGCTGGGAGCTGGTTAACGGAGGCGGAGGCAGAGATATGAGATGGCAGGTGGAGAGCAGCGTACATGCATACAGGCATCGGCACGGACAGCCTGCTCCACGGCCTATCGGGAAGGACCCCGAAGAAGGAAGATCAGGAAGCACGATACAGTGCAGTGATCAAGGCGGTATCTCTATATTCTTTATTTATTCATATAACGGACAAAAACAATGTATGTAACAATGTGCCTCTGTATTTTACCAAGACATGCTCGTATACTCTGGTGTAAATACTAGATATTTAGACTTTTAGAATTTTAGCTTCAGCTTGTGTCGAGAGCAGGTGAGGTCCTCTGGGACCCATGGGCCAAGCACAACATCTGCCGTCATCCTGATAACATTAATGTCAGTCTAACAAAACAACAAATATTAAACATCTATCCCAATCCAGGAGTATTTATGAGAATACCAGTGTACATTTTCCAGTACTGTGTTGAGTGAGACGACGCTGTCCTCAAATCAGAAGTACAAGCAGTTTCTACATAAAAAAGAGAGTCAGAGAAGAGGCTGCGGCTTGGTGGTCTTTGAGGTCATGGCTATAGGAAGTAGGTCATATACGGGTGTGTGCATTTGAGCTGACACAGCTGCTTCCCACATGAACATATGAATGCCCATATGTTTTTATAAATTGGATCCTATTCCAAACTCAGGAGTTGTCCGTTCTTATATCAATAACTGAGAGAACGGTTACGTGAGATGTGTGTGTGTATGTGTGTTGCTCTTAGAGCCTTGCATTTACATCCATCATTTTGCGAATGCGTGTTTGCATGTGTGCACGTGTGGCACAGTATGTTTATGCATAGTGTGTGTGTGTGCGTGCGTGCGTGCGTGCGTGCGTGTGTGTGTGATTTAATCAGTGTGTGGCCCTTTAAAAGGTTCCTGCGGGGCCGAGGGGGAAGAGAAGATAACGGGAGCAGACATTATTTGCTTCTGTCATGTCGGCTTAGCGTCAGGCCTCACACACTGTGGCCCAGTCAGACACGGATGTACCTGCACACGCTCCGACACGACGACGCACGCACCCGACACATACTGACACACGCATGCGGTTTTGACCTGCGTCCATACAGAGCCTGATATGCACATGCTGACACATTCTGTATAGAAAAAGTCACACACCTACCTGTCTCCACACACACACTGAACACTCACACTTCGTTTCTTTCTAAAAGAAGTTTCATACTGAGGCAGCACTGGCAATGTTCCTTGCTAGATCTTTTCCCATCAAAAGAATGATGGATGGCTTGGACAGGAGCACACATTAAGAAGTTTTACTGTTTGTTCATAGACTTGCCATATGTGGTTTATATTTATAATTGTATGCACCTTTATGTTTCGCGCACTCTAAATTTGAGTGTCTGTATTTGTGCAGCCATGCGTCTATTTGCAATTTTGTGTAAACATCAATGGTCATGCTTCTTTCATTCTGCAACACTATGTATATTACACTGTGTGCACGCATCGTTGTATTTTTGCATTTTTGTGTGTGTGTGTGTGTTGGGGAGGGAGGCAAGCAAACCAGGTTCCACAGTCAGTCAGGCAACATCTCGTCAGGCAGGCCTCAGTCACGGCCCCCAAGGGGGAGGCTGCCTACTGTGGGCACGAGCCGTGATGATTGTCCCCGCTGGGGGGATTGCACATACGCACTGACATACACACAGACCCACACACATTGGCACACACAGATTTGTACCCATGTATGTACAAACATGCATGAAAATACACATGCATATCTCGGAAACACACACACACAGATCCACATTAGAAAACTGTGCGCTCAAGCACACACACACACACACACACACACACACATCCAGCTTTTGCATGCACACGCACCAGAACTGCAGATGTGAAATTGCCAGACAAATAAAAAAGACAGAACATTCACGTATGACTACACACGTGTTTGCACACATTCACCTTTGGAACGCACACACATACAGAAAATTCCTGCAGAGGTGATAATGCTTGTATTGCATGTACACTCAGGCATACACATTTGCATAAACACAGCATACACATACGCATACAGCATGGGGGCGACTGTGGCTCAGTGGTTAGCAAGTCAGTCTTTCAATCAGAGGGTCGGTGGTTCAAACCCCGCCTCAGCCAGTCCGTGTCGTTGTGTCCTTGAGCAAGACACTTAACCCTCATTGCTCACCGTTGCTGTGTCTACGGTCTACTGTATATCATGTAAGTCACTTTGGATAAAAGCGTCAGCTAAATGTAATGTAATGTAATACACAGATTGTTCCCTCTCAACACACACACACACACACACATATATATATGCATACATACGTATGCATAGACAGAGCTGAGAGCAATGCATTGTGGGTTGAGTTGAGGCTTAAAATAAGCATGACAGTTCCTGCCATGATCCTGGTTGGTCACACAACTGCACATGTTTAAAGAATGGACCTGGGTATCTCAGGCACTGCGCTCTCCCTCCTCTCATCCTACCTCAGCGATCGCACCTACCGGGTAACCTGGAGAGGATCTGTGTCTGAGTCTTGTCCTCTCACTACTGGGGTCCCTCAGGGCTCAGTCCTCGGTCCTCTCCTCTTCTCCCTGTACACCAACTCTCTTGGCTCCGTCATTCGCTCGCATGGCTTTTCCTACCATAGCTATGCTGATGACACCCAACTGATCCTCTCGTTTCCCCAATCGGAAACACAGGTAGCAGCACGAATCTCTGCTTGTCTGACTGACATTTCACAATGGATGTCCGCACACCACCTGAAAATTAACCCTGACAAGACGGAATTACTTTTCCTTCCAGGAAAAGTCTCCCCCACTCACAACCTGACGATTACTTTCAACAACTCAGTCTTGGCCCCGACCCCGACTGCCAGGAACCTCGGTGTGACCCTTGACAGTCAACTCTCCCTGACTGCCAACATTACCGCAACAACTCGTTCCTGCAGATTCATGCTGCACAACATCAGGAGAATACTTCCACTTCTCACCCAGAAGGCAGCACAGGTTCTCGTCCAGGCTCTGGTCATCTCGCGTCTAGACTACTGTAACTCCCTCCTGGCGGGTCTACCTGCTGGTGCCATCCGACCGTTGCAGCTCATCCAGAATGCAGCAGCTCGACTGGTCTTTAACCTCCCGAAATTCACCCACACCACTCCGCTCCTCCGCGACCTTCACTGGTTACCGGTGGCCGCCCGCATCCGCTTCAAAACATTGGTACTGGCGTACCGTGCAACGAACAGATCTGGTCCAGTCTACATCCAGGACATGGTAAAACCTTACACCCCAACTCGTGCGCTCCGCTCGGCTTCTGCCAATCGCCTTGTAGCTCCGTCACTGCGAGCTAAACACTCAACAAAGTCTCGACTGTTCTCTGTCCTGGCTCCTCGATGGTGGAATGAGCTCCCCATTGACATCAGAACAGCAGAAAGTCTCTACATCTTCCGTCGCAAACTAAAAACACATCTTTTCCGACTATACCTTGAATAAAGGAAGTAGCACTTTAGTAGCACTGAAACGGCTCTTACTGATAGCACTTTGTAGTTGAACCTTTTGTCGAAATTGTACCTTCGTGATTCTTGTTCTGATTCTTGTTGTAAACGGTAGAATGCACTTATTGTAAGTCGCTTTGGATAAAAGCATCAGCTAAATGAAATGTAATGTAATGTAATGTAATGCTACGTGAAGATACACACACAATATTTTGATATATATTCAGGTTTATATTCAGCTCTACAGCTCATAGAACAAAATTAGTCATGCCTGTCTGTATTATTTAATTATCCAGTCATGATCACCCACAGCAAGAGACAATCTATCAAATAAATATAACATTTAATACAAGATGTAAAACAAAAAATACAATGAGCGCAACATATTTTCCATAGGGCATAACTGATGTAACAAAACAGACATCACTGCAACAGGGTAAAAGTCATGCTTCAACAGAAAATTCTGTTTTTGTAGAATCACTTTATAATCCATAAAATGTGGCACACATATAATACTGCTTATCACGTGCTCCACACCACAACTTTACTCGTGGCATGATTTCATTCATCCCTATCAAGCTATAACATTTTAGTGGCTTTTTAGTGTCATTAAAAGTATCCTTGGCTGAGCACAATGGAAAATCTGTGTTTTTGATCATGGGGATCAAGAACGATCCTCACTGCACTGTCTCTGAGCCTGGAACACGGTGTTCAGGAAGGAGAAAAGATAACAGGGGGTTCTGCTCAGAGAAAGAATGAAGGATAGTGGGCAAGAGTCAAGGGGGAGAGCGGAGGGGTGAACGAGTAAACCAGAGTGATAAATCAAGTGAAACTGTGGGAGGGGAAAGAGATGGATGAGGGAGAAGGGGCTGTAAAGCGAACCAGGACAAAAAAGAGGAGGAAAGGAGCAACAAAATGAGAAATGAAAGATGTTCGAGCAGACTGGAATCAGGGATTGTTCAAAGCACTGAAAATGTGCGTTTAGGAAACTTCAAAAATGGTATGAAATAGTGATTGACGCCTTAAACTTAGATTAAAGTGGATTGGATGATGCATAAGTAGTGCTGGAGGGATCTTTCGCCCACTTAAGTATCCATGTGAACACTCAAATCAGTACAAAAAATGCTTTCATTTATAATTAAATATGACTGAGCAAAGCATTTGGGAATTCTGCTGCCTATCAGAGAGTAAAAAAAGAGCTGCTGGAGACCAGCCACTGGTTTGCTTTGTAGTTAAAACCACAATTTGCTGCATTTTTGTCCCATAATGAGTCAAACGTTTTAGGATAAACACACTGACAATCCGATTAATCTGATTTGTTTTTTTTATTTCCAGCCTGCCAGACTGGCTCTGGCTGTGGTTTCCATTATTACAGCTACATCAGTGTATTTTATTACAGCTTTCTGTTTTCTGACATACTCCTGTACAATCAGCCAGGTGATGCTACTTGGATTGTTTCCTGTGTAATATCCTGCCGCTCACTTCTTGCACAGTAAAGCACCAATACACCAGCAATTAAAAAACACAGCACCGCCACTGCCAGGTGCCATTTGTCTCAGCTGTCATCATGGCTGCCTGAGTGCCCTTTTACATGCATTGTTCCAAAGCTGCCACCGGATGAACTTGGAAAAGCACGCACAAAGTCACCGTGCCATGTTTATTGAGCATTGTGCCACAGAGTGTGGAAATTGGAGTGAGCAGATTTGTGAAGCTTGTGTTCAGAGTGGATGCAGCCAAAACCTTCCTATTCACTAATTCATTAATACTAAGTAAGTAAGCCAGCTGTCCCTCCTGCTAGCGGAGACCTCTCCTTCGTGACTTCAGTTGCACGGAAACCAACAGATACAATAAACACATTTCTCAGTGTTGACCAAAGGATTTTACAGCCATTTTACAAGATGAATGTGTCACAGGAAAGCGCACGTTACGACTGAGGTCTGTTCAGCTTGCTTTTCCCTTCACAATGTGCATGCTGCACACATGAGGAGGAATAATCCGTGCTGTTTTGGGACACACACTGTGAAGGTGATGCGGGTGCAGCTCAGGCAACGACATGGTCAAACATTGACATTGTCTTCATTTGATGCGGAGGGATTTGAAATTCAAAGCCAGTTCCCTGGTTACAATCTGGCCAAAAAAAGGTCGTCAGGCGGACTGGGAATGGTTCATTCCATTGGTCCACCCTCCACCCTGCGTCCCTCTCTCACTCCTCCTCTTCCTCCCTCCATCCTAAACACAGTTCACTCAAAAGGTCCGGAGTCACTCAGTCTTGGTATAGAGTCAAGGATATGTAAATATGCCTTTCTCCTGTGGGCAACTTCCTGGTTGCAGGCGAGCGTGGGAGCCAATGAGAGGAGAAGAAGCGTGGTCGGCATGGCAACGCGGCCCGGCTGTCTGCACAGTTTTAACTCGGGTGTAAAATGCAAATGTTATTCCCCAAGAGATGTCTGCCATAAGCTTCTGCTCCCACTCTGTTCTCTTAACTTCACATTTCCAACTGCGAAGTCGCCGTCTGTGAACCGTTGATTAGACGTCACAGTTCTTCACTTTCATTGCTATTCTTTCATTTGATGTCCTTTTTCTATGTCCATGCACATGCAGCTTTAAGTTCCCGTGTATTTGGCAGAAAGTCCAGTAAAACATGTGGGCCAATTGAATTGCATGGCATCCAATAAATGAGTGTAATCAAAGGCTTCATCAGTGGTAACGAGACACAAAGTACACACAAGTAATAAAAAGCCTTTAACACTGAAGGCAGTGATCTCATTTGAGCCGGCTGGCCCCGTGCTGTCTTTAATCTGTGGTCCTCCCCTGTGTGCCGTAACAACGCTGCCTCAAAATAGCCCTCTTTCTCTCCGTTAGCAAATTAAGAGAAAACGTGTAAGTGGAAGAGAACTGATATCGCTATGGCAACCTCTTCGCCTGATTGCTACGAGATGTGATTTCCACAAGTTTTTGTCTTCAGTCCTTTTGAGTCTTAACTTTCTGTGGGAAGGAAGGCAGCGCTAATGCCTCCAACCACCCAAATGTTTCATGTACTATAAGGCACATGGAAATGTTGGACCACATAAGAAAACAAATATAGTGATTCTACAAAAACATAATGTTTTTTTTCTTTTCTTGGGAAGTGCGGGGCAGGGGCGTGGTCAGCGCACCTGCGGTGAGAGAGAGGAGCGCTTGGGGATCAGCTGCAGCTCGTTGCCGAGCTGCAGCTGATCCCAATAAGTGCGGGAGCGTGGGGCTATTTAAGCCCGGCAGGGATAGCAGCCGGGGTGGTAGGGGAGTGCTGAGAGCACGAGAGAGCGAACAGCCTGTATACGGCGCAAATAAAGCCTGTTACAAACGCTAAGACGTGTCCGTACTGTGAGTCTCGAGCCATGGATCCACGGGTAAGCAGAATCTACGCTACAGGAAGATATGTACATGCACTTCTCTTAAAGAGGATGATTTTATAGGGATTCACAAGAGAGATACACTGTTCAGGTTATATGTATTTTCCAAGATATTCAAGACAAAAATTAGCATGTAATATTTTAAATATTTAAACAGTTAAACTATCCAAATAAGAAACAAATACTTTTATAATGAGCCTCATTAATGCAGCTTTATTAAACATGTGTTTGTCAGTTCAAATGAGGTTTAGGTAAAGAACAAGGTCATTTTTTTGGAGGACAGAAATATACAAGTTGAAATAAGAGCGGTGTCACATATTATGGAATTTTTCAGTTGACATTTTCTTACAGCTCGGCAAACTCGTGTCACTTCTGAAACGAGTAACAAAAACACACTGAACCCTGTCAGCCTCACCCCAATTACTGTGAGAAACTTCTGTGATTTTTATAATGGTCACATGAAATAAAGTGCTGGTAAGATTGTACTTTAATATCTGGAGGGGGTTCTTATAATGTCACCTACATATTCATGAAAGTCTTTTCAAAGTAAAAGTATGAGCGTCTGTATGTTTTGGCAGTTGACGCGTTATTGTGACACACTATTGTGTCAACTGCAAAAGAAGAATATTTGTACAAAGGATGTAATGAGTGAGTTGCCATCATTTTTCATCCATTTTATCATCATAACATGAAAATGCAGAGTTCGGGATTTAGGGATTATGCTAAACAATGCACTAACCGAGGGACTGCGTTTAGTGCATGTGAGCTTGTGTTCTGAACGATTGTCTTTGAACAAAGTCCTCATTTGTTGTTCGCTCCTTTGTCTGCAGAAGAAAGACCAATGTTCAGGCAGCGACACTGGCTTTCTTAAAAACTAAATAGGCTTTTATTGGGGGTATTACTGAAAGTGTCTGTTTTCACAACAGCTATTTCAAACTTGTTTGTGCCATTGTTTTATTTCCCAGAAATGTTAAAACTTGTTGCTAATTGGTGTACGGTCACACAACTCGTGTCTCTTTGTTTGTTGGAAGAAAGCTGTAAAATCCCGTACTGACATTTTCCTCTGTACAATAATTCAACCTTTTCTCTGGGACTGCAGGTGCCAAAAAGCTGGCCAACAAGGCAGCGCTGTGGTACGTCCCCTGCTCGCTGCAGGATGTCAATAAGGTCATGGATGTGCCGCCCATCAAGGTACATGCAAACTTGGCATTTTACCTGTAAGCTTCTCTCTGTCTCTATCTGACCCTCCCTTCATATTAATATTCATATTAATTCCATTTCACTTGTCTTGTGTCTTGAAGGTCAATGTGATAAACCTTTTCTTATTCTGCGTGCAGCGACGGGTGTTTCGACTCGTACACGTGCTCATACTGTGTGCCGTCTGCTCTGTCTGTAGTTTGCCAGTCAAGAGCAAGAGGAGCAGGGCAGAAAGCGCTACGAGGCTCAGAAGCTGGAGAGACTGGAGACCAAAGCGAGGACTGAAGAGGTGGTGCCGCCTCCACCCAACCCAGGTAACATCCCGCCCCCAAGGCCTCAAATGAAATCCTGTGAAAGCAGTTAACTTGCAACGGAAACCTGCGCTGTACAACATGTGCCTGCTCCTGAATGAAAATAAGGAATTTTTTGTCTGTTATGATCGGAAAAAGTGACATTATGGTTTAACCTGCAAATTCTGTAACACCGACTACAAAGACCTATTTGAGCCTGAATTAATATCCATGTTTTGTTGTACAATCAATTTGCAGGAATTTAATAGGTGTATTGGTTGTAGTAACAGGAGAACATTCAGGTCGACACGTAACACCGGACACAGTGTGCTGTGTCAATATTACTTTTACGACTCAGTGCTGCGATTATGAACTGCATCATGAAGTCAAAACCAAATACTGTCTTCAGCGTGAGACCTTTTATTCAAGCTAGATCTCATTGGACTCTCAGATGGAGACTGAGATTTATCTGTGAAACAATTGTTCACATTGATGTTGTGTTATATTGTTATTGCTAAGTACTGAAACACTGTCAACTGTCTAGAGTGAAGACTCCCTCGGGTACTTTCAGTATATAATGTACTACGGTGCACTGTTGCTAACTTGTGCCTTCCGCTAAACATTACAATACATATCTTGGAAACTTTCAACAGTTTTGTTGATTAACATTTAAGTTAATCAAAGGAACCTATTTTCTCTGTAAATGTATTTCATCATCGTGAAGGTAGGATTTATTACTAATTCTGTAAATCTGTCATGTGCATTCAAAAACACAGAGGATCCACCAAAGGGTAAGCTAACTTCACCAGGATCATGTCAGCACAATAACTTTGGTTTTCAATAAGAGAACTGCTATTTCTTTCATTTCTTTTGTTGTGTGTGTTTGCAGAACAGCACACAGTTGGTTTCAGCCAGTCCAGTCTGATCCACTTGGTGGGCCCCTCTGACTGCACGTTGCACCACTACGTTCATGGCGGTGAGTCCAACCATTTCTCCACAATTTCCCTAACTCTCTGCAGCTTTAACCCAACGGACACTTTTAGCTCATTGTCTTGGTCGTCCCACCTAACGCGGTACGGTTGATTCTTTTGAAATTTCAATCAAAGTATTAAGATGGAATTTATTTTACCAAGGTTCAAATGTACTACCACACTGTGTGATTGATCCAGGACTAACAGCTGCTGACAAGCCGTTTCAGAGCCCCGTGTTTCCAAGTCGCCCTCTGCCACTTAGTCTCCGGTAACTGTCAGATTTCTTTGTCACTCTCACACATGTGAAACAATGAGCTCATGAACACAACATCACACTCTTTGGTGTTGAAGGCAGGAGCAGACCTGACCATCCACGTCCTCAGAGCAGTATGGAAATTCTGCAGGGGGAGGGGGGAGGGGGGATGAAACAGAGACCCCTATAGCAGAGAACAGAGAGATGTTGAAAGACAGGAGAGAGATTTATATGAGAAGAAAAAGAGATGTATACATATAACTTGAGGCAAGGGAACACATGTACTATATATGCAGTACACGTTCACATGTGTTTACAGTATCAACATTATCCGCTCTATTCCATCTTGAGAGGTTTGCTTATGAATTGCCGGCGAGGTTCCTCCCAGTGTTATAGCCTTTTGGATGGGTTACCCAGGGTTAGTACAACATGTCCTGTGGCAACACAGCGGAGGCCCAGAAAGAAGAAATACTGCTGAATTTAATCCAAAGAGAAACGTCCTTGAGAATTTTGTGGCTGTTAGTACTGTGTTCTCCTTAGTGAATTGATGAATGAACGGTTGTTTGGTTCGGAAATGTCTCACCGTTTTTTTTTTGTGAGTATGAATACGTGGGATTGCAGTGAGAGATTGTTCTGTATTTGTGTGCACGGTTGCGTTTTGAAATAACTGCTCGGGTTGGTACTTGCATTGAAAGCACTCTGTGCAGTTATGAGCATGGCTGTAATTGTGAAGAACAGAATGACAAGGACGAAGCGGGATATAGACAACTAGAACAACAAATGGGAAGTAGAAGGTCGTGGTAACGGGGATATATGGTGCCAATGCAGTTTCCAATTCTGTGCTTCGCTGACAAGCTAGACGTCTCAGAGGCATAAATTGTTCCTCTATGACTCGTCTTTGACCTCGTTAAAATTTATGACTGAGCCTATTCAATCATCCTTAAGTAGAAAATCTATTTGTGTTACTTGGATGGTGCTTTAAAAAAAGGCATTTTGAGGCTCCTTGCTTGCAAAAAGTGAATATATTTCTATTGCATATATCCAAAAAAACCTTCAACGGAAAAACTGTATGCACATCAGGATCCTTAATACATATTTACTCTTTGCAAGCAAGAAGCTTCCTGTAGTCTTTTTCTGTTTCTACCCCACAGGATTTTATCAATATTCCTAAAAAGTTTGCAAAGTACTTTAGAAAGAAATGCCAAACAAAGCATTGAGTATATATAACAGAAAGTAGCAAACTAAGATTAAAAGCAAGATAAACAACAAAATGTACTGAGTGCGTATCCAGATTTGATGGTTTAGCCACCCGTAACCAAAAATCTGGTTTATCTGATGTCCCAAACAACATGGAAAAGCAAGCCCTCAATGAAAAACCATCCTGGCTGCATCTGTAACCAATCCAACATTTTATCAGCACAGAACAGATGCTTTTTATCGGTTCGAGGTATATTGTTTCTGGCAAGATATCCCCCCCCCCTCATACTGCCATTTCTATTGAGGTCAGCTATGTAAAGAGGCCATCGGAGAGACACCAGATAGTGAGGCAGAAAGACAGATGAGAGACGTTGACTGAGAAAGAGATGCAATCGGGACGGGACAGCCGGACGGGAGGAGGACGGAGCAGGGCGGGACATAAGTGTAGCACTAGTCATGGTTGCCTTTTTAATTTGGCGAGCACGCTGAGAAATCTGTCCAAATGTGGAACGAGCATGCCGGTAATTTAGAGCGCACATACACCGCTTCTCTCTCTCTCTCTCTCTCTCTCTCTCTCTCTCTCTCTCTCGGTACATGCCATTGCTCATTAAGCAATGTTCCCCGTTGTTCGCTGCCGCTGCTCTCACTACACTTATTTTGTTTACATAACTAAGTCGGGTCATGCAGCCAGGGTGCTCGCTCCCGCTTTCTCTTCTACTGTGTCTGAACCTCTCTCTCGCTCCCTCTTCTTTCTATACTCTTACTGGAGAAATGCAAGCTGACTTCTACATGACAGTGTCAGGCTATTCGCTTACTGTATGTTTCCCCTTTTTGTGGAGCAAAAAAGTGGCCTACTTATCTTGTGCCTAAGGAGACATAAAACACATGTACAAACACATGAACTTTCAGGAGCGCACACACACAGACAAATCCTCACTGACTGACAGCAGATTCTAATATAGCAAGGCTAACATGTGACACCACATCCATCCAGCCAGACATTTGACAACCATGTCACTGACGCTAATGCGGCCCAATACAATTGTGTCAAAAATGATTTGACAGTCGTACAGGATCCCCTTCTTTGTTGATTGGGCTTCACATTCTTCATTTATTTGTCTCCATAAGGCAAACTCACTTACCTTGAGTGGTGTCAAGACGTGCAGATCGTTACAGTAAGAGGACACTTTAAGAGACGAGTTTTCATTTGAACAACTTTCTATTGCAGAACAAGTCCCTGTGGATATGTAAAGAGTTCTGTGGATGAGCCGGAGTCACTGACCATGTCTAAAATCACATGTTGCTGTTATCAAATATGATTTTTCAATGGTTTGAGCAGCTTAATCGGTTCCTTTCATCCTCATATGGGATGGAAAGATATACAGACAATTGGTCACACAAAACCAAAACTAAATGCAGGACTAGATGTTGGAGGGGAAGGGATCACATTTGTGAAGTCAACATTTATTAATCAATAAAATGTGCATTCACCATGTGGCAGGTGCTTGGCAATAGCAAAGGGGAATAGGCCGCACACTGTGTTAAAAGCATTTCTGATAAATACTCCAAATGTTTGCAATGCCAGATGTTGAGGGGCCGAGGCCTGCAACTGGGTACGTGATGAAAGTCTCCAACATGCTGAACAACAAGCCTGGAAATCGTCTAAATGCTGGAAAAGATCAGAGGATCCAAAACTTGGAGCTCAACACGCTGCCCATTAATTACCACAACATTATTTTCCTTTCTCTCTTAACTTTCCTTTTCTTTGTTGCTTATTCTTCTCCGTCTGCCCACCTCATTATCCCTTCATCTCTCCCTACTCGCCCTCCTCATTCCTTCATGTATTAAGGAAGTGTACCACTTGTTTCCATGGAAACAGTAGTTGATTGCCACAGGTGACAACTGCAGTATGAATAAAACAAATAGATGTGACACTTTAAGTTCCCTTTTTGTTTTATCTGTGCACAGATCTCAGTGTGTGCAACGCATCCAATTTATGTTTGCATTTGATCTCTATTTGTGTGCACACTCTTTCATTTATGTGTGTGAAGCTACATCATTGCATGTATTTACAGTGTGTGTGTGGGAGAGAGGAGGAAATACAGATGTGTGTGTGTAAGAGACAGAGTTGAGCCAGGGACTGCCTGAGCACAAGAACACATCCATCACTGTGGCTCTACATTATCTGTCCTCTGCCCTGGTCTGTGCTCAGTGGGTATATAAACATGCCACTGCCTGAGAGGAATTCAGGGAGGCAGGGATATGTCCACTGGACCTTGTGAGTGTGTGTTTGTGAAGGGGGATTGCTTCCACTAGCTCCACCTCTAGCCTTTTCTCCTCCAAAACCAACATTGATTCAGAAATAAAGTACTGAATCAGCTGCACATGCTTTTTTAGAGACCCAAGAGAAGAGTCTTTAAAGATTCAAGGATCCCGGTATAAAAAAACAAGCTCCTGGTATACAAGATACGGCAGTTTGTCCTACCCTGGTAGATTCAAATGAAAATACTTCAGTACTTCATTATTCACAAAGGAAAAAGCTCATAGAGTTATAGCAGCTAAATACCACATACAAGAACATAAACTCAAAGAGGTAAATAAGTAATAAATACTTAAAAGATAAAAATGTGAACCAGAAACTGAACTGCAATGAAGCACTTGAACCATACTCTAGATCTATATAGTATAGTTTACTGCGTGGTCTTGTATTGATAAGGCTACGACCTAGAGGTGACCAATAGCAGGTCTCAGAACGTGAAACATCACCAAATATGCTTCTGAAAACTCCCGTCACATCCGCTGGAAGGAGAGACACGCGAATGTCAGCGTGCTGGAAGAACCAGAAGTTGATACGCTGCCACCATAATTATTAAAGCTGGAGGAAACTTTGATCTAAAATCAAGTTTTGTAAACGATTACATGTGATCTACTCTGCAAAGTCCATGTAATCTGTGTAAAAACCTATCAATATACATTTTGAGTTATAAAAATACATCAAACTAATTTTAAAAAGTCAGTATAGTTATGTCTGGTATTTGGGATGGTATTTGAGGTGTTTCAGTTATATGGGAGTGAAATCAGTGAGGACACTTGAATATGGGTATTGTGACGTGCAGCAAATCCGACAGCTCTGTTCTGTGTCTGAGACTGAGACACTAATGAGTTGAACCAAAAAGCAAAGCAGAGCCTCGGCATGTTCAAACCAGTCTTAAAATTAATTCAGAGTTTGTTTACTTGCGCTAAACGCTGATGTAGAATCAATACAAGCTGCCAGGTGTCTATCATTGTTAGGCATGACGTGAGAAACTGTGAAAAGGAAAAGGAAGGCTGAGTTTCTACTTATTTACTTTGTAAAAAGCAATTATATTGTTTTCTAGAAGGTTACTATTTTCTTTTAATGAATGCAGAAAATGAGCAAGTTTTCGGCTCACACATCCTCTGTTTGTAAATGAGAAACCAGTCCGGTAAACTACTCAAACAGCTTGTTGAGGGGTTTCCTCGTGTTATGATGCAGGGGTTCAGCTGAAGGCAGTATCTGATTCTAGAAACGTTGAACCAGAGAGGGCAGCGAAACACTGATTTCAAACCTGTGTCAAGTTTCTCTTGGTGTCTGCAGCTCTTCAGGCCACAAACAGCCCCAACGACCACAACCAATCACGGGCTGTATAGGCTGAAGGTGAAGCCACGGTCCATGGATCGTGTTGCTGTGACTGTACGGTCGTAACTGAAGCCAATCCTGATGAACGCATCATTTATTTCTGCTCAGAGCTTCTCTCATCGGCTTTTTGACAGCTAGACAGTAAGAGGACACTTTAAGAGGCAAGTTATAATTTTGAAAGGTGATGGGGACTTTGCAACCCGACCCCTAGTACCGTACCTTGTACCAGTATTACAGTACAGTATTTCAAGCCGATACTATCCAAACATATTTAATCAGACACCATCTGCACTGCATTACTCGGTGGTCTCAGTTGTCTTTAATGTCTTTTTTATATTTATCTTGTTTATTGAATACAATATGTATATATGCACAATGAGAGCTAAGGCCAAGCTCTACATTTGGAAAAGAAATTTGCAGGAGCCGATAACCTTTAACATCACAGCAAGAGGGGCATTTTATCTGATAGCTCTTTATCTGACAGCATTTCCATTACAGGAATCGTATCTCAGTGATTTTCTGAGGCCCGTGTTGTGCATGGAGCTTACAGTTTAGCAGTAACCATGACAGCGCTCACTTGCAATTTTCAGGACTTAAAGTCACAGTTGTTAAGTTTGGTGAAGCTCCCCACAGCTGGAATGGTAAGATATACAAAATAAATAAGCAGCTGGTGGGACTTTCTTCCAGGATGTGGATGGTTGCTGCGTGGGAGTCATGTTAACAGGAGCTGTTTCTATAGTAACAGCTCGTTAGGAGGCAGTTGCGGCCGTTTGATACTGTCCATGATTAAAACAGCTGTTGGGGTGGGGAGGCGAAGGATAGGCTGGGATGGGGGCAGCTGTCGGTGGTGGATAAAGGCATAGGGTAAGACCACGAAAGGGAGATATGGAAGGAGCACGTCGAGCGGATGGTGAGAGATTACGTGAGAGGACACGGATGCTGTCGACGTCTCTGGGTCTCACACGTTGTCGTGTGCAGTGTCTGAGCTGGTTCTAATTAAAAGGCCTTGAAGTTTGTCGACACAGTTGATTTGCGACAAGAGCTGCCCGGAAGACCCCCGTCATTGTCCTCATGCCCGTTGCCGATGGACAGCATTGTGCGCCAAGATTTGGGGGAAATGGTCAGAAGGAATCTAATCACAGAGGTACTCTCCCCTGGGGCAAACTGGGCTGCACTAGGGACTTGGTTACTAATTGCCATTTTTTTCCCCATTTGGAGGGAGCTGTCTTTCCTCTTCACACACACCATCTCCACCCTCCGCCACCCCTCCCCCCTCCAACTCTGCCTTTCGTGTTCCCACCCTACGGCAAAGGGAGTCATAGTGTGCCATGTCACCCTGTGAATGTGTAACGCCAGACCCAGGGCTGTCTTGGCCTCGCTTGTCCTCATTTGCAGTCTCACATTGAGCCTCACTTCAACCTTTTACATCCACTGTACAAGGAGAGCGTTTTTTGCAGGCGTTGCATTTACCGTTCCACTGACGGTGGTGATTTATAAAGACGAGCATCTTTGATACTCAAGGACAGCGCGGCCCTTCACTTGATTTGCTTGACATTTTAGTCACAGGTTTCCAGTACAGCAGATACATTGAATATCTCAATCTCATAATTTTGTGAAATGAAGTAGATGATATAAATAAATACTGTGTCCACATGATGCAATATAGCATATGAAACTAGGGGGCAGTATGTAAGAATTTAAGGCGGGGTAAGCAGCAGAACAAACAACAGTGGGAGGACGTTTTGGAAAGAAAATAATAGAGCTTGTCCACAATTACTAACATATGTGATATCTCGTGCTGCTCTTCTGTCATTATGAACAACATTAACACAATTACAACCTCCTAAACTTCTTATTTAGATTTATTTGCCTTGTGCAAAATTGGAAAATGTCAAGGCAGTTGTTCCCTTGTTGAATTGTCCCGATCTGCCTTCTTGTGGATGCACTTGTTAATATTTCAGGTGCACACTAAGTATGCAGGCAGTGCTGCGTGTCACCATGCATGGGTTGTTAGTCACCTTAAAATGTACCTGAAGATTAGGCAAATAAAAAGGTTATTTGGAGTTCAGTTGATGTCTTGTGTGTGCAATATGACTGGATCTATTGTTAATCTAGAAAGTATTGATTGGTGGAGTTTTAGAAAAAGGAATCTTATAGTATTAAAGCACTTTTAGTTGAAAAGGTTCTTGCCGTGATTTGGGACTTGAACCAAAACCTGAATTGAGGCCCTGTAATCTTCACTCAAATTCAGACTGCAATGCACCACATCCACATCATTTCCCCAGCCGAAGGAAATGTGAATATTCAACTTTGAAATGAAGGAATGCTAATGAAACATTTTTGGGAATGGCTGAAGCTTTCCCCCACAATGTGACATATGTATGGTAAGGAAAAATAAGCAACTAAAATTCCAACAATTTATTATTTTCAAACCGGCAGCTTTTAGCTACTCTTAGGCCGCGGGAAGGAGTAAAGTGAAGAAGAGTGAGCAAACCAGGGTAATTATCCCCCCACACATACCAGCCTCATTTTCACGAGGCATCTGGAGCGCTGCTAACACTGGGCAACAAGATCACGGGAGCCCACTCTCACTGCTACACTCTGTCTCAATGTCCCTCACAAAGTCACAGGCCAAAACCTCAAATAACCAAGTCCTTAGTGCACTTCGATTTATTATTTTCTTACAAAGTTACAGAGTTCATATCAAACTATACAATTCACCAGTCTATCCATTTACCACTTCATTATAATTCACTTCATACCGTATGCTGAGTGGGGCTTTCTCTCCATCCCTTTATAATTCTTTAATTTAGAACGACCTCCTGAATATGGTTTCATTTTGATAAGAGCCCTCATGCTATTACAGAGAAACATAATACATATAATCTAATTCTTACCATTCAATAGTCGCAAATGGAGGATCAAATGAGATGAAATCTCAAAAATGCGGGGTCACTTTGTTTCAAGGATTAAAATCATCAGAGTTTATCAGCTGCTGCGTGTCTGCCGCTACCAGAGCTGCTGTTTTCTCACAGCACCGCTGAGATAAAGACACAAAACTGTATTTGTGTCAAAAGGCAAAAGACAACAGCAATATGTTGTCGGGGCTCAGTTAGATCATGTGAATGATACTTCTAGATTGAATTTGTAGTTTAATTTGTAGTAACCTTAACCCTATTCTGTTACGGACCTACATTTGTATAATAGATTATTTATGGGATTGCTTCCAGAGTTGAAGGAAGGTACTAGACCATGTCAGTCCCATGATAATTCAATATAGCCATAGGGAACCAGGCTTTGTTATTATGATGTGCAAGACCATCCAACACTGAGTTCATGCCTCAAAAAGAAGTAGATAACCTTTAACACAACACCATATTAACGTACGTTTTCACAGTCTAGTTCAAATTAATGGTGTTACCATATTACTTTTGTAGTCTTTAAACCTACAAAAACAGATTTCTTTTTTAAAACATTGACATACCACTTTTTAAGTTGACATGGGGAACAGTTGCCTATTTAGGGGCCTTGCACATTCTGCATTCTTTGCACGGTAAGTGTGTTTTAAAGGGAGACAGTGACAGCCCGCTGGCTGAGATAAAACAGTTCAACTTTGGGAATGCGACATGTCATATGAGGAGAAACAACCAATCACGGCCGGCCCATATCTTTTCTTCCTTCCTTAATTAGCAGTCTATAGAAATACATGAAGAAGTTAATCATTTTAGCGCAGGCCTACCCAGATCTTAGACGACTCTCTACTGAGACGTCCGGTTGAAGAGTCAGCCAAACGGAAACAGACAGTTTTAGTGTAACCGCTCTGAGTGATTAATGGTGCTGGGAATCCATTCATTTTTGTTTGGACTTGGTTTAGTTCGGTCAGTGAGGCTTAATGCTAAATAACCGGAACTTCATCATCAACATCTTCATCGCAGCGGCCAGGTTTTGGTTGCTTAGTAACGTCGGTAGCACAACCTTCCGAGCACCTTAAAGGATGAAAGCATCACAGCTGATATTTTCCACGAGCTTTTTGACACATCCAACAGATACGGAGAAACATTATCATTCATTTGGAGTCCTCTGTCTGAAATGTTTTATTTTATTTAGCTCTGTTTTGGTCTCCACCTGAGGCTAAAGTCTGGTTCTTTAGATGCTAATTGCTCTACTATGCTACCAGCTAGTTGTATATTATGTTGGTCTGCTGTTTGGTGCTGAGCTTGTGGGTTCCTAGAATTTATTCCTCCAAAAACAGCTGCCGGCTGAGGCTGAAAACAATGCTGATGAGAGCAATAAAATTGAACAAAAACGGGAAATTTGCAGGCCTGAATACCACAACAATTAGCTTAAAAATAGAGTTGAGGTAAAACTGTAGAGTTGGTTATGGCTTCTTCACTATGAGCGACTCCCTTTTCTCTTAATTTGAGTCTTTTTAAGGCATTCTATAACTTTGTCATAGCACCTGTTAGCATATCAATATTCTAAAAGTCAGCATATTTCATACTCACGTTTTTAATCATCAGCAGTGAACAGGGAGTTAACGCCTTGACATTATTTATTCAGTTAAGCGTAATCCAGTGTTTATATTCAATTTCATCATCTTGTCAGGTCATGATCCATCTCCCCTAAGTGGTACATGCTCAGACACAACCCCTCCAGGCTTTGAATAGCAGCAGCCTGCTTCGCCTTGTACCCAGGAGGAATTTCAAGCTTAGGTGAGATCCCATCAATTTTCACCACATAGCGGGTATGGATATAAAAAAAAAAAGACGTATTTCTTTGTCCACGCACTTTAATGCTGTTGTCACCTTTGACCACTGTGGCAACATCATGAGCCTTTATGGGAGAGCGTTTTGACGAGAGTGTTTTAGTTCAAGATGCCTCTCATGTGATGGACTGAACAATCTGTCACTTTCACAGAGCCAGGACTGAGTTTAGCCGCACAATTACACATCAACGCCACAGCTCGATTACATTTTTCTAGCATCAAAGCATTTTCTATTTTGAAATATAATTGGAAATATAAGTGCATTTTCTTTTAGCTCTGACAAAGGTTAGCTTGGCAAAAAAAAACTAATTTACTTTCTATATTAAACCTTTGTATGTATCATTGTTATCCGCATGACATGGTGGAAGTGATGGTCTGGTCCTTTGGGAATAAGTGGATGTCAAAGTAATGGCATATTTAATCAACTCAGCAGGCCCATTTTTACACTGAATGCCACATTTGGGAGCAAGCAGCACATTCTGTTTGTACTCCCACACATTTGGCCGTCATAAATAGAGCCACACAGTGCAGATGGTAGGAGCCTCTGGGAGCCAAACCAGCCATCAACAAGCAGACTTATTGATTCTCTGTAGCCTGAGAGATACAAAAAGCAACGACTGGGGCAACTGAAGTGTCTAGTGAACGGTCTGCATATCTTAAAATAAGCATACGTTCTCACACACACACACACACACACACACACACACACACACACACACACACACACACACACTTGTTCTTCAACATGACAAACAGATGCCACCCTCTGCTTTTCTCATCCAACCCACCCACTCTAGACAAGATTACCCAATTTCTGTGAGAAACCCACAAACAACTGTTTCCTTCACACATGGTTGTGTCATGTGTGAAGGAAACAGTTGTTTGTGCTGTCATGGCTGTAGTGTGGTACACACATGCAGATATAGGTTTCTGAATTCCTCTGTGTCCACTTCAAGCCTTATATTGTAATCTGCAACTGATTTCATTACTCTTTAAAGTATTTGCGAGCTTTAAGTACAGGAATTTGTAAAGTAACATTTTTTTTGATGATAGATTATTTTGATGTCCTCACAACTTAAAACTCATACTTCATCAAAAATGTATCTTTTTAGTATCAAATACTTACTTCCAGTTGGTTTAAAAGATATCTGGTTTGGAGTGTAATCTCTCACACAGAGCTTCTTGGATTTATTTCACTCACAATGGATTCCAATTGTGATAAATCCTCATGGCAGAGTAAAATGATCAAACAACCACGAGATCAATAGCGCAGGGTCATAAATACAGCTTTTAATAACATGCAGCGACGGCCATTTCAACAACCAGCATGTCTTCTTTAGATGAAGGCCGTGGTGTGCTTAGATTTCTCATGCCGCATTATCATGATATATATGCTCATCGTGGTCCAAATACTTTCAGTCAAGCATCTAACTCTGTGACACTTACAGTTACATATGAATATCCAGAGGTCGAAGGATATGTTCCTCTCCAAAACAGGTCCTGCAGTGTTGCTAATAGGCAGCAGGAAGTTGCATGATGTTGCCTGTCTCCAACGTTTGCCTCTTGCCCATCACTGAACTACATGTTCTTTGAGCTTCTCTGAGCTGATAAATCATGTATACTGCATTTACCCCATGACTCTCAGTCTGTGCTATTAGATTTTTATAGAACTGCTCATACAAACAACTTCACATTCTAAACTGTGCCTCCTTGGGTTCCCACCAATACACCTGCAATTTAGTGCATGTATAGCTTTCCAAAGAGGCATATTAATTACGGTAGTCCTTTGCTTGGCATAACCACCGCGGGTATGAAGTAGAGCGTAGATTTAATTAGCTGTGGTATTTTGGCAGCGATAACGTTATATGTTAGTCTGGCAGAATGTACAGTTTGAGTTGCAATGGCACTGCTCCTGTAGGCCATACGCTCATGCTGGTTGACTCCAGAGAAGGAGGAAGAGTTCAGTTAGTATACATCCAGCTGCAGTCAATGAGCCTCAGCCAGTTGTTGAGGACATACTCTGCACAGCCCTGAAGCCCTGTGCTCTTCACTTTATTCAAAGTGTATTCATTCATTTTGATATCGATGTTGTCCAAATTGCACCAGTAGAGACTCATTGCTTTAATAGTTAGATACTGCTTTACCATTCTTAGTGTTCCTAAAATAATGTATATGAGTGTTTTGTGACCTACCAGCAACAGTGTGGTGAAGGACTGGTTAAGTTTAGGAAACTAAAACTACATGAAAAGATCATCCTCATAGTTGAAGGAAAGACAAGTGTTCTTGTCTTTCTTGTTTTAGCTGTTTTATCTACATTTTTACAGTTACCACTGCTTAGGAAATGCCACAGGGGTATAATCCAACATCACTGAACAAACGCAAGCAATGCTTACTTTCACACTCACACATGCACTCACATGCACATACATTATTTTTTTCTTTCTTTTCTTTTGTTGTCTAGCTTATGCATATTTCATTTTATGTTTGTAAAATTTTAAATATTATATAGGTGGAGGCTTCAAATAAGCCAAGTTGTCTTCCTGCACTAATATCATTTATCTCTCTGTTTTTATTTTATTGGGCCATGCATTTTCTCCCTGGGCCGTCTGATATTGTAGGCGCATGATGGGATGCTGCGTCATTAAAGGACAATGCATGTAGTCCACATCAACAAGGTAGCAGTCTCATTTAGTCATAACAATCCAACAAAACTGCGGCACTAAAACACTGCACACTCAAGAGCACGAGCCACGATCAGAAGGTATTAAGTACCGGTCTAGGGCACCCATGCTTTCTGTGGACTAAAGTCACGCTGGTCCACCGACCAATCACAGCGCATGTTAGTGCTGACGCCGGCTAGCCGGACCTGGCACGTCAAAGAATACACCCAGCATGTCAAACTAAAGATGTGATTTGTTGAAGTCTATGACAGTCAAGGATAACGTCCCCATGTACTTTAATCTGCAAAGGATAGCTAGACGGCCTAGAGGGCCAGCAGAGAAGGCTTGGCTGGCCCTGACGGCCCACCACTGCACCTTTCTTATGTGCTGGATTATATCTTGGCCAGGAGCAGTAATTTCCTGGACTCTCTCCTGGATCCAGCACACAACCTTCCAGTCAAACCTCAATGTGTAATATTCACACATTTGTTTATTCACAGAGAATGTCATCAATCTTCATATCTAACTCTTAAGAAATCAAATAAGCATATTATTCATGTCATACTCTTCCTTTAAAAGAAACCTGCGTCCGTCTCTTGTTTCAAAGTCACATACTTTGTATGCTCAACACACCGACTGCCTCCTTGCACTGTCTGTGACCGTATTATTTGCAAGAGTTTTCTTTTAAGGAAAGCGTAAACAGAGGTCATTTCAGCGTTAGGACAAATTACTGATGCAGTCGATGTCCTGGTGAAGACGGTCTCCAAGGAGAAATAAATACCTGGACTATGCTGCGTGTTAAAGTTTATGCTTACGATAACATTCACAACATTTATTGAGACACGTCTTGTTGGCTCAACAGTGGACTGAGTCTGGATGAGAAGCTAATGTGGGGGGAAACTCATTTATAATTAAGCGGCAGGTGTGCAGTTTTCTGATTGCATCAGGAAACCTATTAGCTTTTGCATGAAGCAATCTCATCTCAGTGAATTAGTGTCTCAAACATGACGAAGAGGCTCTCCAACTCAATGACTGCATTGTGGCTTGTTGGGATTTAAAGAGAGAGTGTGTGGTGTTTCCCCGGTGAGGAGTTGCTGTTTTGATATTGGAAGTGCACAATCATAGATTACGGTCAGTGTTGGTTCATTCTTGACCTTGAAACAGCAGTTCACAAAGATCTCCACTCAAATGCCTCTTATGGGCTTGTTCCGGAGCTTTTGACTGTCATAACTTGTACTTTTATTGCATTAGATTAGCGAAAAAGATAATTGTTATCTATAGTTTTGTATTGGATGTATTTGCTCAACTGTCATATATCTGTACTTATAGGTTAAGACTTGAATAACATGACTATAAGGGGAGAGGAAATTATATTGAAAATGTTCCCTCAGGTTGAGTCAGCAGTACTTTTGTCCCATCTACTTATTAGTGAAACTAACAAATACATCAATCAAAATACTGGATGCCATTTTGTGATATTGTGCAGTTCATGTACAGGACAAAAGTTATACTCAAATGTGTCTTGTTTTGAGAGAACAAAGACACAAGACTATTCAAAACAAGTAGAACATATATCTATGAATCCCCCGCTGTGGATCTTGAATATCTTACAGAAGTCAAACTGTGTTTGTGTGTCTTGAACAGGTGTGACTATGAAGCTGATGGATGAGGTCGCGGGCATTGTGGCAGCTCGGCACTGCAACACCAACATTGTCACGGCCTCTGTGGATGCCATCAACTTCCATCGCAAGATCAACAAAGGTAAGGATGAGATGGAGAATACACTCTGAGCTTTACGGCTCTGATACATACATATATGCACATGTATACACATCCACAGGCTGATGGATATGTACCTCCAAAAGATGGACTGCAGTGTTGGCCAAAGGCTGCTTTTCTTTAACCTTTGCCACTTGGCCATTAATAAACTGCACTCTCAAAGAAACTAATTACATGATGATGTGGAAAAACTCAGCGGTCTATAAATTCCGCCTCAGACAGTGCTGTTTTAAATTGGGCTAGCCAACATCAACAGCTGTCACACTGTTGCTAATCAAGACCCGTTTTGTTTTGTTGGGCTGCCGCTACATCTGGAAAACATATCATTGTTATGATTTAACATTTTCCATTACCAGGCTTTATCCTGTATCCTCACTGTTAAAGTGAGATATTATTGATACTGTATTTTCAACGCCTCTCGTCCTCCATGTGGACACATTCATTTTAAAGTTAATTCAAGGAATTTGACAACACTATTATCCACTTAGCCTTTGACATCTTAATGGGAAATAAATTGTCTACTCACTAGTGTTATAGTAATATATACAGCTTTTCCATTCTCAAAGTTGAACTCTAGGTTAACAGTTAGGACAACACAGTTAATCCAAAGTGCTTTTCAGGGCATTTAGGAGCAAAGATGACGTACATAAATCCAAGAAAGAACAAACATACTCTTACAGATACACTCACAGACAAACTAGATCAGAACTAGAGGAGTGTTAGAATTAGAATGTTAGAATAGAATGTTAGAATAGAATTACTGCTGAATTGTCTTATCAGGTTGACTTGCTGGCCTTAATGAATATGACTTGAGTAGTCAGATTGAAATGCTTTTGAAATAATAATTATGAAATACTGTTATAGAGAGAACATTTCGAAGGGCAAACAGCACTTTGACAGTTAGATTTTGAAGCAATTGATCATTCCTCGCGTTCATTAGACTTTCATGGAATCTAAATATGTCAAATATGACAGCAGCCTCTTCAAAATGGTGTAGAACAGTGTGTTATATTCATGAACTTCTCAGCTCAGCTCAGTGTCTGTTTTTTCTATTAATGCGCTGGAGATGATGTGATCAACACATCCAGTGCTAACATTCTGATATTATGATTATCTCTGGCTATTACGTTAACAATGGGCCAGCTACATCTCGCCCCATTGTTGAATTGTGAAGTGGAAAGAAAATGTCATATGCTTCACTGTTTTTCAAGTGTGCTAGGTCAGCTGTGAGTCTATTTACAGTTCATGTATTTTCAAATACAGGTGCCTTTATTCAAGCAGGATAATTCACTCAATCCAAAGAGGCCTGAGGAAAGAGTTAGTGGCTGAAAAGGATTTTTTAGCGAGCGGGCCGTTAAAACATTTAAAACACACCTTCCTGTGTTTCAGGAGTGAAAGACTGAACAGTACAGATGGGTTCAGATCCGTGTCCACATCTTTCAGCTGCTTCTAGTCGCTCCAGTTGCTGCCACCGTCCTCTGAGTTTAGGGGGTGGTGGGGACATGATTTCCCCTGGCTTCCACAGGGACTTAGGTGTTATGTCACCAGTAGATTTCCCATTTTGCTCAAGGTGGTCAGAAAAAAAACGCAAGTGTGTGTGCTTCGGAAAAGAATGGTCAAGGATCGAAACAAAAACCAAAAACAGCTACTGAAATTGTGGGCTGTACCTCTATTATTTCGTTTTATGAAGAAAAAAGTTTTTCCTTTCCATTATTTACTACATCAAGCTAAATGCATATATTATGACATGGCTTTCAGATATTTCCAGCACAGCTGCAGTCGAGGTTGAAGTCAAATACTTTAATGGATCCTTTAATGTTTGACTTGCAGCTGTGCTGGTTTACACCAGCCTTTCTTGTGTTTTAATCCCTCACAATTAAAGAGCAGAAATACTAAATTAATTAATAACTATTTCTCCATTCAATGTAAAAGCTATCTGGATGCAAGAGACCAGGTAAAGAAATCCCTAAAAGGCAAAAACTAATTTGTAAAGCCATTCATACATTTTCAAAGTGCTTTACATCTATTTAAGAAATACATTGACTTTATTGTATCTACGAAATAATAGACAATCATGGCTTAGGTGCCACACAAACCTGTGTGAGGCTGTAGGACACACGCCAGCAGACAAAATGAGCATGAAATAAAGCGAGATTGGACATCAAGACCCAGAACATTAAACAGACCGAGGTCTGTGGCTCCACATGACTCATGTGGAGGATGTTCAGGTCATCTGTTGAGAAGTTTTTGGAGGTCGTGCTGTATAAAGCTGGAACAGTTCACTTAGCTAATAGCACAGATTTTCAGTCTCGTGGGGTCCAGAAGCAGAAACAATGGTTACAATGCAAACAATTATCAACAGAGAGAAGAAACACAAGACCTGAATTTCAACTGGAGAAAAAAATGTGCTTTGTTTGAGACTTAAAATTAAAATGTCTTCATATGCAAGGTCAGATCAATAATGATCCCAGATGTTAAAGGGAAGTTATGCTCATTTTTAGGTTCATGCTTGCATTGGGTTTTTTACTGGAACATGTATGTTTACATAAAAGCATATAAACACACATGCTTTAAACACACTTATATTTATATATCTGAATACCTGTACCCTCTGTCTGAAACGCTCCGTGGTAGCGCTTGCCTCTTTACCCCGTCTGAAAAAGCCCATTCTGTTTGCCAGAATAACACAATGCACCTTTGCAAAGGTTCTCCAGTCGTGTATATTCCAACAAGCTGCATGTGACATGAAAACAGACAGTTGCCAAATCAGAAAGCTTGGTGAATTATATGTATTCTGACTTATGTGCACTATAAAGTAAAGGTGAGTTTTTCATGATGTATGCCACCACAATCACATCTGTTCTCCCATGCTGTGTGACCAAAGCTAGAGTGAAATGCAGAGAAACGCTTAAAGCAGCGTCTGGTTTCATGCATTACCAATGCAAAAGCAGGGACACAACTAAAATGTAATTTATTCAGGACATCTGAATATCTGAACTGGAAAAACAAACAAATTATAATGAAGAAAATAGTTGAATGTAGTGGGATTGAAGGGTTAGTGAGTTTATGGCTAATGTCAAAATAAATCTTAAGGAAGAGGTTAATAAATTGATTAATTGAAACAATAAAAAATGAATAAAGTAATTGCATGCGATTAAACACATTATTCAATTAAGTTGAGCAAGAACCAGGAATGATTGTGCTAAATTGTTATTTACTAATGTCTATTCCTATCATATTCCATCTCACTGCTCATCTCTCCACTAATTTACTGTGACGGTTTTCCTCTGTCTTTTGCTTTTGTAGTTTACGAATATCTTGTCTGTGACACTTTTCATTTGCATGTTTTGAGACTAGACATCCCAGGCCGTGTGAGGGCTGAAGCATCAACGTCCCACTAATGTGACATTTATGTTGAGTGGATTGATTTTCCGTCACAAAGACGTTTGAAAAGTTAACCTTTTGAATTTGGCTCTTACACTTGGTGTCAAACTCCAGCCCGACAGGAGCTGCGACACTTTGAGTCTGCTAAACATTATAAAATGGCTGCAGACAATTAACAGTTTGTGAGTCACTTGTTCATTAGTGTCTTCTAAACAATAATGGGTATTGTTTTGCACCGATGAATATAAGTCAGTGAGGTGCTGGCCACTGATGTTCCACAGGAGTGTTCTCCCTTATCCATTACAGCAAAATGCCCAGAGGTACAAAGAAGGACAGGAAAGGCTCAAAACTGAAAGAAGATCCTTTAGGGAGCGAGAAGGGACTTCTAAAAGTAAGAGAGAGAGAGAAAGCGAGTGAACAGTTTTGCATCATGAATACTCACAACTTAGTTCTTATTCATTTCCAGGTACACATTGAATCAGGTAGTTTATTGGTTTGCAGTAAAAGTACAGTACAGTGTCTGAACATGAGACATTTTATTTGATTCTGAGCAACAAAAGAAACAATTTGTATCGCCCTAATGTGTTTCTGGGGAAGTTGTCAGAAGTGAGGGCTGTTGTTTCACCTGCATGTCTTGTTCCCTTTTTGTCGTCTTCTCTGTTATTTTGCTTATGCAAACATGTAATTCAAAGCTTTTAGTTGATAAAAGGTTTTTCGCAACCGGAGAATTAGATTCACTTTTGGTCCAATTGCTATGTAGATCTATCAAACAGCTCCTCCGACATGAGACTCTACAGTTTTCCAGGTTGGCTGACCTTCAACGCTGCACATGTCCAAGATCTGCTCTCTACATAAATCAATTATTAATTATGAAGGCCATTAAAACAAAAAATCACACAGTCTCGTCAAGGCTAATTTGTGTGCGTATTGTCATCGAGCAGAGCACGCTTTATTAAGCCTAATACATCTGTGCCAGAGATATTTGCCTGAATGACACTCCATTTGCTCCCAGCAGTAACATGTACAAAAAAACCTCAATAACAAGTGAGAGAATGGCCGGAAATATTCTTACACTTTGATTTTGAAAAGTTGCCAAAGGAAGGCTGTTAAAGAATATATTCATGAGCAGTAGCCAAAGACAGCAACAGAAATTGAGTAACAGTTAGTGTAGCATTTGCTATAGTGATTCCCACCTCACACTTCAATGAAGTTTGTGTTAATGACTGAGCATTTTCAGTATTTATTGGGTTATTTTGGGACAATGAGATACATTTTTCTCTCCACATTTCCTCCAGCAGGCTCTCTACATACGGACAGGTGATTTTAAACAATTAACTTCTTTTGCACATGTCTTGTAAACCTTCCATTAAGTCCGACTTCAGTGACAAAGCAAGATGTTTATCAGTGCCTTCAAAACAAACCATATGTTACAAAATCAATTATGAGCATTTTCTGATCTGCTGTAGTGACGGTTGAGGCTGAGTTACGTCTCAACAACATACCACAATTTGGTTGAGGTTCAAGGGTTAAGATCAAACAAACTGTTAGCAGGAGACGGAAAGCGAACCTCGATCTCTGATGTCAAACTCACACAATGTGTTCACCCAACTATCGTCATCGCTTGTGTGGCAACACTTTTGCATCGCCACGGACAGAGTGCAGCCATTGTTTGAATGAACCGCAAGAGCTGTAAACATAGGTTGATTTCATCATTTAAACAGTCAATGTAGTCTTTCTTCACGACGAGGACAGCCTTTAGTTTCAGTCTCTCTTTCTTAGAATTAATTTGCAGCTTATACTTTGACAAAAGCTTTTTTTGTTTGTTTTCCAAACAGATATTTTATTATCTTTGACTGTTTTATAAGATTTCAGTCATATACTCCAGATCTGTCTCAGACTGCAGGGACAATACCTTTCTCTTCTCATCTCTATGGCAACAGCAGTAATAAATCAGTGCCAGCACATGAAATAGAATAAAGAAACACTTCAGCAATGCCCAGTCCTATTGGTTTACTTTTTTTTTTTTTACCCTTACCTGCAGTGACAAAAAGGAGAAGAACACTTATTTTCGATGAGTCAAACGCACTAGATGGAGCTCAGGATGAAATCAAAAGAAAGTCTGCAGCGGTGCACATGATGTGGCCTTTTTTATTGTGGTTATGAACGTTAAAACGTTAAAAGATTTTGACTGCAATGCAACATCATTTTTTCCATTTTATCTAACTTCTTTGTGTGACTCTAAGCACATAAACCAGCTTTATTGTGAAGGTCCTACTTTGTATTCATCTGAAAAGCTTGGCGTAAGAGAGACTGATTGGCTGTAGTCGTTCAGCTCTTCCAGCCAGAGATCAGCGGCCTGCTGCACTCTGCTGACTCGCTATGTGGAACCGACTTAAATAAGTTCATGATGCAACACTGAAGTAGATCGCAAGAGCAGATCCTGCATTTTCCTCAGCTGACTATAAATAAACCAATATACCAGCTTATAGCTATCCACGAAGGTCCTTAGTTTGATTTCAGCTTAGCATTATTATTAGTCAGTATTATTGTTTTCACTCAAAGTTTACAGGTGAATTCCAACTTCAGTCATTCTGGTGTGAGATAGTTGCAACACAATATTCCTATTTATTTTTTCTCGCAACTTAAATAACAACAATATTACTTATCCATAGATGGCTGAAGGACAAATGATTTAAAAACATTAAACCAGTATACTGCATGAACTTCAAACCTATTTTCCCCTCTTTTTCTTCATCTCCACTAGGCTGTGTGGTGACAGTGACGGGGCGGCTCACATTCGTCAGTAACAGGTCTATGGAAATTGAAGTGTTGGTCGATGCTTCCTCGCTGATGGAGCCAGATAAATATCGCGCTGTCTCGGCCTTCTTCTCCTTCATCTCCCTGGACAAGGACAATAAACCTCTGCCTGTCCCTCCTCTTAAGGTTAGTACCATCCAGTCTTTCTACAGTCTGTCATTTGATGCTAGACTTCCTTTTATATCCACATTGGGCTACATATACATAAACCTTAAAGAGATTGAGAGTCAAACATAGATTATTTGATGCATCCACAGAGTATAGCTTACTTTGAGCTCTTATTTAAAACCGTGGTGTCTTAGTCTGGCCGTGGATTTGCTTCTCTATGCACCCTTTTTTAGTTTTGTGTTAATTGGAAACTTGTCCCTGGAACACAATTAAATATGAAATGTACTTTACAGAGTAAACATTTTCACAGGCTAACAAAAAAAGGTTATATATAAAAACATAACGACTCAAAATTCAACTTGAACTAGTTACTTTCAGCCCTGATTTTAAATATAATATTGTCTAGTTAATGGCTGATTCCTAATCACAACACAATTTAAAGTCTTCTTATTCAGTAATTCAACCTTCTGTTTCTCTACTTTTGCCCTGCTAGTCACATTCCCTCAGTCAGTGACACCTGTGACTTTTTGAAAGCTCACAGCATGAGAGACACTGTCCTAAATTTGGCAATTTTGCACGT
Source organism: Cottus gobio (assembly GCA_023566465.1). Taxonomy (NCBI): domain Eukaryota; kingdom Metazoa; phylum Chordata; class Actinopteri; order Perciformes; family Cottidae; genus Cottus; species Cottus gobio. The sequence goes on along the minus strand of CM042215.1, from coordinate 17,292,844 downwards.
CAGTGTCTTTTCAGTGCATTAAATTATTTACTGTGTCTGCGCATTATTAGCCTTTAGCAGTGAGGGCTGAATGCTAATATCTCTACAACATCCCAGGACATCTATGTCTGGCTGATTCAGCACTTTTCAGGATGTAAAGTCGGCATGTTTACCTGCAGACAGGAGAGACGCCTGCTGTTTGTTCTGGCTTGGCAGAACGCGTCGATCCAAACTGTTTAAATGCAAACACTGTACGCGCAGGCCATCTGTTTAACATTTACATTATTCCCTGGCGCCATTCGCACACCCTAATTGCCTTTGTGATGATCCCCTTAAAAGCTGTGCAACTATTCTGCGAGATGGTAGTCAGCTTGTCAGTGAGTGCGATTTAGACAGCAAAGTGGCAATTAAAATGGCTTCAAAGCATTTATAAAATAACATTCATCTTTATTTTGTGACTCAACAATTCATATTCTGTTTCATGTCTTTGGACATTTCTTGTTTATTGAAGGGTTTCACAATATGGTATGAACCAGTTTCCTGATATGATAACATTTACTTTGTTTTGATTTGGAGTCGAGCACCATCTCTAAAAATGCTATGAGCTCGGGACGCTCCACTTGACTTTTTCAGTCCCGATACGTGGCCTTTGGGTGTTGTTGTTGGGTGTACCATTGTTTTATTAATATGCTTTTACATGTCATTTAGCTGACGCTTTTATCCAAAGCGACTTACAATAAGTGCATTCTACGGTTACATACAAGAATCAGAACAACAAGAATCAAGAAGGTACAATTTCGTCAAAGGTTCGACTACAAAGTGCTATCAGTAAGAGCCATTTCAGTGCTACTATAGTGCTACATCCTTTATTCAAGGTATAGTCGGAAAAGATGTGTTTTTAGTTTGCGACGGAAGATGTAGAGACTTTCTGCTGTTCTGATGTCAATGGGGAGCTCATTCCACCATCGAGGAGCCAGGACAGAGAACAGTCGAGACTTTGTTGAGTGTTTAGCTCGCAGTGACGGAGCTACAAGCCGATTGGCAGAAGCCGAGCGGAGCGCACGAGTTGGGGTGTAAGGTTTCACCATGTCCTGGATGTAGACTGGACCAGATCTGTTCGTAGCACGGTACGCCAGTACCAGTGTTTTGAAGCGGATGCGGGCGGCCACCGGTAACCAGTGAAGGTCGCGGAGGAGCGGAGTGGTGTGTGAGAATTTCGGGAGGTTAAAGACCAGTCGAGCTGCAGCATTCTGGATGAGCTGCAAAGGTCGGATGGCACCAGCAGGTAGACCCGCCAGGAGGGAGTTACAATAGTCTAGACGCGAGATGACCAGAGCCTGGACGAGAACCTGTGCTGCCTTCTGGGTGAGAAGTGGACGTATTCTCCTGATGTTGTGCAGCATGAATCTGCAGGAACGAGTTGTTGCGGTAATGCTTTATGCCTGACTGTGGAAGTGACTGAGATCATTGTTTCATATGTAAGGCAACATTGCTTTTCTAACATTGTCAAACTAAACAAAACAAGTATATACAAATATGTATTAAATACACCTGCGACTTGGTAAATCTTCAGTTTAGCATGGTCTGAGTGGGCAGATCCAGAGAAATGTGACAAACCAACAACAGGTAATTATTCTCTCAAGTGCACACTTGATTCAGAGAGTTTGCACTTGGGTTAATCGTTCACCTTTTAACTATATGCAAAGTACTGGGAAAGCCAGGAAAATGCATTCAAAGTGAAGACCAAGCAACAATATTTTAAGTAATAGCTATCAAGCACAAAGCGTTTTTTTGGGTTAGCCACCCTCGATCCTCTTACTTTAACCTAAGCATATATAATATAGTGGGGCGACTGTGGCTCAGTGGTTAGCAGGTTTGTTTTTCAGAGGATTGTGGTTCGATCCCCGGCTCCGCTAGTCCATGTCGATGTGTCCTTGAGCAAGACACTTAACCCTAGTTGCTGTGTCTACGGTCTACAGTATAGCATGTAAGTCGCTTTGGATAAAAGCGTCAGCTAAATTAAATGAAATGAAATGTAATAGTATTCATACTACAAATGGCTGTTCAACTCAACCTAGGATCCGAACAGAATCGTGGAGCGTAACATGTCTTGCTGGAAGGCCGAGCTTGGCCTTAATGGTTGTTATAGGTGGGTCGTCATGCCGCCGAGTGCTGCATTGACCCCTCTTACCATAAACATTAACAGTCATGAAGATGCAACATCAGCCTTCAACACCATGACACATCTATTTGAAAACCGACTCCTCTCCTTCTGCCCCTGCCAGACTGAAATGTGCATCTAATGTGCGTCACCGCTGGTCGGTCTTTTCAAAAGCAGCCGTCACTCTCCCCATTTCCATTTCACAAAAACGTGTGTTTGGTTGGCTCCATTGTCTTCCTCGGTCCACGCATTCATTACCTGGTTTTCCATCTTGCAAAAGCTTTTGTTTTCATGGCAGGGAATTGCAGGAATGATTAGAGTCATTGTAATTTCTCTGTTCATCTCAATTTTATGAAAAGAGAGGCAAAAAAACCCAACATCTCCTGGTAATTTGAATAATTCATCCTCAACACTATAAATGGAGATCTAAATGGAGGCAGGGCTGCCAGGGCTCTGATGTAGCATGTCAGATAAACAAGGGCAGGAATAGAGAAATGTATGCGTGTGCATGAAAATGTTAGATCGGGAGGCAATATAGACCGAGTGAATGTGTGTGTGTGGAAGGAAGACAAATAAAGCTCTAGTGCGTATGTTTGTGTGTGTGATGGAGCGGGCTGAGTGGGCTTTGCGTGAAGAGTTGCACATGCTTGAATTGATCTCTGAGCACTAATTGTGTGTGTTTATTCATATGAGTAAGTGAAGGAGGGCGAGGTTCAATCTGGGCTATTTCTGGCTTTATCACTAGTCACTGAAGGCTTTAACATGGATGTTCAACACGTCAATCCAATTAACACCTGGACATGGGACTGTGAGGAATGGAAATGCAATGGTGACATTAATTAGCCTAGTAGATAATGCTGAGTGGAACAATGCGACAAACACTTGGCCTCCCCGTCTTGCTATTTGGATTTTACCCCAGGAAAACTACCATTTATTATTCTCAGCAGTCTTATCCAATAGCATGTACTTGTAGTGACATCCCCCCCTCCCCCCAGCACGAATCAGAATAGATGCTTCTGCACACAACCTCCTCTAAAACCAACATTTTACTTATTTTGTTACCATTAAAGAGCCAGTTAAGCTGTTTCCATTACTTTTTGCTCAGCTAAGCTAACCATGTAGCTTCATATTTACTGTGTAGACTTGAGAGCGGTATCAGTCTTCTCCTCGGACTCTTGGCAAGAATTTTAAATAAGCTCATTTCCCAAAGTGCAAACTATTTCTTTAACGGAGCTGTATTTAATATGCACAGCAATGATCTAGCAGCAAACAACTATTAGAGACACAGTTGAGTAACCTGAGCAGAGAAGGAATTTGCTCTTCCTCTGTGTGTGTTTTACGGCGGTTACAGATGGTAACACCGTCCCGACCGATGGAGTCTGTGTGAGAGAGTGGCGCCCTAAGCACTGTTAGCTCCGTCAGCTCTTTTCAGAGTTTGCTCTGTTCGCGCCGTTAGAAGCGTTGGCTACCAGGCCGTGTTGAGAGCCCCATCAAAATGCTCCCAATCTGGGATCTTGCACTTTTAAATGTCACAAGTTATCTTGTATGATTTTATAAAAATAAATCTGCCCTCCGTGTTGCCCGATCATCCTTCTTCAAGAAATCCCATCCGTCTCCCTCATATCATCTCCATCTGGTTGAACTGAAAATCCTTGCACCCTACTACAAAACAAATAAACCTCTCCATGTTGTTCTACTATTGGTTCCAGGTGCTTATTCTTTGCCCTAGCACGAGTCTAGTTTGGAAGGTTTATGCCTCATGATACTGACTTTGAAACCTTAATAGTGATCACCTGTTTGCACTTTAAGATGTCATTTCTAAAGTAGTTCAGAGGGTCAGGTTGAGTCTCCTCCTCCTCCTTAAAGTATTTATATTGTCACAGAATATCTTATCTTTCTTTCACCTAAGCCTGTTCAACCGTAACATAAAAACACATCCATGTCAAACATTGTTTAATAAAATATTCATGGCATCGCGGCTGATTTAGCTCCAGTTGTGTTCTATAAATAGCCTGATTGAAAGGACGGCTTCTGCTATTTTTGACTGCAGGTGCTTTAACCCCTCATTCTCTCCTCCTCGCTTTCCCTTCAGTGAGCTTGCTGTTTACTATTTTTAGATTTTCCTGTTTTAGCTCAGTGGGAGGGGGAGTTGTCACCAACGTAGCACAGTGTGGGTAATGCTGAAGTGGGGAAAGAGGACAGCATGAGCAGAAGGGAGGATATCGGGGATGCCTCGCCTCTCTGCAGCAGTGCCCTTAAAAATGACTGAGAATGTATGTGCAAGCTGGGCCAGCAGAGACGTAATCGAAAAATGCCCGGAAGCACTTTTGACCAGCGTATGCCTTTGTTGTGTTTCCGATGATTTTTAATGGGGTAACAGTCGCCTCAAGGTTAGAAAAACTGGCTTGTAACCAGAAGGTCAGCACTTTGCATCCTCGGCCGGTGGCCTGTGTGCACACTGCATACCAGCTGTTGGTGGAGGATGTGGTTGTACTGAGAGTGGATGTGCGCCACAGTATGAATTTAGACGTTTTTGCTCAAAACTGGGTGCACATTTAGCGGTCCTTCTGCAGAGGCATTTAGGTTGAAATATATAGTTCACGAGTGAATTCATTCTTAGTGAACATACAGAAGGGTTGGTACCCTTTCTCCCGTCTTCTATTCTTCCATAATTTCTCACTTCTTCTGCCTTTATTCATCTCTTTCCTCCATCTCTCTCCCTCCTCCTTGGCAAAGACTCAGCTGGCCTCCCATGACACAAAAACAAGCCCGGTCGTCATGGCAACCTCCTGTAGTCCACATGGAGTGATGCACATTTATTTTTAGACGCCTCCTATTCAAGACAATCAGCAACGGGTTAACGCTGCACTTGTGCCAGAGTTGCAGATATTTATGACCGTGTGGCAATAATCCAAGACCCGTGGAACGTATCAACGCGTGTTCTTGTTGTGTCTCAGTCCATGAATCTGTAATGGATGGTTAATAATTATGAATATTAAACATTTTATCTCATATCCTTTTTGGGGTATTTTTAATCTCATTCAGCTCTCAGTCAGTTTTTAATTTCCAACAGGTCCTATCGTGACCCTCAGCCGTGCCAGAAAATGATTGCAAAATTGTTACTTTTAATTAAATATATAACACCAAGTTCAATACAAGGATGAGTACTTCTGAATATGTCAGTGTGTGTTGTGTATTGCCAAAAAAATTTCAAACCATACAAAAGCAGTGTGCACAGCGTTGAATGACTCTTTCAAGGTTGTGATTTGGCTCCATCCATTTCTGAATATCAACTTCGGACTTGAAACTATCTGAGCTAGATGATTTTGTTCAGTGAATGTCTCGTTTTATTTTACTCAAATTGTTTCCCGGTATTGCAGTTAAAGCTCAGACGCATTTGAGAAATGCACTTTGGGCTAATTGTGCTTTCAGTTTACAACTTTTCCGTTGCATGAACAATGTTGTCAAAAGAAAACAAACCCAGAATACAGCAATACCGAAAGAACAATGAAAACTAGCCATTATAGTTGCATAGATCACATTATTACTTATACAACACTGCTGTTGCTGAAACTGGGATTAAGTTCAGATTGAGGAAATTGGGATGATTATTTTACAAGCTGAAGATTTGAAACTATTTGTGTCTCCAAATTAAACACCTGTCAGCATTGTCTAAAATGGCATCCTTTGTGTATGAGTGTATGTATCTCTGACACGCATAAACACATAGGATAGTATTTAGACTCATGTTTTTGTAGCGCCGGTTGCTTACAGCCACTGATGGCCCGTGCCCACTAATAACAGCTCGTGCCAACACAAAGGAACCCCCTCTAGCATTTTGCTGGCATTGTCCGATCAGTCCCATTAACGAGCCTTGTCCCTGTTCCAAGTTTACATAATTTGTCAGTTCATTCAGCTGTCCACCTAATGGACGACCAGCATGCCAGGTGAAACAGATGTTTTTCTTGGCCGTTTAACCCGGTCGGCCAAGGCTCTGATGCCTGACTTTGTCTTGGTCATCGGTGGGCGACATTCAAATGAATAGTTTCATGTGTTCCAGTTGGATTTATGGTAGATAATTATTGATTTATTGATTTTAGGATAATGTAACAGAAAGTCTACTTTGGTCCCAACGGAAATACCTCAACGACAATTGGATGGATTGAGATGAAATGAGATTCAGGCCTCCACCTCTGCAGTAGCAAATGTTTGCATGCTAACATGCTGTACTTAGATGGTCAGCAAGGTCAAAGAGGAGCCATTGTATTTTACACAATGTGGGCCATCCTTCTTGCCGTGTTAGACATACAGTCACATGGATTGCAGAGTTATTACACAATACATGCTCAGTAATTGCACATGAATGGTAAAAATTAATGCAATTGAAGCCATTTAAGTTGAAGACATAATAAAACAAGCATGACGGCTTTTAGCAGGGCTCTGCATCAGTGTCTCCATCAGAAGGTGATGATCCTGCCTAATCATAGTTATTAGACTGAAGCCAGTGGAATACCAATTACATGGGTACACCAAAAGGACATTTTGAGCCTAGCATTGAATTGTCACATTGGGTTATGCAAATGTGATCTGCATGAGCATAGACATTGCATGCATGTGTGCAGCCTAGCACATATGCACACAGTATAAGGAGGACAAATGATGTGTACACCTAGACTCATGAACAAAAAAGTAGAAACATCAGTATTAGGGTTTGTGGATGTGTTAGCTGTGATGTTATGGTTCACTTAGAACTATTGCAACAAATGAGTGAACAAGCCATTGTAAACAATTATTAGAAATGATAATTTACTTTGCATTATGCTAAAACCAGCAATTAATCTTATGGAGAGTCAGAATCATATTATAATGCAAGTCTGTCAGTTGGTGAGCATTTTTTCTTTTCGGACTGGATAGTAAATGTTTACCTAGTACCAACCTATAGCTAGTCTGACTTTAATTATTTGGTTGACTTATCATGTCCCCCACTGACACCTTGAATCAAATAGCTGTTTATCATTTGTAACTGCAGAGAGATCCAACTGTTGCTTTTCATAGATTCTTCTGATCGAATGTGGTCCCACCATCTTACCGTTGGTGTTTTACTTGGATGTGGTTGTATGGCTGCAGTCCCTCTGAACTATTTTTGGGCTTGTAATGAAATTATTTTAAACCAGCGTGTTGTGTTAAATGATGGATGTCTTTGCCACGAGGGATAGCTGTGAGAAAGTGGATGATTTATAAACCTCTGTCAGGTCTTATTTCAATACTGTAATGAGCAGCTCCAGGTACGTTTTCCTGCTCGCAGTCCAATTGGAAATGTTAACTAGTTGCCTCGTATTCCTGCCTGATTAGAGACAGGGTACTATACACAGATAATACAAACAGATTATAAGAGATTATAATAATAGATTATAATAATAGAGAAGCCTTAGCTGTCGGCCTCCCAACATGGCCTCTATGGATATGCTTGCTTTCAGTGCAGTGAGGACACATAAAAAGCATCAGATAACTATTTCACTGTGACTTGTTACAATATGCAACAAGACATTACTTAAATGCTCTACTTGTACAAGGAAAACTCTTAGTGTGTGAAAGGCATCTACAGGTATTACAGTATTTCTTATTTGATTTTATATCCATGACTTTGATGTGTCAGTCATTTTCACACACTAGAAAAAGACTCCACAGTTCCTGATTGTGTACCTTTGTCCAAATGTGGAACGATGAAATTCAAGTTTTTGAAAAGGAGATTGTCTTAACAGCACTGGAACTTTGTCTCTTTTCTTTTCTTTTCTTTTTAAGTCAATGAACTGGAATTATCCATTACTTTCAGTTGAATGGGAAACACAAAATTGACCGAGAAGTATGTTGAGTGTTATCTAACCAGCATTCAACAAACACACCAATACTACAGTTGTGTGCTCCGGCATCAGATCTACAGAGATGGATATTCCCACCGCTGTTGTGTTTGTGGCACAGCAAACTATTTTAATATTCTCATCATATTTGTGTTGCGACCCCTCAACTTGTCCCTGGCGTGGTGTTTTGTCACATCCGTTACCGCCCTGCTCTCTCCATAACGTTAAGGCGCCATCTGTCAGCTTTGCACCCAGAGTGCTGCTGAGTGGCAGGTGCTCTTGAATCTGCCAACCACCTGGTGTGTGCAAAGCAAAGAGCCTCCATCTGAACAGCTCATTGACGTTGGTATTCACAGTTTTACATACGAAAACATGCATAGGCCTGTGTGTGTGTGTGTGTGTGTGTGTGTGTGTGTGTGTGTGGGTTCACATACAACCGACTCCCTAAGAACGGTGTGCAGATGAGGGAGTGGGGAAGCGGGCAGCACCATAAAAGTAAGTGTTGACGCTTTCCCCGGTGGTGGTATTGTTGTCACAAAGTATCCAGGCGGTCTAAATAAACCACGCAGGATATTCCTCCCACGAATCAGCAGCCAAACTGAGCTAAGTGAAGGAGGAAGAGAAGATTTGTTCTTCACAAGCTTGAAAGTGCTGCTCAAAATATTAACGAAAGTGAATAAGTGATTCATGTAAATCCGGAGTTCTTCCCAGAAGCCCCGGGTGTGATGATGCTATCAATATAAAAAATAATACCAATATATTTTGGACATGTATGCTGAACTGATTGATATAAAAATATATAATATGCATATGACACCATGTTATGGAAGTCGATTATGATGCTACAGTACTGTGCAATCATTCTGCAAAATGCATTAGGATCCATTTGGCTGGGAGATATTTACATCCATATTCATAGACTCTGCAACATAGTTTGAGTTTCCTAATCATGGTTACAAAATTGGTTACGAGAATATATTTACCTGCTTGTGGTATTATATGATAAGCCAACTGTCACAAACAAATCCTAACAATTATCATTTAGGTAACTTTAATGTAATATTCTCAACTAGTTCCATGCAGTCTGGTAAATAGTAGCTGCTGATAATGTTATTATATATTATTAATGTTATATTTTATGATCAAAGAACTGAACTCATTGACAGACTAACTGACATCCCAATTCTTATTCCATGTTGCCATCTTTGCAGAAATATATAATTTTCTGTAGACGACACATACATTCACAAGGCTCTGCATAGTTTCACATGTAATTGTAATGATCTACCTAGAGGCATTCTGCTTCTTCAGTCTTGAATACAAAGCCTCTCCAAGTTTCATCCATTCATTCTGTTTTATTAAGAAGATAAATGACAATCACAACTGCACAGACTGGTAAATCAGATCAGAGCTTCGTGCCCATCGTTAGTGTTGTAATCGCAGGGAAAGCATTCCGGTGCACAAGACGTGGAAATGATGAATGTGTCTGAAAACTAATCTTTTGTCTTTTTTTTTTTTGTCTTTTCTTCAGATTGAGGGAGAGGACGAGCAGAGACGTTTCCAGGAAGGCAAAGCGCGTTACAACCAGAATAAAGTAAAGAGACTCGCTGATAAGGAACGCCAGCAGTGACGCCGCTGCTCACCAGTAAAACGCCTGCTGCGACAGTCTCAACCCCACACAACACATACAGTATGAAGGAAATAAGAAAACCTGTAATTGTAGAATCCTTTTAAATCTAATGAAAAAAAAGTCCTGTGCTATGCACCAAAGTGTCCACATATGGCTGTATTTAAAATTAAGAGTACATCTTTTATTTTGAGGATATCTTTATTGATGTATAAAGACAATTCATTATCCAAAGTGACAGTCTGACTGTAGAAGTAAGATAACTATTTTATTTTCTGAAAGATCTTTAAGTATGAAGACTTCATGTTTGGTGTCAGTGCAAAGTGATAGTCTGAGTGCAAGGAAAATGATGAATAAGTGAGTGAATAATGATGAATAAAAGATCCAAGCGTGAGTCTGGGGCTCTCGCCTCGTGTCCTTGCTAGTTTGATGATGATGATAATGATGGTGATGATGTCATTGTCTTGGGCATGCCTTGGCAGAGAGGGCACACGCTATCCATCTTTTCAGCACAGTGTCTTTCACAGCGAAATCAGGGGAGCTCAGGGGCTTTGACTCAACTCGCATCTCTCCCACGCCCGCCCTTCCCCTTTCCTCTTCGCCGCTCTCCTCCTCCTCTTCTAGTCTGTCACACTCTGACTCCAGCGATCGCTCTGCCTTAACATTCTCTCCTTTTCCTCTCTTGCTCACCGTCATATCCTCATCCATCTCCATTCTCTTGCAACGTCACTTTCTTCCTGTCATTCACTCAATTTGTCCCTCCGTCTCCCCCGGTCCTCTCACTGTCTCACTCCCTTTGTCTCCTCATGAGATGTGAGGACTCATAGGAAGACATGTATCTGTATAGGCATATTTCTCTTTGCATATTGCCTGGGTGTGTCTGTGTGTGTACAAAGACACATCAGAAAGATGAATTGAGGTCAGCAGCAGCCAGTGAGAAATCAATATCTATATGGCCAGGCTGGGACTGGAAAGGCTGATTATTAACCTGCCATAAGACCTGTTCAAATATTTAGCAGGATTGGCTTTTCATTTGGTTATTTAAAGCAGTCGTAGACTTCAGGAGGACTTGATGGGCTTCAATCCTGTGCAACAGATGGAAAGGACTTATTTGAGATCAAATCTAAAGTGAAATTTTAAAGATTAAAGCCAGTGAGCGAGCGCTATGAAAAACAGAGGGCGACACAGGTCTAACCCTCAGCAAAAGGCCCTTTTGTTTGGACCTTTGTCTTCCTCGTGCTGTTGTCTTACACAGACAGAAACTGATTTGTCATTGGATCTTCAAGGTTATTGTTTTTTCCCTTTGTCCCTCCAGCTCAGCATGTGTGCTTTTTATTTCCCTGCTGAAAATGAAGTTAGGCTCAAGCTGCACCAGGGGGATACATCTATTTTTAACCTCAGTGAAGTCGAGGCATCTTGTGGGAGAAGGAGAGCACAGGGAAAACTCGGTCCAGGGAAATAGGATCCTTCTCAGATGGCAAGATGAGACTCATGAGCAAATAATATGAGGAAATGTGAGTTTAGAGAAAAGCATCTGCCAGAATGTCCCTGTCCAGAGAACATCTAATTTTCTATCATTCACAATGTTCATTACTGTCTTTGGCGATTTCAACTGGCAGCAGCTGGCTTTTATACGGAGGGACCAGAGAAAGGGAGAAACACAATATGGTAACCATGGTTACTTATGTGGAAGGACAGACTTGAAATGGAAGAGATGACATTATCAGAAATAGATGTTTCTCTTCCAGGTAAATCTGCTTTGAATAATGAATGTATCACATGTAAATCATGTCGGTGCCTTTTGCTCATTAACTGCAGTGTTTATTCCGCGCTGTGCATCAGAGGAAGCTGCATCACAAACTGCTTTTTCCATCAGAGAAGAATGAAACGAAGGCAAAAAGCTGATCTCATGTTTTCCTCATGTTTTTGCATCTAAATTAGCAAACTAGCAGCCCCCTCACATTCTGTATCCCAGAGTAGAGAGACTGACACGGCTACCTAGAAGATGAATGATCCGCTGGTGCATGAGAAAAACCATTAAGGACTCTGAAGGAAGGATAAACGATAAAGCGGGACGACCTGCTTTGCATTTTTTCCACAGCTTGGGAACGTCTCCAGCGTCAGTCATTTTCTGACAGCAGGGGCTTTACTTGCACACGTGAAACAAGACACAGAAACCTGAGCCGTGTGCACATTATACTTCAAGGTCACTCGTGAAAATAAGTCTGTCAATATTTCTATGAAACACTGCTTCTGTTGGTTTTGTTGGCAGGACTTGCAGGTGCTCAAAGACGTCGGCTTCACACAGTAAACGGTTAAACAACTCAATGTTTCTTTCTTTTTTTGTGCTTTCTGGAACCCCTTCACAGAGCAGAGATACAAGTCCTACATTCAGCCTTCCTCTGATATCTGGGCTTGGAGCCAGAAGGGCTTTCCTTGCAGAGGAGTAGGCGATGGGCAGTACTTTGTCTGACCTGGAACCTCCCTTTTCGTCAGCCACAGGGGGCCTTACTGGGAGGACTTAATTAGGCTACCTCTGACTGCAAGGCACACACAGTTCTCCACACAGAGGTGGGAAGGCTGACAGGATGTGGAAAAGTAGATTGTAAGAGGGCACATCAGCAGGACAATCAAGTATTAAAGAGCGTGCGTGCGTGCGTGCGTGCGTGCGTGCGTGTGGCACGGTGCCAGCGCCTTCTGTTACTTTTTACTTCCAGGTCACCTAGCATCACACAGGAGAGGCTAGAGATGGACAGTCTGATTCTCTTAACAAATCCCACTGTCGTGTCTGCTGCTAATGATGGACTTATTTAAGTCTGAATACAAAAATAAAGCATCCACGACAGGGTACACCCACCCCCTGTCTTTACCCACACACTATTATACCGTATAGACATAGATCTGCTCATGTTGTTCCACCAGCTTTATCAGAAATAGTTTTAACTATTAATATAAATATTCTTGATTTGTTCTCTGCAAGCCATTCATTACATGTTGGAGGCCAGACTTAATAGATGCCCATTGTAATTCTGTAAATGGATTACTAATTCATGCACTCTCTGACTGATTTGCTAAAGCAGTCCTGACTCACTTTGCCCTGACAACTTAATAATGAACATCTTTGAGATCAAGGTAGATTAGGAGCTGCTCCTGCAGAGTCGGATGTATTGAGATGTGACACCGCTGCTCACTGAAATCTTAGTGTGGACACGCTTGTGAATCAACCCCAAAAAAATACAAAAGTGCTATTATGAAGATGTTTTTTCCATCTATTGTTCTCTCTCTCTCTCTCTCTCTCTCTCTCTCTCTCTCACACACACACACACTCTTCCGTTCTTTCATCTGGCGTTGTTCTTCCCAAGTTGTGTTGCATCAAAGGGTCTTTTCCTCAGCTTCTGTTGTACCTTTTTTTTTTTTTTTATAAGAAGTGACAACAGTGAGGGCGATCTGTGTAACGTGTCAAGCTGAGCGCCGAGTCCTCAGTGATGGATGTTGACCACATACAATCATAACTGTTGAGGTAGGATGCTAACTGTTTACTTTGCCACTATCTATCCTTCAAGACCAGCAACATGACTCAGACAAGCAGAGTTTAAACCCATTCTCCAGTTCATCACAACCATTTATTTGGAAGTGAAACCAAAGGTTTGTCTGTGTTATAACTGTTCGTTGTAACTGCACACAAAAGGGCATTCTTGCAAAAAGGCAGGAGGTCAAAGGTGAAGTGTTATGGGATATATAATAGCTTTTGCTACGACACAACTTAAATGTTGTTCTTTGTTTTCACACTTGAAGGATAAATATAAAACCATCCGTCCATGCTAACAGACATTTCCATCACCAAAAACATGATTTTGAAAACAGGACTTAAGTATGGATGTATTTTAAACCATTATAAAGGTTTGTTTGGTTGTTATTGTAAAAAATACAAAATAAATGATAACTTAATATAAGTGCGTGTAATAACTTAATGTGTGTAGCCTCTCTGTTTTGATGAATGGGGAGCAGCGAGAACGGGCACTGCTCATCTGACCATCCACCAAATAAATGAAAATAATCCTTATAATGGAGGCAGAAACCAAGCCACCAGGGACCTCTCTGTGTCTCTGCTCATGGAGGCCTATTCGTTTTCTCACTGGGTACAATGTAGGCCCTGAGGGAGGAAAGCCGCTCTTACAGAATCATCCAGGAAAGGAGTCTTACATAACAAGTCATATAATGTCAATGAAAAGAGCTCATTTAAAGGAGCATGAATAACATGAGAAAATAATGTGCATTCATTGATACGAGAGTTGCAATGTAGATGTTTGGATGATGATAATGATGATATAAATTAAAGCTTTATGGCAAATTAGATTCATGCTTATTGCTATAGCTGCAAAAGGGCCACCATGGCCATCTCCTGTTTCCATCTTATCTCAGTGAAAGGAAGCTTAATGAAGTCCGTTTATAATTAACTCATTCAAATGAGACCTTTAATGAAATATATGCCCTCATGTTCATTCAAAGGTTGCAGGAGTGAAATGGCCTGTTTTTATTCAAAGCCAGCGTGCAACATGCAGGAGCACTTCTCACTCTGTCAAAATGCCGACCACTTTTTCATGAATTATTTCTTATTGCGGTTCACTCCCACGGCCACGGAGCGTCTGACCCGCGCACGAGCCTGTGCTGTCGGGGGCGCGCAGCAATCATGCCTCATCCGTCGCACGCCTCGCTAGTGTCGGAAAATAGAAGGAGACGTTCGTCTTTTCCCTAAAAAGAAATTACCCGCTCTTTCAGCCCTCGTGTTGTCGCGCAACCGCCCGCTTCGTGGCGAAGAAGGGAACATTTGAATCCAAAACTCTTCCATATTTGTATTGTCATTTGTTCTTCCGTCAGGGAGACAAAGAGGGGGAACAACACAAGAGGAGTACAGCTGTGCTGATGTGGTGGTTCAGGGCTCGTCCTTCATTTCGCAGGTCCTCCCTTTAAGTTGATGCTGCATGTCGACGCTCCCGACGCTGTTTCACTTTGGGGATGTACACGACACTTTGCGGGACCTGAACTGATGCGACTCAACGAGTGTTTTCATTCGCCGGAACAATGAGCCCCGTGGGAGCCCGAAACGTCTCGTGAAAGGTAAGATAAGACTCGCACAGCTGATTACGACAATGCCAGACTCGCTGGTGCTCCTTTGGATAGGTGTAGGCTGAGAAAACAACGAGGCTTCGTCCAAACAGGTGGTGTCCTGCAGCACGAGCAGCTGATGAGAGGCAAAAGTAAATAACGAACACACCTCAATGAAGATGAAACATTCCTGTGGACCTGCCGTGCAAATCTGACCTATTTGGAGGGTTGCGTTACAATTAATTTGCATGCAAGACAAATGCAGACGAGGACGTGACCTAATTGAAAGATTGAATTACAAACATGTCGTAGGGCCTACGACGTAGGCTATAGCTGTAGGCAGTTATACACTCATTTAACTGAGTGAACAGTGCATTTCTACATTAAATCAGTTTGGCAGCTACTCAGAGCTGCCAGGTCTGGGATTACTAGAAATGACCAAGATTAGACTCTTGAGTTAACACTGGCAACAGAGAGAAAAACGCACCAGTAATTTGAACCAAAGCCCAGATAGTGTACTTAAATTGACTATAGGCAGTTTGTAACATAATAATATTCCTGCAACCACAAAGCTCATCACACGTACAAGAGGGACATGTAAACGGATGCAGGCAATTTCTGCAATGTACTGAGCACAATCTCTAAGCTTCACACCATATGCTATTTTATTTTGAAATAATGCAACTTCTTTGTTTCTTTAGAGCTGGTTTATCAAAAATGTATTTGCAATATTCATGCGTGTGATTTTCCGTTATTCAACCTTTTAAAATAAAACTGCAAAAAAGAAAAAAAATGTTTTACAGTTTAGCTTGAGAGAAGTAAAACAATTGAGACACGATTTAGATACCTGTTCCAATCCAACTTGTATGTTTGGAATGAAAGCGTTGAGTATAGCCACATATTGCCACAACAACAGCACTCACAGTAATGATGGACTTAACCAGCCATGTCTGACACTGATAAGGACATTCACAACTCTCACACCAGGCCAAAGGATTTGCCCTTTTCAGTTCCAACCATCTCTTTTCTTCCCCCCTCATGCATATGAACTATGTTTTTGAGAAAGAAACACAACATAATTGCCTACTCTTTAAACGCCACATTTTAACCAAATCATTCAATATCTCACAATTACAAGTGAAGCTAAGAGAGTATGAGCAGGCTCCTATTATTTGAATACAGTTTGTTTCCCCATCAGAGCCGACACAGCAGGAGTAAATTAAAGGGATAACACGCAGTCGCAGGTCAGAAAGTGGACATGCAAGCCAATGATCACATCCACTGCTCGGAGGAACTGCTGCAGCCTACATGTGACAGTCGCTGCTACACCACAAAGGCCTCACAACAGATCTCAGTGTTTCACAGGGCATATGTGACATTTTGTTTGTCACACATTTGACTCTGTCATTTTGTGACCGTGTTAGATCGTGTTAACACTATTCTACTTTTCCCACATAATAATGTCGAACGAAAGGCGGACTGCCTTTTTCGTTCGACATTATTATATGGCAATTTGGTATTAATAACAATGAGAAGAGTGTTGGAAATGATATTCCGGAGGCTCTTAAGTCTTTTGCACAAGTTTGACTATATTTTTAATAATACAACAATATATTTTCTGTACAGTGTGGCATTATCCTACCACCGTATTTTCACTTAAATTCAATCCCTGTTTCCAATACGAACTCTAAACCCTCCGCCATATGGCGGCCAGTGATCCAGCTACAGTCATAGCTGGAGGTAGCTTAACATAAACAGAACAAGAGCCTCTTGGGTTACATTTGTGATGGAAAATTCAACTACTTACTCTGGTCGCTCAGCAAAGAAAAGTGCTTACAACGTGCCTCAGTAACATCAAATCGCATGTAGGACTCGGGCTTGTGACCTTTTTAAAACCTTTTTATCTTATTAGTAATTTATGTGTAGGCATCCCATTGCCGCTGATTGTTCCAGTACGGCTTGTAACCTTACAAATTTACTCAAGCTTTGTGTTTGTGGAAAATCAAGTGCAGGAAGGGAATTATGGAAACAGCAGGCTACCCTGGATGTGTTCTAATGACTGCACAACGTATTTAAGAAAATTACTTCAAGCTTGGTCGTAGTTTGTGTCTATTATTTGTGTTTGGCCTGTGCGAACATTTCTAACAAAGTGTCTCCAATCAACTGCACTATAGGTTTGAGATACCTTAACTGTGGGAGAAAATACCCATTGAGGACGTCTTAATATAGACCATTTTATTGCACCGCAAAAGCAAATTAGAGCTGGAGTTTTAGATTTCACATTAATATTTATGTCTCCCCCTGCCTTGTACAAGTACCGCAGAGCATAATGCTATTGATACTATTTGATGGGTATTTAATCAGGTCTACTTAATCTAATGCTTTCTGATTTTCTTGGTTGTGATCCATGTTGTGACGTGCTTGAAGTATGTCAGGAGTTTTATTAGTGACCCCATTGGCACATTGATCTGGGTGGTTGCTTAGCATTCAATAATTTTCCAGTTTGATGTATAATATCCAGCAGGAGGATATCGATTGAATAGAAAAATTGTCTTAGCTTACCTCTCTTGACGGGAAGGTCAGAGGTCACGGTCAGATGAGCACTGCTAGAGCTTATTTCTTTCTGATGACTGGAGCTGATGTGTTTCACTGGCTCTGTTTAGGGACTTCAAGGCCTTGAATCTAGGTCCTCTGGTTGGAGAGCAGGCTGCCAACTCCCTCTGCCTCCCCGCTGTGCATTAGTGAAACGCTGTGATTAAACGGAAGGGGCATTTGCTCACAACATGTTATTATTGTTGTATTCCAGTACTTGAATATGGCTGCTTGTGCATATTTGCTGTCTGGCGTCACCTGCTGTACATGGATACTTTACAATGACGGCAGCTAAGCAGAGTTACGCAGGAAGATTACACAGAGGTTTGAAATATACGTTTGTCGTCTCTTACCAAAATTCAGGGTACCCTCTATTCAAATACACTGTGCTTCTAAGACAATGGTTTGTTCATAGTTTTTGTAAATATAACTATATACCAGCTACTGGAAACTGAACTTTGCCCTTGTTTTACCCCAAATGGACTGGAACAGAATGGTGATGGATTTGAATAGCTTTTATTTTTCAAGTGTGTAAACGATTCCCATTCAAGACAGGCCATTAACAGACTAACTGTTGAAGCAGATGGAGCTGAAGTAGTCTTCCTTCAATGAGGCTGGTTTGGTCTGTATTTGTGCAAATGGACCTCCTACACTGCATTTAAACATTGTTAATCGTGGATGAGTGAGAACCATGCAGACTGAACTCTAAAGCACTTTCTTCCATTTATTGTGAAACAATGTAAATTTACAATGCAATCAAATAGGACGTTCAACATTTTCCTTGACTTGAGAGATGGGAAGGATAATTCATAAAGACTTAGGGAGCTTTGAGAATCCAACTGCACTTTCTTTCTGCAACTTTATTAATGAGACATAAAATACAAAACTCAATGCTGTATGATTAAATCAAGGATTCCTGTACGAAACAGAATTACACCTTCTAAGAAAGATGTTTTCAATTTATGTGGGATGGAATTATTTCCTTTCCTGTCATAAAGAGTGGTCCAGTTTATCCTAGGAGATAAGAAAACATTAAAGCACCTTTCCTTAGCATTTAGAGGATTTGGCCAGCTCTTATCATGGCTGCCACTTTAAATGCTTCGGGGGTCTTTTCACTCAGTTAGTAACCTTCCTAAGCTAAAACGACTATTTGACCGCAGCCTTGTTTCCTATTTTTGGTCCTGGTTGACTAGGGTTGCAGTCGAATAGTCGTCACTAAGAATGTTCCCAACTGAGTGAAATAACCAGGAAGAAGTGGCAGCCAAGATAAGACTTGGTCAAATTCTCTGAATGCTAAGGAAAGGTACTATAATGCTTCCTTTCTTACCTCCTTTAACATTGGATACACTGGGAGATCCTATATGAATGGAAAGTAGGTAATGCCATCTCACAATTCCTTTTGGCAGCACTGTTGACAGTGATGCACCATTTCTCTATATTCCTTTTTGAATCCCAACTTTTTGTGTAGCCTGCATGAAACTACTTGGAAAGAATGCACAGGGAGAAGTATACTTCTCACATTTAGTGGTCCATCTTATGATCATTGCCATCGCAAAATTACGTAACAGTGTAAGTGCTGTCGGCTTCTTTTAACACTGCGGATGTAAGAAATACATATGAATTGCCATTCACATCTATACTTGACCAAAGTCAAGGAGTTAGTGTTTAGGAAAAGACTGTTCCAGTCTGTGGCTGTCAGAATGACTCTGCTCAATAAGGTCACCTAGTGATGATGTCATTACAATGAAGAAGCGGACTCAAGAGGATATTGGGAAATGTAGGGACATGTAATGTGCCATTATCTTGTAATGACCACTTTCGGACACTTTCTATGCCTGGTCTTAAGGATTTTGACAGAGGTAGGAAGGCCACATTTTAGCTTGAAAGTTCAGCTGTTCCCTTCTGGCTGCTTTATAAAGTTTGTAATACTCTGCTGTGCTTCCTCCTTTGGGTATAAAGCTCAGTGTGAACACACTGAGAGGGGACCGACAGGGATCTTGATGGATCTTAATTAAGCATAGGCTCATTTGAATGAAACCCCATACTATATAATGACAAAGGTAGACGGATAGAGTAGTAGAAAAGCACTCTCGGAAATTACTCTCGGCCAATCACGGATGGGAACAACAAACTGGCAATAAGGATGCAATTATTTTTTTCCACTGTTATCTGTGTTTGTGACAAAGTGTCCTTAATGGGGACCTTGGAAAAATGACAGAATTGTGTTCTAGTTAAATGTTGAGCCAAAGAGGTCACACATATCAACCGTCTGGGTCCTAAAGAGGTGAATTCCTTTTGTTGACAGAGGTATCTTCTGTCTGCAGGACAGTAGGTTAAAGCCGGTCCTGCTGATCATTTGTCACGCCAGGAGGAACCTCTCCTGGACTCTCATTGATAACACGATAATGAGCGCTCACTGGAGATGAGTAAGATTGATGGTGTTTTGCCCTCTGAGGGCCATTGTGATCCCTCATGGTGTGAGAGGGAGCTCCTCACCAGCACTGTGACACTGTGGGGAAGAACTGGCTGCTGGCCTGAACAAGTTGTTGAACTATACTGATTGTACAAATTAGAAAATAAATGAGAAACATACTTTTTACAATTGTTAATAGATATGTGTTAAAATTCTAATGATGTAATTCTAATAATCTAAAATGTTATAATAATTTCCTTTATTTAACTGCTGGTAAATTCTGATAGGTGGAAATGCTCAATCCACAGAGAAATGCACACAGCCCGTAGTCAGGTACTGTGCATTTAAACAATGTTGTGATGTCACTAGGGCTGAACGATTCATTGAAATTTTATGTAAATCACAATATGGCCTACTGCAAGGTGAAAATGTGTGTCAAAATACCATTAACAATTATATATTTTTGTGCTGCAGAGATGTCCTGGTCTATATATAATATTCTATAGACTTAAGAAAACATCTTTGCTTGGAACAGATCCCGCTAAAATCACATTATAATCATATTGATGTATTAGCATGTAATGAAAATGAGGATAATAATGTTATAATTGTCATTCCTTCTATTCCTTGCAATATCACTAAAAAGGTATTGCACTTTTTATTCCTCTGAGCCAGTGACAGTCGAGGCCATCTTGCCATAAATTCTCTAAGTAAGTAAGAAGGAGCGTTCAGAGGTGAGGCATTTCTCCTGGCTGATCATTGAAAATGTTAACGACCAAATATTTCAGTTAAATAGCATGTTGATCCCTAAAATCACCACCAGCATTAACACTGCAAAGTCAACTACAATCAGACCTTAAGTTGAAAGTTGCTTAAAATTCTTTAACGGTTCCATCCTGTAACTTACAAATTAAAATATACAGTGGACTTCAGAGTTGGTTTTATACTTAATCTGGCTAAATGTTCTGATCATAATGATCACCTGATCAATATTTCAGCATAAAGGTAACAGACATGTGGGTT
The DNA here is from genome assembly GCA_023566465.1 of Cottus gobio. Classification (NCBI taxonomy): domain Eukaryota; kingdom Metazoa; phylum Chordata; class Actinopteri; order Perciformes; family Cottidae; genus Cottus; species Cottus gobio. The sequence goes on along the minus strand of CM042215.1, from coordinate 17,272,085 downwards.
TGGGACAAGAACGTTTATAATAAGTAGATTTATAACTGGTTGTTAATATTACACAAAGGGGGTCATGGTTTGTTTTGTTCACCTGCATCGAGTGAGAAAAGATGTGGGTTCATCAGTCGGGCCTCAGATATCTCAGAGCCTTTGTCTGAGCCATAGATTCTAACTTGCACAAACCTCCGTCAGATAAAGGATCAATGAGTAAGGCAGAATAGACTAACATATTCAAGAAACCCTCTTCCTCTGCGTTCTCTCTGCTTCTAGGGGAGAAGAGGGGGGATGGCAGGCTAACAAGGGAGATGCATTGTGGGAGTTTTGCTTACAAGGGGAATAACAAACCCCCTCAAATCGCCTACTGGTTATAATCTATGGATTAGTTTATTTTTCTCACTTATTAAGATCCTCGTAGGCTGTTGAGTACAAACTTCCACTATTTAGAAACATAAACAGACAATAATATTACAGAGCAGTTAATGTTACATAAATCAACAAAGGGATTACAGCTAGAGAATAAATATTGCATGATGTTGTCGGCTGATTAAGTGCAGTACCTTTTTTACACTTTAGATGTTTTGTAATTGCCTTTAAGAGGGACAGGGAATCGAGTGACTTTCCCTGACATTCCCTGCATAAAGCACAAGCTGTAGGACTATTGGGCAGCTCCCTAGCGCGAGTCTGTAACTGTGTACATGTGAAGCAGGGTGCTGCTGCAAAAAAAGCTGACTTGACTTTCAAAGTAAAGCACCTGTCATGTGAAAGAATCAGAGACGCAATATTAAACACTCAGGCTGTGCTCTGGGGAAAGCTGTGCACCCTCCCAGGACCGAGTATATTCCTCTCTGACAGCTGGTCGGGCAATAAGACCCCACACATCCCACCTGTCGACGGGGAGTTTATATAGTCCACTCCTTTCGTCCACTAGTCCAGCTCCTGCCAATTCGAAGCTAAGAGATGAGGGTCAGGGTTACACATGCACACCAGCTTTCCCTTTGTGCTGATGAGCGTGGTTAGATGGAGATTTGAAAAGCATCATGTTCCCTGGAACGGGTTTACATGTAGTAATTGGTCTGATCTCGTTCAGACACACTCATCCATTTTGGCCTTTGTTTTAATAGATACATGCTTCTTTATGCCTGCCAAAGTCTGTCTCGGCACACTTGTCTCTTCCTCTCTGTATCTCAGCTTTTTGTAGTTTGAGATGAAGAATGAAAAAGTGTTTTTTTTTTTGTAGTTCAAAATGTAACTAATGCCAAGTGGTAAGTCATCTCGGAGAAGAAACACTGTGCTCCCTACACAGCAGTTTTCATCAGTCCTTATAGCTGATGGTATTGCAAATGCTTTTGTGCAAACAGGCTGCCATTTATGTATCCACTGACGGATACATCGTTGTAGGAAATTATTATGCTGTGTCTAGAAATGAAACGAGCATTGCTGAGTAATCTGTATCGAAACCAACTCAAAACATCATATACTGAAACAATGGGGTCGGAAGCACTATGATACACACAGGAAGGCAGTCCCTTTGTGTTTTCTCATATTTTCCACTGCTGGCTGAAGAAAGTTGTTGATATTTCTAGCTAATGGAGCTATTAGAGGGGGAAATGAAACCCGGTAATACCTTTACCTCTTTAATTTCCATATTATAAGCTACTCAGAGACATTATTTTGAACAAGGTGAACAATTGATCTCACTATAATGCAAAACCCTGAAAAGGCATTAGTGGTTCACTATATGACACCCAAAGCATTTAAATAATTGAGTTTAGCTCTATTGATGTTATAGTTATTATAGGTAAAGATACAAGCATTGTTTGATGGCAGATGTCTCAGAAATCATAATTTTTTTGTTCCAAGGCGAATTTCATTTGGATGAAATTATTTACTACACTTTTAATTTTGCGAGTCTTCACATCTGAATGTAAACAGTTCATATAGACAAGGAAAAGTGCAAAAACTATTATTAAAATCTTCCTCAATGAATCTGTGCCACTCTGTTCACATTCACCATCTCTATGTTAGAGAGAGAAAGTCTTTACAGCCTGTGTGTGTCAGTGCTGATTTCCCCTGTGTAGAGGACAGATTTGCCTGGGAGGCCCAAGGGATGGTGGGTGATCGAGCTGTTAGGTCTACTACACTGTAAAACATCACAGCCCTGTTTAGTTACTTCCACTTACTACTTCTCTTTAACTCAAAGAGCTCTGATAAGTTTTAGCTTTTGAACTTAACTGTTCAAGTTAAACGTGGTTAAACTTACAGTAATGCGTTGTGTTGACTTCTTTGAAATTTGTTCAAGTTAATTCAACTTGGCTCTTTAAGTTGTCAGTAAAAAAAAAAAAAAAGACTGGAAAAAGGCGGGAGTGGGGGATAAAAGAACAAATGTTGTCATGTTTGAGTTTTAGGGAAACTGTCTTTTTTTAAACCATGGCCAGGTTGAAGCCTAGCCATAATCTACTGGATAAACACTGCAGATAAGTCAAATACTTAAATTCCAATGAAAATATCGGCATTTTGTGGTAAACAAGAAAGGACTACTTCCACCGGCGGAGGGAGTCTATTAACCTGACAACCTCCAGTGAATCGAGGCGGAGCAATTCACCGTTACTTTCCACCTGCATCAAGTAGAGCGGATTGAACAGAGCTGAGGATTCCTCTCGCTTTGCTTCGGCACATGAAGGTGAGTTTAAATTATGACTTTAAGTATTTTTCTTAATTAATAGCATGGGTAACGTTAGTAATGTAACTGTAAATGTAATGTGCTTTTCAATGGTCTGGAAAGGCTAGCTAACTGTGTGGCGTTAATATTCAGCTAGCTTAACAATTTCCCCTAATAGTTTTTTTCCCATGAACTTCTAAGACAAATGGTTGACCTATTTTATTTGTCCTGCAGTTGATAAAACATAATTAATGTAGAACTAGAAGCTATTGGTTAATTTTCTTAAGTGACCGCAATTTTCTTTCATTACCCGCCAACTATCTTGTTAGGTTAACTAACGGAACGGTGTCCAATCTCGGCCAGGTTTTAGCTAACATTCTGATAAAATGCCACTTCAAATATTGATAAAAATGATCGTATCACGTTTTCAGCTGATTTAATGATGTCACGTTAAGCTTTAACTTCTTACCTTTCGAGCTAAATATTGTTTTTATTTTTAGAGTTAGCCTAGCCTTTACTAGAGCCGGTAAAAGGACGCTAGCGCCGGGAAATTAGCCGTGCGCTACTCTTGTCCAATCCCGATCGCACTTCTATCCTCGTAGTAAACACTCGCCGCCGCTGTTTTTCCGGGGATATTAACTTGATCCAGGGTCACCAAACTGACCATCAATGCTGTCAACATATCCGGGAACGTAGTTATGTCCTTCACAATAAGATATCACGCTTCAACATCTCCAAACTATGCAATAAAAGCTCAATTTGAGCGTATACCACCACCTACTGGATGTTTTGTTAAACTCTTCTCATGTCAATCCCTTGCAAAACACCTGCTGATGCATGCAAGTTAACAATTATGCACATGTATGTTGTATATAACAATTACTATCATAACACACAGTGAAGAGTATGAGTTGTATTACAGATAAAAACACCAGTATTCAAGATCGAGAAGCTACATTGTTAAAACCCTTCAAATGTACAAACATCTTTTATCCAAAGAACACCGATGTGTACCGCATGTGTACAGAACATTGAAAACATATGTTAATTTAACGTTTATTCAGTTAGATTAGGAAGTCATGAAATATTAAGCAAAAAAAAAGTCAATCGTATATTTAGAGACGTTAAACATTGAATGGGGTCAAAGATAACAGGACGGTTAACAAAAGACAAATGACTTGTGCAAATCTTTGAAAATATGAACATTTATTTAAATACAAAACAGACAAAAAGAAAATACAACACTTATCTGGACACAAATAACATTTAAAATAATCCTCGTCATCCAGCTCCTCGTCCCAGCCCACACACATGGTGTGATACCATGTGTGGCAGCTGTCACACTGGACCCACGACACCAATCCCTCCGAGCTCTCGGGAGGGTCAGGTTCCCTGCACCGGCCACACTCCCAAACTGTTGTCTCCATGTCTTCAGGAGTGTGACCTATTCACAGAATAAAAAACAACAACTTTGAACTAAAAAAAGATCAGATTTTCATGGGTTGGCATTCAAAGAAAGTTAACATGAAGTACACTACCGGTGGATGTCGTGGGTCCAGCAGACGAGGAGCTGGATGATGGTCCGGCGTCTGCAGGTTTGGAGGCTGTATGAATAACAGAAAAAGCATAACCATGTTTTGTTTAGTCTTCATCAAGGCTAATGTCACCATCATGTTATAATATTGTATTTTCTCAGGTTACATAAAGCATTTACAGTGGGAGGGAGAGGAACGACTCTGAGACCCACGGAGGCCACATCCCCCTGCCGATGTTGAAGGCTCTAAAAAATAATCATATTTTATTATAACAATGCTAAAATACATACTCATAATGTCTAACTGTCACAATAGTTAATGTATTGACATTTATATGCAAATTAAAATGGTAAATAGGTGTGTGCTGACCAGGAGATGGGGGAAGGTGGCCGTGGTCCTCAGCAGGCAGGCTCTGGAGCGATGTTGTGCTGGCAGGCAGCCGGGGACCGTGGGAGGCAGAAGAGGGGACAGAGTGGGATGAGGGACCGGCGATGGGAAGTCCGGAGCTGGAGGCGGAAGTAGCCCAGAGGGACACTTGTCTTCTGCGGCTGGGGCGGGAGCCGCCAGACAGGGTGGAGGAAGTGGCTGCCGGGCAGGTGTCTTTGGCCCGCTGCTGCTCTCTGTCTGCTCTGGCCAGAGCTTGAGCTTCCCTCCTTGCAGCTCGGTCCTCCGCCTCCTCGATGACATCAGACATCTCCTGGGCTGTCAGTAACCTGGCCTTGGTGACATTCCTCCTGACCTTACCGGTGTTGCGGTTATATTGGATTTCGGCCAGGAGGTGGGCCAGGTCAACTGTAATCCGGCCTGATGTTACCAGGGGATGGGTGATGTAAGGATTTGGGGTGGGGGGGGCAGGAGGAGAGGCAGGTGGAGCAGGTGGGGGTTGGGCTGGGAAAAGGGGACGTTGGGAGGGAAGGGCAACATCAGGTGCAGCCCAGGAAGATGCCGATGGAGTTGGCGGAGGCTGTGAGGAGGGCCCGGACGGCATGACCCGTGACCAGTCAATGGCCATCGAGTCCAGAGGGTAGATGCCACACCTCCTGAACCCAGCCACCACCACTCTCCGATCCTTCACCCTCTGGTAGGAGTCTCTTAGATCCCTTGAAAACTCCTTCTTAGAAACCAAGAAGGAGTGGCTCACTGCCGACAGATCTCCTGTAACACCAGAGAAATCTGCCTTCAAGGGTCTGAAGAAACTCACATCCAAAGGCTGAAGGATGTGAGAAGTATGTGGTGGCAGGCACAGGAGAATGACACCCTCCCTCTGTGCCGCCTGGACCAGCTCTGGATCCAGATGGGACTGATGTCCATCCATTATGAGCAGCAGCGGGCGCTCCTGAGTGGCGAACTTCAGGAAGTGCCCGACAAACCACTTCCTAAACAGCTCACTGTCAATGTACCCTGCTGGCGACTTCCCGTAGAGGGCATCGGGAACCCCTTCTTTATTATAGGGCCCCCCTGGATATCCCCCCTTGTAGATGATGAAAGGGGGGACATCCTCCCCAGCCGCGTTGAGGCAGGCCAGGACGGTGATGTGGTCCCTGGTTCCCTGGGCCTGCCTGTAAGCATGTTTAGTCCCCCGGGGCACTATGACCTTTCTTCTTGTAGAGTCCAGCTGAAACCCCGTCTCGTCACAGTTGTAAACCTGACGGGGTTTCTCCCTCAACCCGTGCTCCTCCAGGGTGGTGGTGAGGAGCTTAAAGTACTCCTCTATTGGCCCCCTCTTGGCGCAGGATGCCCTCCCACGGTCAATGATGTCTGGGGTCCGGGCAGTCAGGCGATGGTGGTGCCGCTCCCTAAAATTGATCCACCACGTCTGGCCAAGCCCGGTTTTGGGGGCTGCCTGGTGGCGGAGGTTATAGATGGCCAGAGCGTGGGCCAGGACCTGAGGCTTCGTCAGTGGAAACCCATGACTGGCAGAGTACAAGAGGTACTCCACCAGGGAATCCTCATCTGCAGGGGTGAGGAGAGTCCTCTGACCCGGGACACAATCAGAGGACACCCTTCCACTGACTCGGTCACTCAGGCTGGTTTTTGGGACCCCAAACACCTGGGCTGCCTGCCGTAGATTGAGCCTGCCTGCTTTCACCTCCTGTAGGGCCTGCGCCATGGCCTCCTGGGTCCACTTCCTCGTCGTCCTCTCCCTCTTCCTCATTTGCCGGATGTTTGGCATCTGCAAATACACATTTATTTTGGCACAGTCAGAAATTAAATTCAAAAGTAGTTTAAAATGTCTTAATAATGTTGATGAATTCTATAAATTGCCATGTATAGGCACATGCATATTTGCCACATGCATAGACATACATGTATATATATTTACCTTAAACCATTGCAGATTTACAATTTCTATATCCATCTTTTCTTTTCTTGATCCTCCTGTAAAGGAAAAAAACTCTCATACTGACACACGTTACCTACCTTTCTTTCCTGCTTCTTCTCTTCTCCTTGCTATCTTTCTATTCAAGTCTTTCCTGCTTCTTCTCCTTGCTATGTCTTTTCTTTCCTGCTTCTTCTCTTCTCCTTGCTATCTTTCTTTTCAAGTCTTTCCTGCTTCTTCTCCTTGCTATCTTTCTTTTCTTTCCTGCTTCTTTTCTTCTTCTTGCTATCTTTCTTTTCAAGTCTTTCCTGCTTCTTCTCTTCTTGCTATCTTTTTCAAGTCTTTCCTGCTTCTGCTTCTTCCTTGCTATGTCTTTTCTTTCCTGCTTCTTCTCTTCTCCTTGCTATCTTTCTTTTCTTTCCTGCTTCTTTTCTTCTTCTTGCTATCTTTCTTTTCAAGTCTTTCCTGCTTCTTCTCTTCTTGCTATCTTTTTCAAGTCTTTCCTGCTTCTGCTTCTTCCTTGCTATGTCTTTTCTTTCCTGCTTCTTCTCTTCTCCTTGCTATCTTTCTTTTCTTTCCTGCTTCTTTTCTTCTTCTTGCTATCTTTCTTTTCAAGTCTTTCCTGCTTCTGCTTCTTCTCCTTGCTATCTATCAAGTATTTTCTGCTCCCTCTTTAACTCCTTATTTTCTCTCTCTCCTCTCGTCCTTTGCTCTGTCTCTGTTCTCTATCTTTTCATAAAACACACAAGAGAGAAATTGACTCAACAATATTATATAACCTAGCACTGTATTATATTGTTTGTGTACCTACACAAACAACATTTCTTATCATAAGAGCCACTGCTGACTTAACAGATGTACAGACAGTCTTTCGCACTCTCAATCACACACACACATCAACATTATTTGCATAATGTATTAGTAAGTGCATATTATCATTGTGCATGAAAATACTTGATGTAGTTTGGCTTATGAAAAACAAGAAAAACATTTGATTATGTCTGCCTTTACGTTTCAGATCTACAAAACAAACCTGATAGCGATCCGATTATTTGTTCGTTTTTCCCGCTGTCGCAACTTTCTTTTCAGACATCAAACTTGTTTGCCTGCCCCCCTCCCTTCCTCCCCTTGACTACAGATCACGTCACACATGATGGTGTATTTTCATTGGCTAGACAAAGTAGTGTTAAGCTAGCGTTGAAATACACTCATATGCTAACCCATAGTAGCAGTACGATGACAATACAGAAAAACTTTTCAGAGTAAAGATCGTCGCCCGAGTGTCGCCGAGTGGTCTTTCTGCTTTCTCACATCTAAGTAACTTTCCTATAGTATTTAGATATGTAAACGTCCATGTATGTTAATGAAATTTGACACGTAGATTGTTTGATATGCATAAAGTAATACTACTTACACTTTGCCGGCGATCGCGGAAGAAAATGCCGGCAAAAAGACCGGAAACTGCGTCACGTCGGAAAATTCGGGATTGGACAATAGGAGCTTACGGCGATCGGGATTGGAAACCGTGACGCTAGCTAGTGCGTGCTAGCTAACCTAACACGAGCATCCACGAACATTAAGCAGTCTATAGAGTCATGGCTGAGGGATTCACATTGAAGGCTGAGTCAGTGCCCATGCTTTGCTTGCTCTTTGTCAGTGGGCAAAATGTATTTATTAATGGGTTGATATTTAGTTTGTATGCCAGTAATTACTTGTATTAATGCGCGCCGCGTGGTGCATGTTTGCATCCACACAGCAGACAGCATTTAGACATGTAAAAGATTGATAATTGAAGCATAAAGTAAATGTACGTTATATTTATAATAAATACAAATATATGTGGGTTTTATTTGTCTGAAACTCATTTCACTAAATATGCAATTCTTTTTTTTTTTTTTAATTTACAGATGTCATCAAGAATGTCCAGTACTTGACGTGGAAATGTAAGTTTTGTGAATTCCCCTCTAATTGACAAAGAAGAATAATCCAGCATTATAAATATCATCATGGACATCATCATCGGTCGTGTTTAGGACTCAAGTTAGGATTATACCTTTGGTATTGCATTCATCTACCCTTATCTGTTTTTCCTAGGATGCAAACCAAAACCGAAGAACAGCTGCCCTGCCTGGTCTTCCATGCTATCTTTCAAAGGATCCCTCTGACAATATCCGGATGTGTGATGTAAGACACTGTATTTACACATTTACTACACTCAATGGTTGTAATGTGACAATGGTAACATGTTTTGTGTTCATTAGTTTTATTACCCCTAGCCACACTATTTTTTACAGAGATTTTGTATAATTACAAACTGTCTTTTCAATAGTCTCCTTCACCTTTTTTTTGTTTTAGAGATTTTTAATAAGGATTCTCCAAACATTGAACTAGTACTATTTTGGAGATGTCTGTTAAGATGTGAATGTCTTTATATGTCTCCAGGTCCTTTGACAGTCTTCGATGTGGCCGAAGTAGCAGAGAAGATCATCCAACACGAGCTCAGAGACGTACCACAGGCTTTGCCATGTTGATGGCCACAATCTACTGCCTTAACCTGGAGTGCCCCCGTAATATGAACGACACCTTTGAGTTCCTTCATGAACATTAAACCGGACCAGAGCTCAGCAAGATTCCATGGGCTCAGAAGCAAACTGCTCAGATAAATGGTAAATGGACTGTATATTTTATATCTCTCTTCAAGTCTTCCTACCACTCAAAGCTTTAATGCTACATGTCATCATTCACACCCACTCACACACTGATGGGAGGAGCTACCATGCAAGGTACCACCTGCCCATCACTAACTAACATTCACACAAGAGAGGTCAAGAGTCTTGCCCAAGGACACATCGACATGGACTAGCGGAGCCGGGGATCGAACCACCGATCCTCTGATTGAAGGACGTCCTTGTTCTACCACTGAACCACAGTTGCCCCAGATTATAATAATAATAATAAATATAGCCAGTAAAACAATTAAAGCACATATCAAAGTCAAGCTTTAGACTAAAACTCTTCTAAACTGTAGATTGGTTGTTTTGACACGTAACACCTTTTGTGGGGCTGTTAGAATTGTGTTTAAGAAATGAAACATATAATACATTTTTATAGAAATGTATTATATGGATTTTATAAAGTTCTCAGTATCCCACATATTGCCTCTTCACAGCCACACTACCTTATCTCCAGCTGTCTCTAATTATATGTTTCCCTTTTTTTGAAAGTATGCAATTAAGTTGTGTGTATCCATTTTTTGGGGTGTTTACAATGTTCTTATGTTTATATTGAAAACGTATGAACTTGTTGTAATTATCTCTCATTTGTCATTGTAGAACCACACATACTGTCAGTGTCTGTCAGAGTGCCTCCACTTGTATGTGGGAAACATGTATTTAACACATGTATATATGGGTGTGTTGAGATGTACTTGTAGCCAATGTTTCAGTCTGTGTATATTTTCTTCCAATAAATGTTATATATTTTTAACAGAATCAAGAATTATTGGTCATTTAATTTTTATAAAGCAAGCACACTTTCAATTATCAGTCAAAATAACATTTATATGCAAGTTGAAACAAATTTGTGATGTAAGTCATCTTAACTTAAAATGGCAAGTTGTACAAGTTATTTTAACTTGGTGGATCAAGTTTAAACAACAAGGGACTAAAAGTTCACTCAACTCTGACAACTTGACTCATCATGTTGAGACAACTAGCTCGTTGTAGTTACATCAACCTTATGAACTTACATTTCCTAGTTGAATCAAAGGAAATTTGTAAGTTGAGTGAAATCGCTTTTTCAAGGCAGCAGGCGAACTTTCGTTTGTAAGTTGAACTGGCCTGAAATGTTTTACAGTGTATGGTTAGAAAGCCTATCCGTGAAGTGTTAAAATACAACCAGTGCTACAACCACTAAAACCAGTGCTATTCCTGTTACTACCACTAATATTCCTATGACTAACATTATACCACTACTACTACCTCTACTAATGTACTAAAAGTATATAGTAGTGCCAATGTGGCAATATGTTTTTTATGTAACTAAGCACAATTTAATTTAGAATAGATTTCCATCCGGATGTCATGGGTAACACTTGTGCAAAGGTTGCTACATGTCCTGTCTTGTCAGTTAACCTAAACTGTTTTTTTCTCTTGATAAAGTCAGCTCAGAATATGCTTAAGATAGGAGAAAAGGAAGAGGACAATGGAGAGACGATGCAACTGAGCAGTTGATTATGATCCAGAAACCTTCAGTTGAACAAAACCATAAAAGGTTAAACAACAGAGCGTTTGTGCCACAAAGTCTGTGAGGGTTTACTAATGAGGGTTAGTAATGAGCAAACTGAGTGGGCTCTTTAGTGTCACTCAGTCTGAACAGAATCTTCTTGGTTGTTACTGCCGGTATTTACACTATTTGCTCTCTTTCACACCAAACGTTGAAGCAACTGTTGTAACACAATACACAGGGAGCTGTTTGGCTTTATGTCTGGAGACCTGTCATATAGAAAAGACCTCACACATCTTAAGAGTAAGATGGTCTCTGTGAAACCTTAAACCACCAAAATAAACTCCTCAAAAGGGCCGACTCACATTGGATGGGAGGTATTGAGCCAAACACTTAAATAAGATGTTGTGCAGCCAAGTCCAGGGGAGATATCGCACTCTTGATTTTTCATTTTCTGAGTCGTATTTCTGAACCCTTTCATGTGGCCTCCCGTCCATTTTATTAACAGACGAAATGTTTGGACTCGTCCTCGTCTATGTTTTCTTCTCTAACATGAAGAGAAGTTAACACAAAAACAACACTATCAAGCAAAGGTAAACCTAATTTTTAGTATTCCAATCCACTGATTTTTTATTTCAAGCCAGTATCCTATGAATAACCTTCGTAATGGATGATTCTTTGATGTATTAGTATTGAGTTTGTGTCACTAGTCTGACTCACACAAGAGAGAGATGGAGGGAAGTTTATCTTCTCTCATCTAGTTTGCAGTCTAGGTGAATGTTGTATTGCAGAGTTTACCCACATTGCAGACATGATTAAGTGTGTCTGCATTTTTCATTTCTGAAGGCAGCGTAGCACAGCACAGTGATGAGGGGAATTCTAATCAACCTTTATCGCAAGTTTCGGTCTGGTTCGGTGCTGCTAGATGATGCTGGCTGGCTTAATTCTACGACAGTCCGAATGATGAATCACTTAGAAATACCATTCATGTATTGTTTGTTTTAAATCTCCACGGCACCTACAGTTGTTCCCAGAGGTAGAAAACCAGCATTTGCTTGTAAACATTCTGGATTAACCTTTGTACCCTGTCCTGCAATTTATTTTATTAACTAAAAGCTGCCATTGTTCCTCTTGAGCCTCATGAGTCACCCAAGCAGCTGCTCTCTTGCTTGCGGGCTAAATTATAGACACAGTTGGATAAGGAGAAAGGGGCATCTTTGGGAATATTGTGTCTAAACAGGACATATCGATAGATAGTATCAGGGCGAGGGAGCAAATTATTAGGTAAGTGCTCTTCTCTATAGTCTCTGTGGCTGCAATAAGTATTATTAGTATTATTAATGGGCTCTTCTGACTTCATCAAGCCAAGGCAGCAATTCCTCTACTGTAGTTGAAATGGTTATTCTTATTTCTAGTGAACTCTGTGGATTTAGAGTAGGCCCAAACCTTAGAACAATTGTGACCCATGCCTTTGAGAAATGGCACATTAAACATTCTGTTAATGTATCTGAAGAATGCAAGAGGTGGGGGTGCAAAGCATTTTCATATCCCAAAAACATGTTTATAAAGCTGTGACAACAAGTGAATTACGACAAATGTACAAACATCTGTCAAGTACCCACAACGTGGAAGGGATGGTAGTACTGATGATCCCTCTGAAAATCATCTCCACTCTGCAGCATTTTTGTTTTGATATTGGCTTCTTGACCCTGTTCACTGACCCACAAGCTTGTCAAAGCAGGAAAAGCACAGGCATATTATTAATTCCATTAAGGGTCCCAGGATGTCAGTAAGTGAGTATGCACAATAGCAGAGCCCTGAACATGGCTGATCTAAATCCTTTACAAGGTGAAAAGGATCTTTTGCTTTGGTTTGCTGGTCCCAACGGCTCTCATTGTCCCATCCCACCCATGTACAATTTTCATTTTGTGTTAATTTTGGCAGTCCCTGTGGAAAGAAGTGTCTGCAAGCACCGGATTCCCTTTAGAAAACTTTTTATTTTACAGCAGCAGGCATTAACCGGCTGCCGAGCTCAGTCTTGGTTCTGGTTCTCCCACGAGCTGTCAAGTCCTTGTAGTGAATTAAAAAGTACAATATTTCCCTCTGAAATGTAGTGGAGCAGAAACAGAAAGTTGCATGAAAAGAAAATGTATAACAACACATTTGTACTTAAGTACAGCAAATGAGTAAATGTACATTTTTGTTATTTTTCACTGAAAACAGCTTCCCGCTGCGGCTGCAAGTGACATTATGAAAAAGACAGAATGAAAGGAGCTGTAAGATCAAAACAATAAGCTGAAAGATCATTCTAATACTAATTATTCTCTGTGGGTTTGTCACTATGAAAGACCCCTTTTGCATACAGCTAGTCATGTGATGAATACGTGTATATACTTATCCTCAGTTTCCACATTGTTTAGTTATGCTGACATGTAAAGGAATTGAATGGAAAAGGTGTTGAAAGGGTTGGTTACATTCTGTGTTTATTTCAACCCTTTTATCATCTCCACAGTGTAACAGTTTGTTATTATCTTTTTTGTATCTATGTCTTTGGTTTGTTTAGAAATCACACTGCAATATCACCCACAACATATATACAAAAGTCCCATGGAGCATGAGTAGCTTCTTTATTCGACAGAGTTGACAACCTGTTTTGTCGGCAGGGGATCACAACACACTTGATCCCTTTTAAGTGTTACCTTCTCCCTTGGTCTAATAGTTAAGTCACTCGAGTTCAGGTGCTTTGGTGTAAATATGCATAGTTCCTTCTTAAACCAGCCCAATATTTCATCATGTGGTTGCAGGACGACCTCCTAATTTATATGGTTCCACGGCTTGGTAGATGCTGCTTCATACCCTCCTGCTGACCGGCGTTTGAGCTGCTGTTGGAGTGAAGAGTGAGAGAGGAGAATCAGCTCAGTGGCAGTGAGAGCAGGGTGATGATGACGTGGTTCTTGTCATTTCCAGTGTCCCCTCTTTGGGGTCTTGCCCAAAGCGCATCAGTGTTTGGACAAGCCAAAAGACAGGAAATAGATGTGACAACACACTCCAGCAGTGCCAAGCACTTTTCACTCCACAGTGGCAGAACCAAAGTCATCCTCCGCTGATTATTCTCTGGCTGAAGCTGTGCTATGCTGGAAATGTCCCTAAAGACTGACCAAAACTGTAGCAAGCTTTATTTCTGCATTTGTTCCTTCGTTGACTCCTTGCAACAGGATTGCATACGATTCAGTGGTGTTATATCCCTGGTTTTTAAGGGGTGTAGAGGTGGACCTTACAATATCACGACAACACCACAAACTGTTGCCACAAAAATACTTAAGAGTTGAATCAACGCCTCTCAACAAAACATAACACTCTTATGTGCACCAATAATTATTTTCTTTACGGATTGATATATTTAGAGCAGCAGATCTTCACAACTAATAAGCTGGAACTATTGGATGTTTTGTGTGTTTTTTGCTTGATGAATGACAGTTAATTTATTGTTCAAGTTATTGTCACCTAATTTGTTTTAGTTGATAATTAGATTAATTAATTAACAAATCATTTCAGCAGTGAGCTTTACAAAATTGTATTAATTTCAAGGCAAACCAATTGCTTGTTATGGTCTGTTTCTGTTAGATGTTTATGTCAGCAGATTAATGTTTCAGTTTCATCACATGCAAAGTGTTCCCATCATGCCTCCATTCAGTAGAACATAGCAATTGCATATGACCGTATATTTATGCTATTGTCTATCATATCACATAACTGTTGCAATTAACCCCATTAGTTCACTGAGATGAGGGATCATGTCTGATGAAGGATAATTTAGAATTCATATCATTTTCTTTACATCCTCTGTCTCTGATCACCCTGTGAAATCTTCCCCCCTCTCCGTCCTCAGGCTCGTGGGGGAACTTGCCCGGCTCTTTCATCCTCCCCCTCTAACAATCCGCTGTGTTGCACCTCCATCATGTGCTTTCCCTGCTGTGGCGCTCCCATGGAGAGTGCACGCCCACCCAGATAGGATGCCTGCTTTGCCCGACGTCCTGCATCCCCTCCTGCCCGTCACCACCACCTCCTTCTCCTCTCGTGTACCTGCTCTTGCTATCAGTTCCTTGCGGACCCCTGGGCTCCGCCCTGCCCCACTCCACCATGAAGGATGACGTTATCAACGCCAACACGCTGGCTTGGCTGGTCTGCTCGGGCGTGTCCATCCTGGCCAACACTTGGAGCATCCTTAGCGTCAGTGCTAAGCAGAAAAAGTGGAAGCCGCTGGAGTTCCTCATCTGCACACTTGCGGGCACACACATCCTCAACATGGCGATCCCCATCACCATGTACTGTGTCATAACACTGCGCCGTCAGCACTCCAACTACGAGTGGAACGAGGGTCTGTGCAAGGTGTTTGTCTCCACCTTCTACACCCTCACACTGGTCACTTGCTTCTCCGTCACCTCGCTCTCTTATCACCGCATGTGGATGGTACGCTGGCCTGTGAACTACAGGTAAGACACCGTCTGTTGCTCAAAAAGTGTTGTTTATGCTCGTTCAGATTAAGCTCTTAATTTAGGTGGTACCATTTCCAAAGGGCAATTTCACCCAAATTACAATTGTATGTCTCGTAGTATCTAGACAGGTATCATCATTAGAGATAACCTAACCTTGATTTTGTGGTATCTGTCTGTGAGATTTCTGTCTTTACTCAAATACAATAGAGGTAAATGGAACATTGTTTGTGGTGCTCACAGCCTTAAAATGTATATACATAAAAAGCAAACAGCAACATATCTTTCCAGGAACAATATCCTGGTTACTCTGGATAATCCTAAAGCATTTACAATATACCTCAGTGTATACAGTTTTCATTGGAATTTCCCACTAAAGAAATAGTTGCCATAAAAGCTGTGTCTACTGATGCCACTGAAGGAAAGTGAGAAAATATGTTTCATTTGTAATTCAAGGGGGCCCAACCCTGACAAACACACATTGTATTCTGTACGTAAGTAATGTTATACAAAGCTAGAGCCTACACTTTTAAAGATTCTGATCAGTTTACAGTACTTTGCCTTTTTATACATTCAACCATCAATTTTGTATTATTTTTAAGCAAGTATAATTTCTAATCAATACATTTTAAACTCTAACCTCCTGCAAGGCTTTACATAAGCACATTCTGACGTTTCAAGCTGTAAATTTGGGACCACTTGCGTCGATTCTGAGCAGATTGCTCAGATGGGATGGAGACGATGTTTAGATTAGTGTCACTTGTCAGCCTGTTTACCTCAGTTTCTGAGAGGGATGCTCTGCATTAGGTGACGTCTCTCCTGCCAGTGCCAACACATGCAACACCATGTAAAACCCTCTAGACTGATGTAGTCTGCCACATCGAGCTTCCAGCTTCATTTGGCTTCTCACAACAAGTGATATTACTAAGTAATACTGAATAATAAAGAACAGGTTCACATCACATTAACAATCTGCAGTAACACTCTTTTGCTCTCGTTAAATGCCAAAGACATCTGCGGTTCACACGTAGTCAGATGTTCTGAATAACATTGCTGCTTCCTTTTTGTCTGTGTTGCCTTAACCTGCTCTAATGATTATTAAGGAAGTTTTATTTGAAAATTACACTTTTACAAGCACATTAAATGACAAAATAAGACGGTTATGTCGTCATTTCATTTTTACAAGTACATGACGTGTTTGTTATATGATGTCTTTTATCTGCAATGATACATGATGATAACAATAACTGTGCAGCAACAAACCTAAAAGAAAAACTGAACATATAATCATACATTTACTAGTTTATAATTTGCACCTGAAGGACATCTTACCTTGAAGCACTCCTCAGATGTCTTGGCTTTGTTATTCATGAGTCATTTCTGACCATCAGTTGCACATGAATGCATTTGTAGGAACAATACTGGGGAAAATACAGGTGGGGCATATATGAAGTCGGTAATCAGGTTTGCACAATACAAACAAGCTACGATATGAGTTAATGAAATGGTGCAGAAGCTAATGCTGTAGTACATGTGGTGAAGATGAGTATTATGTTACCCTGCTCTTCCTCCCCTGATTAGCACAAAGAGTGATTCTACTTCCTGTGGCATCAGATGCTCTGATAGGCCTGCAGATGCACAGCCTTTCCGCCTAGTCAGCTTTGCCAATTTTGAAGATAAGCAGATGTTCAAATATGATATGCAAAGAAATCTTTGGTCAACCCTACTATCTATATTTCTTGTGCAGCTGTCATTATTGGCTGATGCCCACACAGATATCAGGCTTTACGCAAATGTTTTTTTTTTTTTTTTATCGCCCTCATCTGTTCTCTCACTCATCCGACTATATTTTCTCATCTCCTGTCTGGAAGCATTGGGTATCCTCTAAGCAGCTCCTCTTCATGTTTCCAAGTCACTTTTAACAATGATATGGTGGAGTGATAGCTCAGGCGATGCGCCGTGTAATTGCTGTTCATCTTTCATTTAAATCGCTTCACGTTTGCCCTGCTGAGGTAGCATGGCTGCCTTGTCTCTGACATTAACACACACCGAAGGACTGAATTATGAATTCCAACCTTGTACTTGGGCAGCTGCTCTCATCATCCTGCGCTCACTCTCTCTGGTAATAGATTCAAGCAGCTTGGTGACGTAACTTTCCCGTCATATGCTCCCCAGGCACATTCAGGAAAGGCTAGCATAATTACTCACAGTGACAACAAGACCTACTTGTCTTTGCACAAATCCATAGTGCAAAGATGGAGGCTACTGCTGCCCTCTCTGAGCCATTTGTATTGTCAGTTCATGTAAGTGAATGCATTACTAGTTACACATATTGTAACTATATGTTTATTTCACTTATTTTTTATGTGAGGACATGCCTTCTATAGTGCTCCTCCAGAGGATGTTAATGAGAGGAAGAATAGGATATGTGCTTTCCTGCCAAAACTGCTCCTGCAAAACTCACACCTAACAGAGAATTTACTGTATTTCTTCCAACACAAATAATAGATTTATACAAACTGCCTGTCCCACCTTATTATTGCTATTTCTAAAGGAGGCCAATTTATAAATGCGGGACTGAGGTGATGAAAGCCATAAAATAGACTGTATCTACATATTCTACAAGCCAAGAAAAAAGGATCGGCATCTACGTGTGAGTTGTGGCTGATTCCTTGAAGGTGCAAAAGGATAGCACAATCCTTTTTGTGAATGAGAACACAAGTAACTGCCTGTCATATTGTTAGATGTGTGTATGTTGTTACCAGAGGACAAACGCATTCAGCAAATTGCTCAACTGTAACAATTACTTGGAGGGGAGAGGAAGTGGAAATCCCTTCATACTGAAATAGACCTCGATGACAAAATAGACCGAGGGACATGAAAAGCAATCTTTAGCCATCATCAAAGCATTGATTTCCTTCCATTCAACTCCAGTTTGTCTGAGTAATGTATATGTGGGATAGCACTGTTTCAGCTGTTATGTCCCAGGTGAAGATCTGCTATATTTATGGAGTAGTTTTGCTCATTTATGACTCTTTCCACTGAATTTCTCAGTCATCAGTCAGACATATTACTTCGCCATTAGTTCATGCTAAAATCTTGTTCTGCTTCCAGGTTGAGTAACACCAAGAAGCAGGCAGTGCACACAGTGATGGGCATCTGGATGGTCTCCTTCATCCTGTCCACGCTTCCAGCTGTGGGCTGGCACGACACTATTGACCGCTTCTACACCTCTGACTGCCGATTCATTGTGACGGAGATCGGTCTGGGCTTCGGCGTGTGCTTTCTGCTGCTGATAGGCGGCAGTGTGGCCATGGGTGTGATCTGCATCGGCATCGCTCTCTTCCAGACCTTCTCCATCCAGGCGGGCCACAAGGCTGACAAGAACAAGTTCAACGTCCCCACCATAGTTGTGGAGGACGCTCAGGGGAAGCGCAGATCATCCATTGATGGATCGGAGCCGCTCAAGACATCACTGCAGATCACCTACCTGATCAGTGGAATCGTCTTTATCTACGACTTCCTGACTGGCTTCCCCATACTGGTGAGTATACCGCCTTAACATAATTGCAGGTAATGATGGAGCTGGCCGGAGAACCAACCAGTTGGCGGGTGCATCAAACATTCCAGATGAAGGCTTTTGTATATTACCATAGGCTCTGTTAAACAACTTTAAAAGACTCTTCTGCCTAATAGGATAAAAACATATGTTTTCTTCTGCATGGTAAAAAAGAGGTTGTTCACTTGCTCTCCAGGTTGCAACTGTATTTCCTAATCAAATCAAACATGGTAGCTGCATAAAACATATCTGTTTGATTGTTTCATGCGACAAAAGAAAAACATAAATGCATTTTTATACATGCAAATATAAAATTGTGATTTTATAATTGTTATTGAAAACAATTGTTCCAGTTTTGGTTATGTTTGAACCATAAGGCAATTATAGCCTCAAAAACCTAAACATTAAGATGAGAAGAACGCTTTGAGGTTGGAGTTTGTCCACGTGAACCCCTGTAACCATCGAAAACTGTTTTCATATTTACAATCATTGTATGTTTACGCTCATCTGCAGTAGCATGTTGTTCAGGCTTTGTGTGTTGTGTCTTTATATACAGTGTATACTATTGGATGAAGTAAGGGGTGTTGATTATATTCTCTCTATACTAACAGCTATAGTAATAACAATGATTATAATAAAAAGAAGAATATGTTATGTACCAGATACAGGTCACTGGAGGCATCTTCTCTCTGTTGTCTTTTCGGAAACTCCAGGCTTTGAAAACAGAGTTAACTACAGTAATATGGAGATAATCTGCAAATGCATTGACATCATCATTGTGTCCATATTGTTGGGTTAACCATTGGTGCCTTTACACAAATATTTACACAATAAGCTTTTTAATAAATAATCATCAGTAATGTGGACGTAATAATTAAGTGGGTAAATGCAAATACTCCCAACAGATACAACTTTACTTACTTACGACACAACTTTACTGAAATGCATTCTTTAAAACCAGTAAAAGACAACACGTTATGCTATCCAAAATCTAAGACGATGTTTCATATCATGACAATAGTATGAAATCAATGTATTGCCTATAGTTTACCTTCACTCTATTTCCTAGGAAAACTGATCCTTCAAGTGCATTATCAGTGGGTGAAGAAGGAGCGAGTTCTGTTTCAATCGTCGCCATTTGGTTTGCAAACTCCACCCTTAGCTTCTCATTAATTTTTAAACGAGTCAATTCATTGGTTGTCTATGCAGACTTGAGAGCCTGTGGAAGGCTCGAGGCGTATTGCTTATGATGCAGCCAAACCAGCCACTGCCTTCTTAAAAGCCAGCCATCATACAAGAGCCATGTTTTTCCGTATGGAAAATCAACTTTGACAGTTTTAGTTTATATTCAAGCAAGTACCCTCTTCTTATGTAATGATTACAGTATTATTTAGATGCAAGTGTGTATTTTAATGGTTGAGGTTTTATTATATTAGATTTTACTTGTTTATGTTATTACTTATAAATGGGAGAACATCATGTGTGTCAAAGCATCAGTTTAATTAAATATAACACTGTGGCAAAGCACCTGCTTGCCCGGGGATTGTAGCAGCTCGACAGAGAGGACAGACTTCGTGTGCTCCATGGTTACAGGTATTTTATTGCATACACAGTCACACTGCGCTCATGCTACCATCACCAACCACCCCGTGCACCCCACTGTGCGGCTCTTTATAGCCGCACCCCTTCCCCGCGCTCACCAGAACCAGCCGCTCCCACTAATGATAACGGCTGTT
This sequence comes from Cottus gobio, assembly GCA_023566465.1. Classification (NCBI taxonomy): domain Eukaryota; kingdom Metazoa; phylum Chordata; class Actinopteri; order Perciformes; family Cottidae; genus Cottus; species Cottus gobio. The sequence continues at coordinate 17,251,568 of CM042215.1, read as the reverse complement.
TCCAATGAGCGCGCCTCTCTCTCTCCGCCGCAGGTGCGCTAATCGCGCCCCTGCCCCCACAAACACATTGCCTCAATTCAGTTATCAGTTGTACCAGCCATCTGTTCGTCCCTTTTAAACATTTTAAATTAGGCAAACCTGTTTTAATTGAGTGTTGTACACTTTAGGCAAGCCAAACAGAAACTCCAGCACAACGCACAACTACTGCACAAGCCTTTAATGCTGAAATATGAAACACAGCAAGATTACTACTTTGCCATGAATCAGAGGAGAAACTAGCTTTAGTGTTTTAAATTGCACGGTTGTTTGTTCCAGCAACGACTGAGCTGAGGAACCACTTCACAAGGAACCACCAAGGCATATGACCATCTGAGAGATAATAAACAACCACAATACAAATACTGGGAATGCCCCCGTTTCTTTGTGTAATGGCTCCGTCGATAATGTGTGCTGCTTAACTAGTTTGTGTATCGTGTTTTTACTTCAGGTTTAACAACATCACGTGAGTTCAGATTCAGAGGGGAAACCACATTCTTGTTGCTTCATAAGCTGGAAGCTGATTTGAAAAGACAGTGATGTATCACTTCCACTACAACATCCTATTATGTGTCTCTGTGTGTGTGCATAACAGAGACGGTAGAGTTGTACTGATGAAAGATCCTATTTCCAGTGCCGTAAGAGAAACAACAGAAGTTCAGCTAGCCGTCTTTATGGCCTGGTGTAATAAGCTATTTAAATGCATGGAAAGCTGTAACACATGTACAAATGTATCGCGTTGCACAGAGAAATACTGATGAATAGATACGAGGAACAGAATAGAATTGCCGCATTGTGTGTGCTAAAAAGCAAAAGTATAATTATTAATATGAGCATATTCTTAATAGCTGGTGTCTGAGTTGATACACTCTTAACATTTTATAAGAAAGTGAAAGCCCTTCTGAGATGATCTCTTAAATACATTATATAACTCTTGGTAACCGTAGTAGTTAGGTAATTACCCGTTGAAATAGCCGTTATCAAGTTCATACATGTCACTTTGTTAAATGTCCTGTTATCCATTTATGGGCTGTGAGAAATTATATTTAGAGGTTAATATACACAGATCTGATACAACTCCACCATTCATAAGCTCCCAAAGGTAAAAAAAAAGGACTCGTCAGTGTAAAGTACATTAGCTGTAACAACATCATAACCTAGATTTCCCAGACTCATAACATGTTGTAAGGTGTTTCTAATGGCAGGAGTGTGTTATTACTTTTATGCTTTCTGCCTGAAGGTCTGTTGAAAATCAGCAGGTTATGTGTTCTAATAGAAAGGAAACCTGTGTTTGCCTCTCACAGTCTTGGGTCTACCTCACAGTTTTTAGATTGGTTTTGCTCCGTACTCAAACAAGATCCATATCAGTTTGAGACTTCTCAACGTCATCAAGTCATGTTGTGAAGATATAGCCGGTGCTTGAGTTCAACATATGATCAGAGGAGGTGACACCCGAGATAATGGCTTTGACTTAATCGATCTGATCAGTGTGTCTCTGCATTAGATATGAGGGTTAGACTCTGAACTTGTCAACCATAACGATCAGATAATGCACTCTGTTGCTCTGCTGAGGTAGATAACTAATGTTAGTTCTCATGCTTGTTGTAAAAAGAGGTTGTGCCCTGACCAAGGTCACCTTTCCATAGAAAAGGAGCAGTTCATTTCCTGAATGCAGAGATGAAATTAATGAATATCAGATCCAACTAGTGATCTGAATGCATCTGATCCAGTTTCTGATAAATGTTAGAAAACACAAACAAAACAGAATTTATTTATGTTATATTTTTAACATGGATTTGGCTTTAAAGACGCAATATAAAGTATAAATCTCCTCATATTTGATCCATACTGTGTGTGTATGTGTGTGTGTGTGTGTGTGTGTGTGTGTGTGTGTATATATATATATATACACACACACACACAGTATGAGAGGGAGAGATAGAGAGATAATATAACAATAATCATTAGTTGCAGCCCTAGTTTAAGTGATGAGGGTGACAAATGACGGACATTTGTTTTTGTTTTTTGTCTACTGTATATCGCAGCAGTATGTAGCTTGCTTGGTTAATACCAGAGCTAATGCCTGTACGCATTTACTGTTTTAATGTATGGGACTGGATCTGAGGGATCATACTTGTATTTTATTCTCTCAACCTTGTGTCGAGTACCAGCTGAGACTAGCTTGAATATTATAAAACGGAGGGTGGTATCCCTTTATGCTTTTAACACAGATCCTTCTTACGGCTTTCACTGGTCAAAAACAATAAAGTGCAGGTTCTGTCATCTAGATCAGGGTTCTTCTGAACTGAAAAATGTTTATGCCATTTATTCTAAATGTGACTTGATGCCCTTAATACAGCAGCAATAATCAGTAGTGTTAAGCCCTTTACTTTGCTCTGATGCCGTTTGGTGTCCGAACTACTGAGGAAGTATGAGCTGTTACGTTTACCTGTCAATGTTGAGACCAGGAATGTGGTAGTACCCATTCAATGAAGTGGAGTTGAACCTCAGTACAACCAATGTATAAAGCAGCACGTTAGTCAATGTATCGACTGATTAAATAAATACTAGCTTTGTCCACCCAATCCATGGTATTATCAGAGCTCTGAATATTGCTGAATGATTTTAATGAGACTATGATATTTAACATTCCAGTCCTCACCATTATATACTATATTAGTATAACCCTTTGCTTACCCTGCCCAGGTGGTGAGCTTCGCCAGTCTGAAGTTTGACCGTTCCTACAACTGGATGGTGTTGTGCGTGCTGTGGTGCTCCATCGCCCAGTCCATCCTGTTGCCCATGTTCCTCTGGGCTTGTGACCGCTATCGGGCTGACATCCGCATGGTGTGGGAGAAGTGTGTCGCCATCATGTCCAACGACGACGTGGATGAGGGTAAGACACTGTCGGAAATCTTCCTCCTGTCCTCAGCCTCTTTTTTCCCTCCTCTTCACCTGATGATGTGAATAAGGACGATGATACTAAGACGGCTGTGTGGACTAGTAAAAGCTCGAAAAGGGCTTAGAGTTTGTCCAGTTAAAGCAAAGACCGCATTCTCAAAGGTGTTTAAAAACTTTTCAAAACCTTATGACATGAAATTGCAGATAATTTCCTTGAGTTTTCAAAATTCAAGTTGGAGTTAAACATGATTCATGGGTTTCTGAATTCAGAGTTTGGACACAGAGTTGTTTGTGTTGAGAAGTGTTTGGCCAGATGAATTGCAGAGACCAAGGTGATTTATCATCCTGGTTTTGTCTCTCAGCCGAGGGAGTTGTTGAACTGGGAAAATTGAGGACAGCAATATTGCAGGAAGGGAACGGAGGTTAGCATTAAGCTGAGAACTCTTTAGTTTAGAGCCTAATGTTTGATAGACATGTCCACCTCTTGTCCGTGGGGTCCAGTATGGGGTCACCTTTGTGAACAATCACACTCACATTAATGTGATAGCAACTGAGACGTGCCGCAATTCAGAATAAAATGTTTTTGTTAAATTATGATATTAAACATGAAAAAGTGACCCCATAACATCAATCCAAGCCAGTTAACATGAAAGATTTGTGACAAACCTTTCAGAATGTTGCAGAGAAAAAGGTGCACTACTGCATATTATGTGCTTGAAGATAACCAATGTTGTCAAATCACAAGATGTGAACTTTAATAACATAATCTATGTCTTGCTTACATTTCTGTGGCACATACACAGATATAGCTGCAGTGTAGACAGAGTTGTTCTTTAGACAGCTGAGAAATGGGTTGAGGGAGTTTATGAATGTTTTGAGACTTATTTTCTCGTCACCAGCCACCTTTCTAGTTTACAAAGGGTTCGTATTTTGTTCCCAAATGGTAGATTTCTTTAACCAAGATAATATATTCTTGGTTTTACCTCATGATGCAGGTTTGAATTGCTCCTTGACTCCAGAGCGGCCATGATTACCAAAGCTTCAAATCCTCACCCTCTGTGACGGCTCTGCTTGGTGTTCTCAGTATTAAACTATGCAATTACAGTCTGTTACTGCCATCTGATCAATCCAGTTCAACCAGATTCTAGAAACAGGAATAAGACACACAAATTGTTATGAAAATATTCAACAGTCTGTTGGTCTCACTGAACTTTGATCTGAACTGGTTTTAAGTTGTTATCCAGATGACACTAATATATTGTATACCTAAAAATTGCTGCAAAGCTCTAAATATTGGAATTGATAATTCTAAAAATGTCAAATGTATCTTCTTGAAGTGGTTTGTTGGGTGTATTTAACCTTTTTTGGGAGAAATATGGACACAAAAATAACTGTCTATTTAGAGGTAAGTTTATTTACCATTTGATTCAATTATTACATTTTCTACAACATGTACATGTTTCTTAAATCAATTATACATATTTTGTTTTATTTTGGTCTTTTGAAAGGTAATTTGTACTAACTTCATATGTTGTCGTAGTTTGAGTTATGAAATCAGTGGTCAAATATTATCATGTGACCTATCATGTGACCTTTGCATCAAACTGAAGTGACAAGTGTCTGTTTAACTTAACTTTCTGCACTAAAATATATTTTTCTGTGTTTTTGTTCATGGTGTATACTTTTTAGAATGCTTTACTTTACCATGCTAAGAGATTGATGTCATTACAAAAAAAGAAAAGAAATAATGCTGGGAAAGACCCTGCAGCTCTTTTTCACTCTAGTGTGTTTTAACTGCACAATCTTCCTCTAAAATGCCACCGCATGAGAGGACCATCAAATAAATGGTTAATTTGTTCGGAACCAGAGTGAGCTGAAAAGCACTTTCATCTCATTATGATGGTCATATTTCCCTCAAGTCACTTGGGTGTCACACCCAAGTATTTTTCTTGAAACACAACTTATTTCTTTTGTTAATATTTTATTTGTTTTAGTTCCTTTTTCTTTGTGTGATGTGGACTCCCAACTAACCGTTAGATCTTAGTGACTTTAAGAGCAACATAATATATATATATATATATATATATATATATATATATATATATATATATATATATATATATATATATATATATATATATATATATATTATGGCAGAAGTAAGAATTCAACTGCACTTAGTAGATATATGACTAATAGATAAAAAGGGCAGAAGTCTAAAAATTCTATATTTTACCAAGGAATCAAAGACACTTAAACTAAATTTGGTCCCAGAATTAGGTCACATGATAATCATAGAAAGGCTTGTGGAGTACACCCATGACCAGATCTCCACAATTTATACAAAACGTATGAACTATCTATCTTTTTTTTCTTCTATTGGCACTGTTTAAACTCAACCCAATCTGAACCCCTTCTCTCCTGTCTCTAACCCTCCAAACCTGTTGATCCTCTCCCTCTCCACATCCTCCCTGATAACTGCTCATTGTCCAGTATAGGAGCCATAAAACAACACAGGGCAGGCCATACTCTGTGTGATAATTAACACTGCCAGTTCTCTGCTTTTTTTCCAGAGGGCTTGCCATGTATAACTCATCACAGTTGTATGTATAAGGATTGTTTCCCGTTTTCCCGAAGCTACTGACTTGCATGCCAAGCTGCCTGTGCAAATAGCTACTTTCATCTTTCATCTTTTTGGCCAACATTTTCCTCAAGATCAGCATTTTACACTCATCTCCAATTGATCTTTAATGAACATGAATGCAGTAATTGGGAAAATAAACTTTCTTTATATACTCAGAACACTTTGTGTAAGTGTAAGCCTTGTAGCTTAGAAGATTCTTAATGCAGCTATTTGGCATGGTTTCTGAATTAGCACCCATCTAGGGCTTTTTAAAATCCCCTTACTATACATTTATATTTAATTACTGTTCATTTTTGTAGCAACCTTTTTTTAATCTAAACCTCATATTCCAGAGCAATCCCGTAGGCTAAGTCAACAAAACGGAGAACAATTGAACTTGTCTCTCTTATCTATTTGTCTGTCTGTCTGTCTGTCTGTCTTGTGTATTGAGATCGTTGCTCTCTAATCCTGACGTTCGTGCTTTTCTGCACTTTGCAGAAAACAGCCAAGATGGAGGAATTCATGCCGACTTAATATATGACAGACCATATGATTATAGCTCGGCGCCTGAAATCGTGACGGTAGACCGTAATGCCAAGTATGAGTTCTCAACCTTAGAAAGGGGGGTTCCGCAAGGGTATCCATTGAGGGAACATCAGGAAGATAAAATGCAGTATTTGCAGGTATATTTTTTTATTAATTTTCTTCATTTCTTTTACTTGATCAATTGAACTATTTTAAAATGACACTGTGCATGGCGAAGTGGCCTTATGGGCCTTTACAGTATCTTGTTAGAATTTTCTGGAATCATCAGACATTTTGTGATGCTATCTCTACCAGATATGCCACAGATTTCTTTGTTTATTTTTACGTGAATCAAAAATACACTCTGACTAATATTTGGTAAATATGACCATCAACATGTTAGATGTGCTTCATTTATCAACTAGTGTGGCCTACATGCAATTGACTCCATTTTTATTTTGTGAGAGGGTAAGAGCTTAACTTAACTGACTTACCTTCTACATTTCAGGAGTCCCTCAAGGTTTCATGAAAGCACTAAAAACACTTGCGCATGTTCTACCCAAAAGCATTGTGTCCATTGGATCGGACATCCATCCCAGTCAGATGCAGAGCTGTGAAATGCTCCTTTCCAGCCTGCATTTATGCCAAAACGTTCGTTCACAACATGCAGCCTTCTAGGTCACTTCAACAAAACCTTGTTTTCTGCATTGCTTCCAATACGGACTTAACGCTGAAAGTTCCAAGTCCTGCCCCACAATCCAACATTGGATCAATTTTCATGAAACTTATTGGTGATGATGAACATCTTGCTCGACTTGGCTTGGAAGGCTGTAGAGATGATATTTAACTTTAGAATCAACTGATGCAACCCACACAATATTAACTTTTAACAAAGCATCTTCATACTGTGTCATCTTTGTCAGAAAACTACTGAACGAGGGCTTCAGTTTTCTCAGTACAGCCTGCAGCTGAAGCAGTCTACATTTACTTGACAAATTTGCTCATATATACAGTACTGTGCAAAGGTTTTAGGCAGGTGTGAACAAATGCTGTAAACTAAGAATGCTTTCAAAAATAGAAGTGCTAACAGTTTATTTTCATCAATTAACAAAATGCAAAGTGAGCGAACAAAAGAAAAATCTAAATCAATTGATGAAAATAAACTGTTAGCATTTCTATTTTTGAAAGCATTCTTAGTTTACAGCATTTGTTCACACCTGCCTAAAACTTTTGCACAGTACTGTGTGTGTATATATATATATATATATATATATATATAAACAAATTGTATTACACCCTAGATGTCCAACAATATAATGGACATTTTAAAGACCAATGATTTAAATTGGATTCAATTTGACTTTTTACAAAGCCTGGAAACAGAGATGTATACAGTAGTAGTATCATTTCATCAGACCAAATCATTACTTCATCCATTGTTTTTGTGTCCGATACACCTCGTCATTTGAATTAGAAAATTATTTTGATTGTACAGTAATATTTAGCTGTGTTATTCCTTGCTCTATACATGTGATGGAGAATCAAATAAGGTGCATTTTGTATTTCAGTTAAAGGACAACTGGCTAAACTGTGTCACATAATGTTTTTTCTGCAAGGGTTAAGGCCCAATTAGACCATGAACAAACAACGGCCTTTTAATCCTTAAACAATCAAATCAATAAAACATCCATTTGACAATTTCACTTCTCACATGGTTTGATTGCAGAATAAAGCCTCTTTGGCTTTATTAGCTTGTTGTGCAAGTTTCTGTCTTTCTTCATCATGCATCTTAACTCATTCTTATGCTTGTGCTGCCCTCTGCTGTTCAGCCCTCCCACCTTACACACTCGATGCTACTGTATCGTCTGCTGTCTCATTTCTCTGTATTTACTAAAACCCACCACAGGGGGGCAGGCTGATATCAATCTTGTGGCTCTTGACGTCACCTTGACAAATCCTCTCTCTCTTGCATAGTTGTCAGAGCAGAATGGAATGTGAGTATAACATGTAGGGAACAATCATCTTTTTCAGTTTTCATCTCCAAATAAAGGAGGTGAATACTAGTTTGGTGATAACCATGTTGATGTCTGTAAAAATGTTTATACATGTCTGAGGGATTCATAAAAAGAAAACAAGTTAAAGTGGCACTTAACATCTTGGACACACAACTTATTGTGCTGCAGCTGAATCAAGGTACCAAAATAGAATTGACTTGAATACTAACCTGAAAAAGATCACTGAGCTCAATGTCATCAACTTAAATATTTACACAAAGCAGTTAATTGGGACTATTACAGATCAGTGTTATTACTAAAATTGGAGTGTACTATCACAGTGGCATTGACAGCCACATAACCTCAATGAAACTTACATGTAAAGTAATTTTTAATTGGTAATGTAGGTGTACTGATAATATACACTCACCTAAAGGATTATTAGGAACACCATACTAATACTGTGTTTGACCCCCTTTCACCTTCAGAACTGCCTTAATTCTACGTGGCATTGATTCAACAAGGTGCTGAAAGCATTCTTTAGAAATGTTGGCCCATATTGATAGGATAGCATCTTGCAGTTGATGGAGATTTGTGGGATGCACATCCAGGGCACGAAGCTCCATTCCACCACATCCCAAAGATGCTCTATTGGGTTGAGATCTGGTGACTGTGAACTCATTGTCATGTTCAAGAAACCAATTTGAAATGATTGGAGCTTTGTGACATGGTGCATTATCCTGCTGGAAGTAGACATCAGAGGATGGGTACATGGTGGCCATAAAGGGATGGACATGGTCAGAAACAATGCTCAGGTAGGTCGTGGCATTTAAACGATGCCCAATTGGCACTAAGGGGCCTAAAGTGTGCCAAGAAAACATCCCCCACACCATTACACCACCACCACCAGCCTGCACAGTGGTAACAAGGCATGATGGATCCATGTTCTCATTCTGTTTACGACAAATTCTGACTCTACCATCTGAATGTCTCAACAGAAATCGAGACTCATCAGACCAGGCAACATTTTTCCATTCTTCAACTGTCCAATTGTGGTGAGCTCTTGCAAATTGTAGCCTCTTTTTCCTATTTGTAGTGGAGATGAGTGGTACCCGGTGGGGTCTTCTGCTGTTGTAGCCCATCCGCCTCAAGGTTGTGTGTGTTGTGGCTTCACAAATGCTTTGCTGCATACCTCGGTTGTAACGAGTGGTTATTTCAGTCAAAGTTGCTCTTCTATCAGCTTGAATCAGTCGGCCCATTCTCCTCTGACCTCTAGCATCAACAAGGCATTTTCGCCCACAGGACTGCCGCATACTGGATGTTTTTCCCTTTTCACACCATTCTTTGTAAACCCTAGAAATGGTTGTGCGTGAAAATCCCAGTAACTGAGCAGATTGTGAAATACTCAGACCGGCCCGTCTGGCACCAACAACCATGCCACGCTCAAAATTGCTTAAATCACCTTTCTTTCCCATTCTGACATTCAGTTTGGAGTTCAGGAGATTGTCTTGACCAGGACCACACCCCTAAATGCATTGAAGCAACTGCCATGTGATTGGTTGATTAGATAATTGCATTAATGAGAAATTGAACAGGTGTTCCTAATAATCCTTTAGGTGAGTGTATATAATGTTAACAATGAACACTGCCACAGTGCTTAATGGTTCTGTTTTGCTGTACATGAATGAATGGCCGCGCTACTCATACACTGAAGGGTTTGATCTGTGTGTTGCGTCCAGGTGCCCCCTACAAGAAGATTCTCCCACGACGAAACCGACATGTGGACCAGCGACCAGATCCCCTCATACCTTCACCGATGGGGCTCCACCGAGGACATGATAGTGACTGCCCACTACAGCTCCACCTTACCGCGCCGCGAGAGGCGCAGGAGCAGCCTGGTCTCCTACCACGAGGAGAGCCACCATCACCATCACCCGCATCGCAAGCGGCGGCGCTCTGAGGACAGTATGCACTCCCTCAAGCACCTGCCACGCGTGGTCTGTGGCGGGGAGCACTACGAGGACGAACTGCGGTGTTTTAGCCGCGATGAGGTGATCAACTTTATAGATGAGACGCCACTGCCGAGCCCGAGGAAGAGCCCGCGGCGCACATCCACCATCTCCCTCATCCCAAATGTGTACGAACAGCACACAGTCATCCTGCCACACTTCCCGCTCACAGACTTTGAGTGTGAGCCTCAAGCGCTCAGGCGGCTCTCAGAACACAAAAGGAGCGGCAGTCGGGGCAACACGCCCGAGGCTTCCCCCAAACCGGACAGGCCTGCTGGAAAGAAGAGCCCCGGGGCTTGTGGCTCTGGTAAAGGTTGCCGGGAGCGCGTGCGAGACGGGAAACAGCAGTGTGAAGGGGGCTCACCTGGGCGCAGCCAGCAGACTCCAGGGCGCTCTGGCTGTAGGCCCAGGACAGGCGGCGGAGCCAGGGCTGATGCTGGAGCTGACTGGGGGCATCAGAAGCACCTGAGCAAGGGTGAGAGTAAAGTTAGCACAAACAGTTTTGTAAGCACACCCTCGGCGTCGTCCAAGGGATACATCACCTTCCACTCTGATTCTGTCGGCTCCACCACCTAAAAGCAACGCTTACCCTTGTTAATATCGACATTATTACTGAAGTAATGACAACCACCGGGATATTGGTGGTTATGGGAAAGTGACATACTGGATTATTTGTCCTTTTTACGTGTGCCACTATTCTGTTTTACTATATATAACACCAATACACATTTGTTATGCTAAATGACCTTGGGCGCTTTGGACATATTTTCTGAATGGGCCTAATGTTTACTTCATATTTGTAGGTTTGTGAAAAGGTCGGGTGGTCCTGTTGTTCATCTTTCACATCACAAAATATCACCAAATGACACGTTTTATTTCCAGCACTTAGACAAATAAACTTTTTTTTGTGAACATTGCCACACCTTGTTTTTGCTGTTCAGTGTTGTTTCTTATGAATTTCTCAAATAATTGGAGGAGGTAGTTGTTAAGGTGGTATTTTTCTCTTTCCTTTTTTTTTAACTTAAGAACTTGAACTCATTGTATTTTATTTTGCCTTTAATGGCATGTGTTTTGTTGTATGGATACATTGGCTTTCAAACCAAACATTTTTGAATACTGCTCTGTGTACCTTGATATTGACTTAAGGACATGCCTCAGTATACATGTTTATTTTTTATTTTGATCATGTTGCACAACTTTATAATTATTCACAACACATTAAGCATTTTTTTAAAGCACCCTTTGTTGAAGTAAACTGAGAGTGGTAATCCCAAACACTTTATTGCATATAATGGTTTTACAGTTACTGTGTGATATTGAGGTATAACGTGAAGACCCCTAAATTCCTAAGGAAAATGTGAAGTCAGTTTTTATATAAGATTGATGGGACATGTACATATAAAGGATATTGGATGTATGGTTTTGGTGTTCTTTTTTGTTTAATGAGATTGTTGCTTAGAACATTTCCTCCCAATTGTTATTCCAATGTTTGTGTTAACTTTGGAGATGATCAGGCACAACAGTTGCCCACCACCACATTGCATATTTCCATAAAACATCAGACTATTACAGCTGGAAATGGTGCTTTGTCCTCATCAACTGAGCATGTCAGCCTGACCTCACCTCTTATTTGTTTCAGTAACGTGTTAGAAAGGACCGATAATTATTTTATTTTTTATATGACCTCTAAACCTCCTGAAATGGTCCAAAGGTTGAATAATTGCAGCCTTCAAGCTGACTACATGTAGCATATTTTAAATGTAGATGTTGTACCAAACCCACAAAGATGGTAGCACAAATTAGGAACATTGTTAAAAAAATGGAAGTGGAGTAAATGTATCTGCTACAATAAACAACAGACTACATGTGATGAGGTATCTCCATGCATTTAGACGGCTAATGGTTTTATTCTTGGAGGTCTGATGAGTATGAAGTGACTTTCTTTTTTGGAGAGAGAATATTATTATTTATCATCATAACAACGTGTATAAGGTCAAGGAAAAAATGGTATTTCTAAGTGATCAGTTAACATGATTTTGAGAAGTTCTCACTTTGTACCCTGAGAATGCAGAGTGAGAACTCTGTTGCTGACAAATAACAGCAGAACCAACTGAGCATTGATGTCTCATGGACAGTAACCTGAAGAATGTATTTGGACATTAGGAAGTTTTTAAAGAAAATATTATAAGGTATAAAGACAACATGAAATTAAAATGTGCCCTTTGACAGCTGTCAAAGCTGTGAAACGTTTTTGCTATTATCCAAGTTATGAAGTTGCATATGTTTGGCATTTACGTTTTTAATTATCTGCGGTCATTTAAATGTTTAGTTTGGAGTCACATGTATTAGTGTACCTCTCACTCATTGCAGCCTATTCAACTAGACTGAATTGTTGTTTTTAGCTGAAATGTATCCTTCTTTGGAAGCATAACATCAAACTTTGCTTTGTCAAAGATTTACAATATTAAATTATAATTTTGTAACATATTCAAAGATTTATGACTCAAATATGAATGATGTTAAATGTTATGATTTTCTTGTTCATATGATGACTTTGTTAAAAGATATGACTGATTAAATTCGCAAGACAATGCTTCAGAGAGTGTTTTTAGAATTGTGGGACAGTGTTGTTATATGCTTGTTGTGGGGCCGTATTACCATGTGAGCGATAGACATAATGAAGTACATGGCCACATACAAGTTAAGCCTATGTTCCCAGAAGAAGACCTGTGTTGTCCTTCACAATTATATGATATGAATGATCGGTCTCCCTCATCTTAACAACTTCCTGCTTTCAGTTGGATCTACAGAAACATATCTAAACATTAGTTTAAACAACATTTTGCTGGCGCTGCACATTCCCTGCATTTGCCTTTGAACGCTTAAGAATCGTGTGGAAATTGTATTGTAAACCAGAGAACTCTAGTAAATCTGGTCAGATTTCTTATCGCACAACATAAACATTTTTTGTCACATGAAAAAAAAAATATTATTATAAAACTATTTTTCCCACTCCACTTTTTAATCTCACAATTAGCGTAAACGATAAAGATTTTACCAAGGAAGAATTTCAACAGCAGAAGCATTTGCTGTAGTAACATGAAAGTACCACTTGATGCCGGTTTCTTCAGATGTTGAGATGATAAAGGTAAGCAATAAGGTTAACTTGTACAAGCCAACATCAGCTAGAAAAGTTGTATTATTTAATAATAAACGGTTACTATTTTGTCAAACCAACCACAACTACAATTGTGTTTAGTATTTTTACACAACTATCTACTAAATGAACGAGTTAGCAAACGCTTAAATCGGTTTGAATTTACTAAAAACGTATTGTAAGTCACTTTGGATAAAAGCGTCATCTAAATTAAATGTAATGTAATTATATTCTACTAAAAATATAGATTTAACTAATCTTTCTTGATTGTATAAGAAAGCAATCATGCAGCCGAAATTCCGTTGAGCAGAGTGGCGCAGCGGAAGCGTGCTGGGCCCATAACCCAGAGGTCGATGGATCGAAACCATCCTCTGCTATTTTCTTTTTTCACCTCTTGTCGGCATGAGTATCTTTCATGTAACATTGTTGTGACTATTCAAGCTTTTTATTCCCAAAATCTCCAGTTCCAGGCAACAAGGAAGTCGGAATTTTTCTCTGTTGTAATGTCCAACTTCTTATCTCCAAGAGTTGCACCACGCCAAACATTAGCACAAACCACGAGCGACCGTGCCTTGACAAACTGTATATATCATTTTATTGATGTGACTTATTTCCAGGAGGCCTGGAAGTACGTGCTCATATGTAAACCCAACGTGGGACCAAACACGGGGTTTCTACAGCAGCTGTCTGACTGAGCTTCACACCATGGGAACGATGAATAACATCTCTGCACCTGATTTTTAACAAAGGATGATGTAATGATATTTTGTGAAATGAAGGAGAAAGAGGTTGTGTATTTGGTATAGATAAACCATAAATAAACCCTTATGATGGAAGGTAATATCAGTTCAAAATAAAAGACAGGAGATTGGACAGTGACACCTAGTGGTTAATTATTGTACTTAACTTTTGTAAACGTCTTTTTCTTGTTTTGTATTCATAATCAAATTATGTATTATTATTATTTATGTATACATCTATGGGTAGCTGCAGTTCAGTCCTTACATGGCTTACGCTACAGCAGCTTTAAAACTTCAGCCCACATGCCAATAAAAGTATATATTGCATTGGAATTTTACTTGCAATGAAGAGACAGAGGATTATACAACATGTCACTGAAATGGCTTTGTTGCTTGAGTCAGTGTCCGAGTTTTGAATTATATGGCTAATAACTATTGAGGATAAACATCTAGAAAGCTGTTTTAGAAATCATTATTGGGCCCTTCAACTTCGTCATAATCATGATAATCATTTTTTTTTACTGTTGTAGTTGTGTAACATGGAGCTCACTATTAGTGATTATTTTCATTATGGATCATCATCATCATCTCCATCAATCGACTGATTGTTACAAATAGCCAGAACCCAAAGGAACACCTTTATGTTTGTTTTGCTCAACCAACAGTCCAAACCTCAACATTATTCCTCAGGGTTCTCTGATGTCAGGGTTCTATGCTCTGACCTCAAGGTTCTATGCTCTAACCTCAGGGATCTCTGACTTCAGGGTTATATGCTCTGACCTCAGGGTTCTCTGTTATTTTCATTATGGATTGATCTGCCGGTTATTTTTCTCCATCAATCAACTGATTGTTACAAATAGCCAGAACCCAAAGGAACACCTTTATGTTTGTTTTGTTCAACCAACAGTCCAAGCCTCAAAATTATTACTAATACATGACAAGTAGTATTAAAAAGAAAGGCAGCAAATCTTCACATTTGTGAAGCTTGAACCACACAATGTTTCACCACGAAAAACGATTATCAAAATAGTTGCCAATGAATTGATTAATCAACTAATCGGTTCAACTGTATAAAGTCAGATAAATGTAGTGAAGTGAAAAGTATAAATCCCTCTCAGATGTGGAATAGAAGCAGAGAGTGGCGTGATAATACATACTCAAGTAAAGTACAAGTACCTCAAATAGAAGCACAGTACTTGAGTAAACATACCAGTTAAATCCACAATCATTATTCTGTAAAAATACATGTCTAATTGTTTCTGAAGTTAATAATAGCTTTTAGCAGTCTGAGTTTGATAAATCAAGTGTGTATCTTCCGAAGTTACAATCTTTATTAATTTGTATAACCAACAGCAACCCTGTATGTCTCCTAAAAATTATATTACCTACCCCAAAACTAAAATGCATTCTCAAATACGTTTGACTAACTTTCTCCCTGTTTTTATTTGACGTTCTACAATTATATTTCTAATCATTTGTTTACAAAATACACAGTACAGACATCAGTTATATGATAATTGTTATCTTTAGTGTTGTGTGAAGCACTTATTGTAAGTCGCTTTGGATAAAAGCGTCAGCTAAATGAAATGTAATGTAATGTAATGTAATGTGTGTGTAACTGTCACATCCCGGCTCTGAGGCTATGACAAATATGGGAAAGCACACAGTGGATAATGGTAAATTAAAAAGGTATTACTGGAGTAGGGCTTTGTTGTCCTATCAGGGGTATGCAACTCAAATTCAGCAAGGTCCAGTTAGAGAGAATTTCATCAAGCAAAGGTCCGGAACATCACAATAATTAATAATCCAATTTGCGCAATCTGATTTTGTACCGTATTGAAATAGTCAAAAGTTGTGACGTCAAGGTTCTATGCTCTGACCTCAGGGTTCTATACTCTGACCTCAGGGTTCTCTAACCTCAGGGTTCTATGCTCGGACCTTAGGGTTCTCTTATCTCAGAGTTCTATGCTCTGACCTCAAGGTTCTATGCTCTGACCTCAGGGTTCTCTGACCTTAGGGTTCTATGCTCTGACCTCAGGGTTATCTGACCTCGGGGTTATATGCTCTGACCTTACATTGTAACAAAATAACTATAGAATTTACAGTAAATTGCTGGGAGCAATTAGCAAGTAAGTAGCTGTAGTTTATTTCACAGTATGCTTACTGTAAAATGAATCACAGTACCCATATACTGTAGTCATTTTTACAGTAATAATCTCAGTACCATCATTGTTATTATAGTAGTTATTGTATATTGTACTTGTCATCACAGTACCGTGCAATTTACAGCAAATCCTAGACTACTGTAACATACATCACTGTATTAATTTTAATACTGTAAATGAATAACAGTAAAATAATTACATACTGTAAAATGAAGACACAGTTCTTTTAAACAAAAGTATTTTTTTTTTATTTCAACATTTTAAATAAATATTTAAAAAACATTTAGTTTAAAAAACACTTTTTCATGGTATTCCTGAACATATAACATTTGAAATCAAGTTAGTATGACAATTTAAACGTGTTTTAATTAAAGTAATTTGACAGTACAATTCAAGCACTGGAAGCAACAACATATTCAGGTCAAGAGGGAAATGTATAAAAACAATCAGCCTGCAACACAAAATAAACAGACAATAGTACTGTATTCATTAGGAGAGACATGAAAGAAACCCTTACTTTGGTATTCCCGGTCAAATAAAGGTGTATTTAGGGGGAAAGTGAGAAGATAAGAAGCATTGTTTAGTCTGGAAGGTGTGCTTCACGTGGGGTGATGGGCACATTAAGGAGGATGGAGATGGGTTCCCATAACAAACACCTGTTTCTTCTGTTTGAAGTTTGAAATGTGTACAACTTTATAAAAGGGGCTGCGAACAGGTGTTCACATAATTGTGTGTGCACGCGTGTGAGAGGGTGGGGAGTGATCAGCAATTTTACATGTCCAAATGCCTAGTGTGGAGGATATCATACGGTATTGAGGCAATCAGATTTAAACACAATATTTATGATTGATTAAAGTTGTAGCACACAACAGGAGGGTTAAGCTAGCAACAATGTATCCAACTTCATACCAGCTGTTGCAGTCTGACGTGCCTTGTAGCTCTGAAAACACACGCCATGTTGTGCTGTGTAAAGGTCTCACCTGTTGTGGCGTTCTGGTTCACCTTCAGTGGTGCTCGGTAACGTTACTCGTGTCACGTGGTGCGGCATGTTAGCTAGCAAGAGAGAAAAGAGTCAAAACTTCACCAAACGGAGCAAAACTTAGCTAACGAGTTACACTAAAGCCCCATACTATATGAAGCCAAATGATGTATATCACAATTCAAAGAGCAAATACTATATTTTGGTAACATTAGTAACGCTGACGTTAGCTTACCAGTGCAGGAAAGTGTCTCCCTTCCCTCTTATCACGTAGCGTTACACGGTAACTTTACTTGAGAACACTGTGTTGTCTGTAATGTACAGTTGCAAAATGCCTGGCAAAAAGGAAATATGAAGGAATATTCATGAGCTTCGTTACCTTTCTGTTGCTGAAGTTGAAATGGACTCTGGTCAGACATGTTGTGGCTCTTGCTCCAAAATTGTGTTGAGAGTATCAAGTGTCCGTCGGCACTCGACGTTATAGTCCACTGTCATCGTTTGTGTAACGCAACGGAGGACATGTTATGTTCCCCTCTTGTCTGCGTGATAGCAAGAAGTAACATCTGTGTTGAAAATAATGCTACGGATTTTGTTGTATTGCTGAAAAAGGAAAAACCGCTCAAAAATACTCTATTGTGATTCACAGCAACGTTTAGCTACTGTGATTTACAGCTACATTTATTACTGTATTGTGATTCACAGCAACATTTATTACTGTATTGTGATTCACAGCAACATTTATTTACAGTAAGATGAATGCATTTTGACCTTGATGCATTGCAGATCTACAGCAACATGCTGTATATGAGTTCTACAGTAAGAATATGGCCAGTATATGGTAATATTACTGTGAAAACTACAGAAACTTGTTAGGGTTCTCTGACCTTGGGGTTCTCTGACCTCAGGCTTCTACTCTGATCTCATGGTTCTATGCTCTGACCTAAGGGTTCCCTGATCTCATTGTTCTATGCTCTATCCTCAAGGTTAATCTATTCTCTGAGCTCAAGGTTCTATTCTCTGAGCTCAGGGTATGCTCTGATCTCAGGGTTCTATGCTCTGATCTCAGGGTTCTATGCTCTGATCTCATGGTTCTATGCTCTGATTTCAGGGTTCTATGCTCTGATCTCAGGGTTCTATGCTCTAACCTCAAGGTTCTATTCTATGACCTCAGGGTTCAAGGTTATATTCTCTGACCTCAGGGTTCTATGCTCTAACCTCAGGGTTCTATTGGTTCTGCTCTGACCTCAAGGTTCTACTCTGAATTCAGGGTTCTATGCTAAAAAGATAAATGTGTGTGAAGGGACATTATCTGTGGTTATTACTTGTTTCAGCTCATTCTCCACTCTGTTAACATGATTGTTGGGCAGTTAATTCGTTAGGGTTCTGATCATATTGGGCTTTTAGAGAAAAAAACAAAGAAGGATTTGCAAAAAACTAAATCGGCTCGTTATTTGAGTTTGGTTCTCTAGTATTTTCGTTTTTTAATTCAGACGTAAAACGAAAGAAAAACATGGTATTTTTGTATTTTCGTTTTTTCAACTGAACAATAAAAAAAATTGCACAAGTGATCAACTGTTTGAGAGGATATTCAACCGTTGTGCTGAATCTGTCATAGCAGGGACATCACCAGCGAAATGAGCAGAGAGGGGCGGGGCCTGCAGCGCACTTCATCCACTTCTGCTCTCTTAAGAGCGCTCGACTGGGCCCAGTCTAATGCTAATACCTCATTCTCTCCCTCCCTTCGGTTCTCAGCTCTAATATGCGTCGCCATTATAGTGTCAAACCAAACTAGGCTACTTAAACAATACTGAGAAGAGTTCATAGAAATTCTTAGAAAAAGTTTAAGGGCTTTCAGTATGGAAGTCACGTGGCATTTCCTTTCTTGGCTAAAACAAACTTTTCTTGTGTCACGGGCCTCTGTTTGGTCTCATCAAAAGAGTAGCTTTGACTTTGACAAAGTATAAAGAAGTAGATTTACAGACGGGGTTTATGAGCCGGGAAGACCAAACAAAGCGCTGGATATATCAAATAAATGCCATAAGGGGGTTTGGAGCTGTAATTATAGTTATTTTGCGGGCAAAAAAAAAAACCTTGAACCAGGCAGTGTGTACTTTTTGTGGTCCTTCGTAAGCCTAAAGCACAGGAGCATCCGTCTTTCAGTGGGCAGCAGTGTCTTTTCAACATGTACCATCTGAAAGAGCTGTGGGCGTTTCTGCGATTCTCCTCGCTGTAAGGTGCCATCCTTTCCCTTAAGAACGGGGAGACACTTTATGACATCCCTGCCAAAGCAGCGGAAGAAAACTATGGGGTACTTTAAAAGAGCTTTCTGATAGACAGACGTGCTGTCTCGCGCATATGGCTTATCGCCCACAAGTTTAATCGCGATCAGGGATATGAGTCAACACCAGACTGCATGTTCGCTATTTACTATATCATAACTTAGAAAACCAGAAGACGTGCAAATACTATTTCAGTACACATACAAATACCACTAGGCTACAAAACCAAAAACATAAAAGTCACTTGTGGTTTATCCAGAAAGTTGTCCTCCGTACAATTTATCATTTGATTTTAATTTATACCTTTACATGAGACACTGCAGAATAGTTCACTGATATAATACGTGGGTCTTTGGTCTAAAAAAACCCGAACAAACACACGTTAGTAGAAGTTAAACCTGTACCTGACATGCACAGGACGACTGTAATTGTATAAATTGGGTCTGGCACTACATCTATCCATAACCAGCCTCAAGGACGTCAGAAAGAGATGTGGGCCTGGTGGAGGCTAAAGATATTCTAAATTGAGATTCAGGACGGCTGAAAAACAATTGAAACCATATAATTTTAAGTCCAGAGGAGAAAGAGAAGGATGCATGGCGTGTAATTAGCAGCCTGGAGCAGAAAATTGTTGCCCTGTCCGACAAGCATCTGATTTGCCCGCCACTGTTTCGGTACTTATGTGTGAAACCAAAGAAGAATGGAAGAACTGACAGTCAAACCCCCACTCTCCTGGATTTCTTTTCCTCTATATACGTCAACTGCACACAACTAATATGTGGGGAAATCCTACTTGAGTACTGCCTTACTATTTAAGTATTCTCATAAAGTATTGACTTTTACGAGCTTTTTCCGGTCCATGTTCCTCTAATTTGTCAATTGCCACTTGCTCGATGATTTTGGTTGAGTGCTTCTTTCTCTAACTCCACTTTTTTGAACAACAAACAAATATGAGCCTCAAACAATGGGGCATTTTTTTGTATGCTAGATGAAATAATTATTTTGCTTTGTTTTGTGAAACTGTGGATGACGACTTTAATTTCATCATCTGGTGCCACTGTTCTGCTTTCGAATGTGAACAATTCATATATGTCACGATTCTAGCTAATTTGGTCGCATAACAATTCATAAATGAACTAACTGAATCAACATTGATTAATTGATGATCTATTAAGTGTGAAGTATAACATTAAGTCACATATCAACGTGATCATTTCCTACTGGCGAGCAACAGGAATTAATGACGTCCTGCATTAATTAATGCATTAAATAATAACTAGGCACGCACTAGTTAAGTAGTATGCTTAATATGATTTGTAGCCTTATTATTAAGTGGTATGGTTAATACATTCGATCTATTAAAGTGACACCTTGTTTAAACGATAGCACGAACTCAGTGTTCATACAGCCTAATGCATTTATCAAATGTTCAACACAATTTCATAAATTCAAAATCATTTTAATTACGTGCCCACACATATTCTTTTACCATATAAAAAAGAGAAGTGCACCTTTAGTTGTTTTAGGCTCCAAAACCCGGTTAGATCCTTTTTTAGTTTTTTTTTCAGTTCCACGGCTTTACAGTTTTTCTCAATTGCTAAAACACTAAAACCCATTGGCTGAACAAAGATCTCAGTTGCCTGAACTAATTTAGTTAATTGTGCAGTCTGTTGTCAATACCTTAAACTATGTCACATGGTAAAACACAATTTGCAGATCTCACTTACACTTTTCAGCAAAACTCTAAACACATTCTCAGTCCCAAAACACATTCTGCACTCTAATGCACATGCCATCCATACTGGTAAACACAAGTGGCAACAATCAAATACAAATAGAGAACACATGTCATTGATTAAACACAATCACTCAAAATTGATTTCACTTGTATCAAATGATGTGACACAACCAATATAAGCTTGTGATGTCACCAAGGTGCTCTGGCCTGACCCAGCCCAAAGACAAGACGAAGCACATTGATGACATTTTGACTCCTTTGATTTGTGTCCCCTTTACTGTAGTATTGTCTACTGTAGTAGGCCTACAGTGCATTGTAGGCTGTATAATGTACTATAAACAAATTGTATGGCCTTGAACATTGTGCTTTCTATTTGTTAGAGTACTGACTGCTCAATACATTTTGACTGGTTGCAGGTTCATATCAACAAAGAACAAGAATTACAGTATCACAGAGACAAAGGACACGTTTGTGAGATGCAGGGTACCATACTGTAAAAATAGGGGTACAAGGAGGAGGAAGAACAAAATAAATTGCAAAGAGCAAAGCAGAGTAGTAATTTCTGATCAATTTTGAGCTACTTTAATGGTAACATGTTTTCGTTCATCAAAAGACAATGACGGATAAATATGAAATTTGTTTTGAGATTAAAAACCTACTTCTCCCTGAGAACTATATGTTTTGAACAATGTGTTTTCTATTTATTGGTGTATTGTTTACTGACTGCATAATAGTGTATATTATTTTGATCACTTTGTTTATGATTTGAGAGCAGTGTTTGATTTTGAGCACAGGTAAATCTGTTTTGAGGCCAAAGTTTCATTTTGCAAGAGGATTCAGAGGTTTTGTAAATAGTGCTTGAAGATGAGGTTTTGTGTTTACAGTTTTGAGGAAATGGGTGACCGTTTCAAGAAATGTGTCTTAGCAATCGAGAAAAACTGTAACACGAAATTAGTTTATTGGGCTCATATCACAGGTACCAATTAAATCGTGTTTTCACTCACAGTCTTTCTTTAAACAAATATGTCGCCAAACAATTCCCATTTGCCTCTAGAAATCTGCCTGAGCAGCTATCACAATAAATCGGCCGCATGTTATAAACGACCCCTTTTAATATGGAAGGTTATTTATATACCAGCTTCAATACAGGACAACAGGACAACACATTATTTATGTCATTCATTTTATTAAGAAAATTAAAAATATATATACATTATAACCTATAATAGCATATTGTGGTAATCTATACAGTGCAATTATGAACATCCAATCGGAGATCCAGCTTCACCAAGGCCGCCACACATTGTCCTGAGTGTTTGCAACTTCATTCCTGTGACTGGCGGGGTGAAGCATCTTGTTACTGGAACTTTTTTCGCCGGTATTTTGTTTTGGCGCCGACATAGGGACAGCCTGTTTGGTTCCAGCATCTCCATTCGGTAGAAAGGAAGACGTGCTTGCGCTATGGGGTCTCAAGGTTTTAGATTTTGTTGTTTTTCTTTTCTCTGGTCCAGCTGTGGGTGGAAGAATCCTCCGCACTTCATCCTGTGTCTCCGCGCGGTCCGGACCGCTGTCCATGGTGCTGAAGACTTCCTCTCGTCCACGAGAGCGGCAGAGTTTACTGGAGAGCTGCGATAACATCCAGCGGTCACTCCCGTTTAGGTTGTCTGCCATCAGCATGTACTGGTTGACGTTTGCCAGGCAGCAGCGGAAACCTCTCTGATAGTCAGAGAACTCTGAAGCAGCGACAGAGCCTGAAAGCAAAGGAAAGACATCTAACGGTAAAAAAAACACTAAAAAAACACTGGTGTGCGTAAAGCTGGTCTGGAGTATCTATAAATAACCTTAACATAGAGTGTTGGAATATCTGATTGGTAAATATGTGGTTATAACTTACAGTTATTTTGGAGGTTCCTTATATGTTTCACAGTAAGTTCCAGGATGTCGGCCTTTTCCAATTTGCGCTTTCGAATCTGAAGAAAAGAGAATATATTTCATTACAGTCAGTTCCTCTAGTAAGTATTATCATTACTTAAACATTAATTGCAATAACTGGTCCGAGGTAAAACAAATAAATATATATAGTATGTGTTTAAAATTTTGAAAAGGTACACTCTGCATACTTACACTAGTGCTGTAGTAGCTCTCCAGGAGAGATTTTAACTGGTCCAAACACTTGTTAATGCGGGCTCTTCGTTTCTTTTCCATGAGTGGTTTGGACACCTGTGGAAAGGAGAAATAAAACGAAAAATGAATATACCATACAACACACTTCAATCATTTCGTGGTATTTAATGGTCCGTTTTTGAATCATGTTTCTCTTATATAAATGTTCTGATAAACACCTTGTTTCCAGCAATGGGTTTGGACATTTCTACACAGTCTGTCGTCGCCACCATTCTGTTAGTCCTTTTCTGGTTTCCTTGAAGTTAATCTCTTTTCCTCTTTGGCGCACGAATGAAGGAGTTGACCCTGAGTGGATTCTTATAGAGACACCCACTTAACATCTCAATGCAAACAGTCCCGCCTGTCTCTTGCGCTCAAATGACTAACACTGGCGTCATTTGACAGCCAAAACCAACCAAAGGCGAATATACCCACAGAAAAGTAAATCATGTTGTGCTGTTTGAAGTATATATTCTAAATGGTTGAATGTTTAGGAATTTCAATTAACTAATTTATTTGTTTTAACACTTCACGTCAGAAAATGTCTTCAAAAAAGATTGATAACAAATGCAGGCCTTGCAGACAGCAGAGGAATAGTCAGATACCACAATGTATAGATATTCTACGCATACAAACAGTGTCTCTGGAATATAACATACTCCGTCTATTTATCTTGCTATTGAGATTATTTTGAAGTCAGTTTAACACAAAACACTAAGTTGAGCCTTCAAAATGGACATGTGCAGCCCGAGAAACAACGTGTGGGGCAAAAAGCTAAGGAGAAGCGTAAAAATCATAAACATAATGGCTAATCATAATGGTTCTGCTTGGCGAGCATGCTGCGGGCACTATTGACTCCTGTATTCAATCTTTTATATACGAGTTTCACGCCACCAGGTCGAAGGCAGCACCGTGGTAATTCCCTGCGTGTCCCCACAACATTTCGATTTTCTGGTGGCCACTTGTAGTAAAAGCACCTGCAAAAGGTTATTACAACAGTTAAACTATGTTTTAAGGACAACGTGATATTTTTTTGCACATTAAACGCCAAAACATGTAACTCAAAGACCACAAGAGATTTTGCTAAATTGTTGTTACCTAATTATTTTTAGACTATTGTGCGTTTCCAGTTTTTGTCTTCATACCAGGCGCGGTGAGGCACCGAGGAGAATCGCGGGCCGCCCCTTGTCCTCGGTCCTTCGCCTCCCGATTTTCCACACTGCTCCCTGAAAGGGGTGAAGGCTTGGGAAAGTCATACCAGCTGAAACAATGTATTGACTAGACTGCACATCTTGTGCTCACACACAGAACCTATGGACAAATGGGGTTGAATTAAGGCCATAGACACCAATTTATGCATGTGTTGGCTGTAGCACCGTCTTGTCTGGTAAATGCAATAATTGTTGCCACGTAACTCCATAGATGTGCGATTTGGGCTTACTTGAGTATTTCCAGATGGCAGAAAGTCAGTTTTGATGCTGAGTTTTGACGACACTGAGGAAACCTTTCTTACATTGCCCAAGTCTTCCAGCCTGATCCGGTACACAATGCGTGTGCTAAAGGAGGGGCATTTGTATTCAGTCTGGGGAGAGCGCGCATGCATGAAAAGAGGCCAGTTTATAGTAGTGGTCCATTGATCTTTTCTTTTGGCATGCTTTGTGACCACAAACGTGCGCGCATCAAAAGATTCCCTCCACTTCTAAAGTGAACCAACATAGCTCTTCTCTTCATTTCGTTTTGACAAGATAAAGTAACTTTATCTTAAAGTATACAGTCTGCTGTTGTATTTGATTGTCACACAACGCTACGCAATTGTATAGCTCAAACTGCATTATGCTGTTTTAGTAAATCTTGACGTTTATTAAATTGCTAAACTATTTGTAAAATATCAGTTTTTTTTCAATAGTTATCTGGATTGCTAGTCTCGAAGAACTAAACTCTAGAGTCCTAATTCGAAACTAATTTAAATGGACTATTGAAGCACAGGCATGTCAGCCCCAAATTGCGTAAAATTGACCGAAAACTTGCGAGCCACAATTGTGTTGTTATATATTGAAGCATTTAATTGGTATGAAAATTGCCCAAGATGCTGTGGTTTAAGTGAGCTTTCTGGTGTCTTTTGTCCTCTCTGAACGCAACATTATCTGCGTTGTCACACTTGGCTTTAACACAAAACCGTGCTGCGTCGATTTCAGCATGAAGTCATGGCATCACACTTGTCGCCTGTTTGGTTATTCTGTGCCGCAGAGTAGAGATTTCACCGCTGATTATTCGGTATAATTTCAATTAGTGTTGGCTCTCTCTGGGGTCTACAGTGAAGGAATGCAAGCAGGCTTTACAACCTCACTTCTCTCAAGAGTCGTTATGTCATCATCTACCCATAAGAATGGCGCAACGAGAAACTTGTGGACATAATAATGCAAGTGCCATTAAATGACAAGTTAAGTGTATGTTTATAAAAGGACTCGGGCTCTCGCGCCACTTTCACTTTTCAGCCCTGGGTCATTCATTAACCCTATCGGACCTTTGTCATGGATGCATGCCGGCGGGGACCTGACAATGCTGCTGTAATAATTGGACTATTGGGGAACTTGTTAACAACAATTAGTGAAGCAATTATGCAATTACTGCAATAAACTATTTTCTTCCTAGAGGGAAACTGAGACATTTGCAACCCAATGGTTAGGCTAGGTAATATGCAGAAATGCAGAGGTTATACATCTGCTGTTTCGGATATTTCTGTAAAAAACAGAAGATGATAATGTAAACAACAATACATATATATATATATATATATATATATATATATATATATATTAGAAATATTATAGGCTTCTATGTTTTAGCATCATGCTTGGTTAGTATAAACTTACCTCGAACAAAACACCGCCTACATTAACGTTATACCATCTGATGACATCACTCCATTAATGATCGAATAATTAAAATACGCCTGTGCTGCAGGTCATTGTCTTTTGCAGAAAATCATTTAAAATAAACAATTTATGTTGTGGTAAATTTAGTCCGTATATTGTAAACGCATGCATTAAAATGATACACACTATGTCGTAGGAGCGCTGTTAAAATATGCAAACACTGGCCCATAACTTGGCGCATCGTGAGCGAAGCAAATCGATGTACCGCCTTCCATTCAAATGGACCCGAGGCAGCCCTGGTGTGACCAAAACCCTCATTGTGAGTAACAAGGTCACAGTAAAAGGAGCAGGTACATGGACAGGTGCACTGGAAAAATATTAGAAATATATACAGGACTTTCTGAAAAGCCACGCGACGGACCTGTTGACGAAGCTCTGACCAAGCATCAAATAGAAATAGCGTCATGAATTTCTATAGACTGGTCCTCGGGTTATTTAAAGACTTCTTACTTTGGTTTGGGAACACAAAGGACGCTGTTTGCCTGTGTGTGTCGGGGTTACCGCATGAAAAGACCAGAGGTGCACATTAACATCGCTTAAGGTTTTCTCAAGGACCGAAATGAACTGGCTGGAAAGTAACTTTATAACTCGCTGGAGGATGAAGCCTTTGTCAAGCTCTGAACTGAAAGAGACAAGTGCCTAACAAAAGGGGAGCGCCTTTGTTAAACTCTAAAGCGCATGGGCATTGATGCGCCTTGAATTGCAAAACATCTGCCATTACTCCGAACCACTTGAGCAAGATTTGAATGAGAATAACCGAGCACCCTTTAGCGCACCGCATTTAGCCTTGCGCGTAAAACAACAGTTAGGCATATGACCACCGTTGGAATTAAGCATTTTGTTTAAGACTAGTATATCAAAAACAAACCTCTGAGGAAAGTATTTGGCCTTTAATGTGCCATCCATATCCCCTCAGTGCTGACTCTCACTAAATTAGGCCTATTTATTTGCAATATTAATGTTTCTCCGTGCACTGAAAATGTAATATTGTCTGAATGTAGTCCACGTCCCGGCCTTTTAGTTTTGGGTTAAATTGATTTATGACTATTTACACATATAGTTCTATTGGTTAGATCCATCTCTTTACAATGTAGGCACACAGCCTCTGTAAATCAAAACCATCGTTCGTTTTGAACAATAGCAAACAGGCTAAAAATGTACTTCTAACTAATTGTCATTGCTGAATGCAACCCGACTGTAACAGGGAGTATGTCAATATATTCCACTCAAATACGAATTTATTTGGTCATTAACTTCTATTTGTTGACATTCTTTTGAAATTGCTATATTACAGAAATTGTAACACAGAAATTTGACTCATGGGGTCTAACGTTTGGGAAAATAGGAGTCCAGTTATCTCAACACCAGCCTGTAGTATTTCACTCAAAAGAAGACAATTTTAAAGGCCAATCCCATATGGCCAACACACGCAAATGGCACTTAAGTGTTTTTGCTTTAGGCGTAAAAGGAAGGACTAGTTGCTGGCAACGTTTTTTTCCCAGGGTTTTCCCCTTTATCTGACCGAAGTGGAAAATTGAAAGATACAAGTGAAAAGCCAATGGGCGTTCCTCCGATTTTCCTCGCTCCATATTTTGTAAAATAGAAATGTGTCCCCTCAGCAGAAATGCCACCTCCATAGGATTGCACAAAATAAGGAAAATAAAAGATAAAAATGAAATGAATCAATGCGTGTTGTCGCTATTGAATACACACATGGTGCGTTTAGGGCATTAACTATATATTGAATGTTTTCAGATTAATTAGGATTTATAACCATGCACTCTTTAAATAGTGTTTAATCCCAAATCTTCAAATTCTGCCGAATGGACGAATGCGCTGAATTTCCTCGTGACAACGTGTGTGGCGAATGTAACTCTGAAATTGGTATGAAATCGTCAATTTGTTGGTGTCAGCTTCAGCTCTCCAAACGCGCCATATGCCATGCTAAGTGACACCATTTACCAATTCGTTCCTAGTTTCACGGTCCATCCTCCCCTTCTCCTTGCCAGGAAACTGAATAGCCACAACAAAATGGCAATTTACCCCTCTGGAATGGTCACATACCCCCTGCAGCAAGGCTCTTTCCGTTTCAGTTTGTGGGGCGCCCCAGCCCGACTGAGTGTCACAGCGTGAAACTTTGACTTTCAAATGGAGGCAGAAAGTGGTCGACCGTCAACAGTGTCTCAGATCAGCGTTACTGACGCATCCGTTGTATCCATGACCTACTATCAGTGAGTTAACCTGTCAACACGACCAAAAACACGTTAGCTCCATTGGCATTATAGCCATTAAATGAACGACATAGCATGCAATCCATGCATGACACATATTATTTGTATTTGAGACAACAGATGTCTTAATTGGATCTATGACCAAATAATCAATAGAAGAGAAGATCTGGCAAAGCATGGGAACGGGTATCTTAAGGGTCACCCAGATGCACACACACCTGAGGCCTTTAATGCTTCCAAATAAGGCCACCAAATACATGTATTTACATCAGGGTCCAACCCAGGGTCATGGTTGGGAATATGGTTGTGTAACACTGTCTAAATTAATATGGAATTCATTACCAAACATTACTCCCAAGACAGATCATGAAGGTTAGATAGGAAAATAACCAACGGGGTTTTTTGATTCGAGTCACACTGGGGTGAGCTCCAGAGGTCAGTGCTTTAGTTGTATTGTAAGCACTTTCTGAATTAGGGTGCTTATTAGACACAGGGTTCATTTTTTATTGACACATTTCACAGCCACTAAACTGAGATAATGGCATTTATCATCAAAGCTGGAAAGGATTGTATTCATCAATTTCACACATGGAGACCTTTAATTTGTCCATGAGGGTAAATGACACAGACAAAAACAAAAATGCCAGCATACATTACTGAGTATTCATTTATCACTTCAGTGTATTGGTTCAGTTAATTAACTATTACATTTATTTTCAATCTGTTGTGAATACTGTTCACAATCAGTAAAAAAAAATCGGCAAAAAAGCCTTTCCTCCTCTCTGCCCCTTAAACTTTAATCTCAATGCAATAGTTCTTTATTAAGTATTGTTATGGATGATTTTGCATTTAAAGCTTAATTCACAAAATTCATAATTTTTTTTAATACCCTCATGGAGAATATGGCTTACGGGTCATACTGAGGCGGAGACATATAGAACGGGTGTATGTTTATTATCAGACTTTGACTTTGATGAATAGTGACATTTGATGATAAATTACGTCATACAGTATGTGGTTGAACTGAAGTCTTGCCTTAAGGCAGCATCACTGCATGCACTGTGAATTGGCGCCATCGTGTGGTGAGATTGTTGTACAGCAACTTAAAAAAACTTAACCAAGAGAAAAACACACATTCCTGTATTTATTTAGTCACTCTTTCTGTTTACCTGCTGTACATGTACATGACATTATCTGAATTAGTACAGGAGCTTAACAGATTCCCTTTAAGTTGATAACTAAATGTTCTGAAGCTGTTTCATAGCATATTACTTCAAAAGACGTTAAAGCAATTGTTCATTGACTGGGAAAGACTGTATAATTTGACTGGTTAGTTACACGTTGTGACCACCAGGGGGCATCTATCAGAATGCACTCCAGACAAGATGTTCCTTACAGAGGTTTATTCATAAAGTTTTGAAGAGTTGTTGTGTGTGTGGTTCTGAAACAGACATACATTACATAATAAATAGTAAAACTCTATATAAAGTAACATGTTGTTTTAACATAAAGTTTACAGTGCAACTACACATATCCGCACAGACGTATTGTGCCTAATATGAACCAATACAAAGCAGGAATAAGACTAACTAATAAGGCATCATTTCTGTACAAACATTGCTTTGCTAATGAGTAACAGACACTGATAAGGCATCATGCTAATAAGGCTGTACATTGTATTTTGTACGGTCGCCACTTAGCAAACAACGAACTAGCAGATAAATATAGCAGACTACATTGCCGAGCAAACACAATATAAATCTTATGGTGATATTCAGCCAACACCGAACTTTATGTTTACTTACTGGTTGTTTGCACGCAAACACTGAAACTCCGAACAGCTTATTAAAAACACTTTAATCTACTAATAAATACGGCCGTCATTTCACACCGCCACTCTCGTTTAAGACTTTTCACCAACTTAATGCCAGTGATATTAGTCCGCGAGCAGCTGACTGCCGTCCTCTTCCGCAAGGGGCGTAGTGCGGTTCCTGTTCGGCTCTATAGAGGTCGTCCTTCGTCACAGCAATAATTCACCAACAACAACATGTATATTGATATACAACGTGCACATATTCTTAGAAACAACAGCCTGGAACATTTTTAGAATCGCTAGAGTGCTGAACAATTTATTTTTTGTGTATTTTTGTGTCTTATTTAACAACGTAGAGACAAAGTCTGGAAAATGGGGAGAAAGAGATTATAATTAGCAGCAAAGGTCCAAAGGCTGGAAATCAAACGTGCGTTTTAACAAGATGCTCCATTGTTTATTGTTTTTAACAAATTTCAATGTTTTCTTGTCAATACATTCCTCTCAAAAAAATAATATCTGCACTCACTAAATACCCTGAAAAGAAAACGTAAACCAGACAAATACTTCTTATTAAGAAAAGCCTAAGCATTGTGTTATTAGTGTTCATAAGGCTACAGCATCTTTTTGGTCTGTAGAGATGCATATTTACTGGAAGCTGCTACTGGCTAATTGTTTTAGTATAATTCTGAATGAGACCTTGGAAGTACTCCTGCGTATTTCTGTGGGGTTGAAAAATGATGATGTAGCATTTTGGGAGGAAATACCACAACAGAAAGGAGTAGAGACTGGAGAGTACTGCCAAGGCGTTAAATGTTTGGATGTACATGCCATGGTAAAGTAAGTACGCAGTGGCAAAGATGATCCAGGTGAGGATCAGCAGGAGCAGGCAGAAGGTTATGGCTTTGCCTTCATTGTAATTTTTAGGAAGATCTTTTCCCATGTATGAGAAAATAAAGCAAAAGAAGCACAAAGATAAAAGTAAAACCACAGCACCAGAGGATGCTTTGAGAGTAATGTCACAACCAAGTATGGTTTTGTCTGGGTACTCAAGTGTGTCATTGTAGGGCTTGGGAGGGGCAAAAGCATAGCCAAAAAGAAGTAGGACTGCCTGAGTAACAAATGCCACAGTGATGACCAGCCATTGTCCATGATATTTCATCCACCAACTATGAAGCTTGGGGAACTTGGCAGCTATTTTGAAAATGAAAACAATTTGAAAAGAGCGCACCACAAAAGTTGCGAGACAAACCGTGTAAAACAAGAGAAATGGTAAGAACCTTAAGATACAAAAGGAAGTGGTTGGTTTACCAAAGTAAAAGAACACACTAAGACTACACAGACTGAGGCAGCCTAAAATTAGGAAGCACATTGGTCCTCCAGCAGATCTGACAACAGGTGTGTTGTAGTTGATGGCAAAGAGAACGGACATGGCGAGTGTGAGGCCCACCAAGGCCAAGGCTCCAACCATGATCAGTATAGCCCCGAAGTCTGTGAATGGGACGTACTCCACCACCCGCAGATTACATGACGTACTTCCTGCTGCAGACCATTCTGTTTCCTTACAGTTGATGCAGTTGTAGGGATCCTCTGTTCAACATGAGAGAAGGACAGAGTTACAATAAAGTTAAGGTTATCTTGTGGAAAATATCTGAGGAAGCAGCATTACTCTTTCCATCTTTTAATTTGTATCTTCACTCAATATTAGTTTTTGATGGATTCAAATTTACTTTAATTAAACAGAATTAACTTAGAGGTAATTTTAACAATGCAATGTATTGCACGATGAAAGGAAACCGGTTCCCATGCAGTTGAAGACAAAAGTGTATTCTTATAAACATTTTCCAAACAGAAAATAGCTTATCTAGTGTAGAGAGTTATTTCCCATCAATACCAGAATAACGACACTGCTTTTACTCATCTTTCCCCTCATGTATCAAATTTTACCTGTGATGTTTATATAAGTTCCATTCGAACAGATTTCACAATTAAAGCAGCATTTGTGGAGTCCAACTTGTTTTTTTGCAAATCCTGAACCACATTCAGAGGAACACAGTGAAGAAGCCACCTGTACAAGACAATTATGTAGAAACAAATTGAATGTCATTGAAGCAACAAGAACACTATGAAGTGTGGATGCAAAACAAGAGGAAAGTGGCTTTTGTGATAAATAATTCTTAAAAAAAGAAGGGAACCACCTGAACAGACATGTAGACATCCCTGTGAATTACACCATTAACCACTGCTTGATGTCCTTGGATTTGTGTTTCTAAGTTTGTCAAAGCTAATACTAAACAAATATGACTTAGTACACATGTTCACTCAACCAAAACAAAAATGTTTATGTTTAACATTTAGACATACTTTATGCTGTAATATGTTGCACATATTATAATTAGGATAAAAAAAATAAAAAACGTACTTCTCCATTTGTGTACCACTGAATTTTCGTGTTGTTGATGAAAAAATTGACTGATGGGTGAAATCTATAAAAGCCGATCTCCTCTGCATCACCACTGTGGTTCCAGAAAACAATAGAATAGGATCCGAACTCGGGGTCACCATTCTCATCAAATTGGATACTTTGGTTTAAAAGTGTAAAATTTAACTTCTTCAGCTCTGCTAGAACCTGTGTGGTACACAAAGTTAAAATGACCATTAGCTCTATCTGTTCACAAAGAACATTTCCAGAAAGATTCCTGTGGAGGAGTGAACTGCAGTGTGATGCCCCTCTCTTAGGAGGTGGTTTAGACTTCAACAGATTTGAATACAAAGTTAACATTTGTAAAGTAAGCAGAGTAAAGAGTATGCATATAACGTCTAACAACACATTTAGGTGCTAGACTGAGTGTGGAACAAATTATTATTATTAATTAAATATTATGTGCTAGCTCTTTGCTGACACATTGATTATATTGGCATAATGATTATGAGACATGGAAAGTCAAATGTTATTTGACATATTCAGTTAATCGGGAGTTAGTTATTTGTATCGTATTTGTAATGTGGATCTGATTTTTACCCGAATGCTGAAGCGGTGAAAGTCAAAGTTATATTTTTGATATATATGATAACGAAATGTGTTACCTTTGAAAAGGCTTACCTCTAGGTCAAAGCAATCAGAACATAAAGGAGCAAAATATAAATACGCATGCGTACACTTACCATATGTGGGTACACTGTGATATTGTCATTACGTCTCCCAGTTATACGTTGCAAGGTATTGTGTAAAGCATGAGCGATGGCATATACAGCAGAATAAACAGGAAAAGAGAAAGATGGGTCCGCAGTGATGACATCTTCTGCACTCCAGCTGCTGCAGTTGCAAACCTGATTACATAATGTATTTGGTTCTGCATTTTTACAATTAGTCTGGCTTTTGAAAGAATATATAAAATCACTGAAACCAGGTATTGTCACCAATGGCTGAGACACTCCAAGGACAGTTCCAATATGTTTGATTCCTTTCTTCTTGGGGAGCTTCTTGTTTAAGGACCATCCCTCATCAGCTATCCACACCTTGTTAGTGACATTTAGTTGTATTGCTGAGTCAATGAGAGCTTCAGCAGTCAATTTTGGAGCAAAAACAATAATGATGTGTATCCTCTGCGCCTCTATCTGTCTGAATATTAAGGAGTAATTTGTATTGTCATTGAGGCCTTTGTTGTATGCCAGGCAAATATCAGTGTCCTTAATACTCTTTATGAACAAATCCAGTCCATCAATGCCATAATCATCATCACTGTTAAGAAGAGCAACCCAGCGCCAGTTGAAGTGCTGAACAATGTTAACAATCACATTCATGAAGTCTTTATTGGGATGCACTGTTCGTAGAAAAGATGGAAAATTTGCTTTTTTTGAAAAGACAGAACTAGAAGATCCATAACTGACCTGTCAAAAGAGTAATGGAAAAAAAACAATACTTTTTAGTGACAAATTATCAAATGTAACATTAAAACTAGGGATGCACCGATACCGATACCGGTATCGGTATCGGGGGTCGATACTGCGTTAAATACTCGTACTCGCATCGGTTTCAATTGCCGATACCAAGAACCGATACTCACTCAACAGTATTTCACTACAACAAACTGGTCGCGCTTTGTGGAGAAGCAACCCGTGGCTCCAGAGCCGGAGACACTCTTCTCTGTCTCAACTGTCTCAACAGTCTCAACTTCTGAGCAGCCAATCACGCTATCCAAGTTGTTTTGCCGTCCAATCAGATGGCCAGTTTGTCTCAACAGCAGAATCTGGAGCCGCCATCTTGGATCCTCGCTACGCAGCGCTCACTTCTTTCAATAGACAGGAGAAAAGTGAGACGCGAGTACAATACAAGACTTTATCGATATTGTGCTTATTAACCGGTGTTGCATACGTGTGTATGACATATTAGTGCTCATATTAGTGCTCTTGTTAGTGGCTGACAGCCCCGGAGTTACTTGTAATCAGTCCGTCCCAACGCGACGCAAATGTTTCGCGCGACCAGATTACATGTAAAGTCTATGCACAGACGCGTGTGGTTGCGACAGACGCAAATTTACGCCGGCGGCACGTTAGACGCGAGTTGAAATTTTCCATATTTAATACATCTATAATTGAGAAGCTCTGCGCGTCATCACCGCCGTCCTGCCGGTTTGAATCAAACGGCTGCTGATCCACCTGAAGTAGCGCTGGCAGCGGCCTCATTCAGACGCTGTTGTGCGGCTACGGATGATATTATTGTAGCCGAGTGTCTGTTGTGTGTCTATATTTGTAATTCTAATAAAATGAAAACACGCTGCAGGGTAACTTGAACCACTTTTTTTTATCTCCTTCACACACGTATATCCCACAATTCCACTCTTTTCCTTTCCGTTTCTCCCTCCACAATAAAAGCACCGGAAACATAACTTGGAACACAGCTTCCTATATAATTGCTCGATCCCTAATATTATCGCTTACATTATGAACCCGGACACGGGGGCGTTTTATGGTCCGACATTAGAGGGATTTCCACAAGACGTTTAAAGCTTGGGATAGCCTTCTGTTAATTTTGTACTATAGGCTTGACATAATCTGCAGAGGATAAAATAAAATCTGCCTCCAAATTAATTGCACTTTCATGGAGACCAAATCTAAGAAGTATCGGTATCGGTACTCGGTATCGGCAAGTACACAAATAAAAATATCGGTATCGTATCGGTTTGTAAAAAATGGTATCGTTGCATCCCTAATTAAAACACATTTTAAAATGAATTGATCAAAGCCTCTATTGATATAAGAATGCTTTTAACAACTTGTTTTAAAACTTGCCATAGGAATGAGATCCGCCATGAACAGTGGGGCCACTGTCAGGGCCTGAGTGCTTGTAAACGGGCCGACCACTGCTATCACTTTGGACACATTGGACTTATGTATTTGTTGCTTGTTTGGTGGTTCATCCCAAGGTTGGATCAAGCCATTGATTGAGATAAGTTTGAAAATATCTGGGAAATTCTGTGTAGATGAGCAATGGTCAAATATCTCATAGCCCAGAGATACATTTGGCAGGAGGTTGTTAGAGTTATTGATTTCCTCTACAGAGAATCTCATCAACTGAAATATTCGATAATTTGGGAGAAGGAAGTGTTGACTGTGAACAGAGAAAACACAACAGCATAGTGGAGTTTAATTACTGTGGGATTTTGTGGAATCTTCAAATAATTGGTTTTAGTGTGGCTTCAGAGATTCTTATTTGCAACCGTTTTACCTCAGTGCTTTAAACATTAGTTTGAGAAACATTAATAAACAGTATAATTGTTGGGAGCCCTGTACAGATATGAGTTAGAACACATATTTAATAAGTACTAACGTCAGAATAAACTTCATACAGCAATTTTAATAATGTCGCAACTAACTAGATATGTTTAGGTAGTAATTGTGCTTTTTATTTACAGCTATTATCTTATCTCTAAAATGTCTGTTAAACCATGCATCCTGCACTAGTTTTATCTTCCAAAGCTATCCACTCAGATTTATTGTGAGGCTTACCTGGAGCAGTCGATTGCTTCTGGTCTGTCATGATGAACAGGGGCACCATGATGAATATTAAAAAGTCCACCTATCAAATATTCTCCGTCCAGTTGAAACTCTGAGGCTGGGACAGTGCATTGAGCCAAGGCATGTATACAAGCTCCCAGAAGACACAGCAAAGCAATACAATGTTCCATCTTTGTAATTACAAATCTGATGTGAACGCCTATGGAGTTTGCCTCAGCTTTTAGTAGGTTATGGGACTCTGCTGATGGCAAAGCCCCAGTGGAAATTTCCATGCATGTGGGAACGAAATACATAACATTAATGGTCAGAGGAGAATACACAAATCACAATGCAAAAATATTCTAATTTGCTGCTGCACAGAGTCCCTTTGATGTGGTTTAGCAATCATCATGAGCCACAACATTGAGTGCCTTGACCATGAATATGAATAAATCTGGTAATCAACAATGTAGACGCTCCCTTGTTTTCTCCAGGTTAAGTGTGGTGACATATGCGAGGCCCCTTCTGCACATTTATAAGTCATCCACAGTCATCCCTCAGTTAAATATGCCACTCTTTGCCAAGTCCAGCTGTAAGGTGGAGCAGTATGTTGTTGGTTTTTGCACTTTGGATTGTTGCAACTGTTGTATCGTCATTTCTGATCCGAGCATGCTGGCCTGTTTGAACTGGTGTTAGCGCAATCCAAATTGTATGCCTGGTAGACACTCCGGAAGAATTCAGCCGAACAACTTCTCTCATCTTGGTAGATTTATTTCTCTGGTCACAATCAAAGTATAAGCGCTGCACTTGCAAGAGCAGGGATTCGTCTCGTCAACACGCAGGTTGAGATCAAAACAGAACTCCCCCCAACCGGAAGCCCGGTGGTTTTATACATAGATTCTCGTCACAGGTTTCATCACATCATCCTAGCATCTAATTGGCTCTAACCTGTCAACGAGGAGGAAAGACACATATCCTCCCCATCTCACAAAACTGGGGCGTCCAAAGCCGGTCTTCTGCAGCTGGTCTAACATAATAATAACATATGTGGGTGTTGTGGCGGTGCTCGGCGTGTATCTAGTCTAAACACTCAGGGACCTCTCTGACTCCATGATAGCATTCTTATTATTCTGACCCTGAGCGACCAAAACTGACAAGAATGTACAATTACATAACGAATATCATGATTTATATTTTCACTGGACAGCCATATTTTAGGACTGAGAAAGTAGTCAGTAGCTCAACAAACAAGATTAGCGCTCAGTTGCAGACAATTAACCACAACAACAGCACATTAACAAAATACACTGCTCTTGAAGTCCAATAGATACACTGCGGGGATAAACACTCATTCAAAGTGTATCATGATGGTTTCTTTCTTGAGACATCTTCAAAGTGAATGTTTAAGCTATTCCTTCAGTTTTTCAGTTCACTTGAGACTTTAGGGACGAGGCCAAGGCAGGCCGTTTGGTAATTCATCTATCTCTAGATAGTTGAAAAGCTTAAAACCCAATACCACCACAAGTCATCTTCCCTTTAAGGGGTGACTATAGGTGTTTTCATGCCATGTTGGGGCTTGATATCCCATTCATTTGTGTGTTATACAGAGGGAATCTTGAAAGGGAACATGACCTGATGTCCAATCAGTCAGGTGAGGCTGGTCTCATACAGCATTTGTAGTTATAGCTACAAAAAATAATGCGCTGTAGGTAACCTACACAATTGCTTTCTACGGTATCTCCGTAATCATAAACAAGGAAGCATAAAGACAGCAAAAGCCCACACAGGGCTTTTGCTTTTGCACACCTTTTATTGTATAAAATGTGCCGCGGCTCAAAAAAGGTTGAAATACACTGTGTTAACCAATAGCTAGTGTTGTTGCAGTAAAAGTTTAACAATTGAATGACCCTTTAACAGAAAGATATACTGTAAGAATGAAACAGCCAGTTCAGGTGAGATTGTTATACCACACAGGATACACAAGCAAATACACACAAATTAAATGAATTCAACCCAATATCTTTGGTTTATGCTAAATTACCACCTCCTCTTACAAATGATTGCATTAGTAAACATTGGCCCGCACAGGTGATTTGAAATAGGAAAATGAACATGATTAATGGCCTGGGCTCTCACCAGAATTTGAATTCCTCCTGACTGAAACGCTGAACTCCTTGTTCTGCTTGGTAAAGGCAAATCAATCTTTGTTTGTCACAACCATCGTTATACAAATACACGTGTGCATTGCCATGGTCCCAGATATTACAATTTACAAAAGTTTATATGCTAATTAAAACATTGTATTAAGACCAAAGAAATGTCTGTTAAAAGGCATTACATTTTTGGTTTATCTTCCAGAAAATTACCCCATTAACTCCTGACATTTTGTGACACTATTCTGAAAGGTTTTCACAATCAATACTGAAAGTTTAACTAAGAGAAGTTGGCAACACTTTATAGTAACTACTCACTATTTAAGTGCCCACACTTTTTTGGCTTGCAAGCTACTGATCCACCTGAAGCAGCGCTGGCAGCGGCCGTCATTCAGACGCAGTTGTGCGCTACAGATAATATTATGAACCCAGACACGGGGGCGTTTGATGGTCCAACTGTTGAGGGACTTCCACAACAAGTACAAAGCAGAACTAGTGGTTAGTTCAATGGTGGATGGCGGAAACGGTACTGTTTTAATAGAGATAAGCTACGGAGATAAGCCCCGCCTCCTTGGTTTATCTCCAAAATGAATACATAGACAGGCATCAACTTGACATCAGATTAATACATAGATATATAATACACATATGACAGACAACAGCGTTTGTAAAGGATTTATTGACGTGAGTGTTTTAGGCTTCGGCTCGTAGCACCAACCTTTACTTTCACTCTTGTCCTCAGCGTCTCAACCACAGCCTCACGAGCGGGTAGTGACGTTTACAGCAAACTGATCTGTTTATAGTCTTTATAACAATGTGACAGAGAGGCTCAGCTCATCTGCCTCACGCTAAAATAATAAACAAGTTCATTAAAACCAGTTCATCTCACACACCGGACGGCATCGCAGTTACGCTGCATGTGTTCACAGTGGTGCGACACGTCAGATATTATAGTGTAGTTTTTGAACGGCACAACCTGGCATAGTGTATTGCTCTTATATTGCTATTCATGCCAAGTACGGTCTAAACAGCTTGCTAAACGTAACTGTGTCGCTGGCGTCAATTTAGTTTACAGTCAATCCCGTGAATATGCTGTATGAAGGTAGTTAGTCATAATTACCACGTTACCTGAAGACAACGTGGTTGAGGCCAGTCCTCCGCCTTCTTTGTTATGCTGTCCCTCATGAGACCACGCCCATGCAGTAGAAACCACGCCCCCACGCCAGGCTGCTCAACATCGTACCTCAATGAAACAGAATCAAGCCTGTGTCACAGAGTCACTGTAAAGGAACTCCCTATCGTCACGCCGATGGATGGGATAAGCGCCCTGGAATCAGACTTTAAGGACACCAAAGGAGATGAAAGGACTGTCTCTCAAGAGGATCTCATTTTCCTGGACAAACTCAAAGAAGGCATACGGAAAAACGAGCAGGGTCATTATGAGATGCCTCTCCCCTTTAAGCAACGACCACACCTTCCTGATAACAAAAAACTTGCTGAAATCAGGCTCAGTCATTTACGACTGAGGTTCTTCAAAGACGATAAATATAAAAAAAGACTAGCATACATGAAAGAAGTCATTGAGAGAGGCGATGTCAAAGAAGTAAACAAAGATGGAACTCCTGGGGAACAATGGTACATTCCCCATCATGGCATCTACCACCCGAAAAAGCCTGAAAAACTGCGTGTTGTGTTCGACTGCTCTTCAAGGTACAATGGCACAAGCCTAAACAAACACCTTCTACCAGGGCCAGATATGATGAACAATCTAACAGGTGTCCTCATACGGTTCAGACAGCATCCGATTGCTCTCATGTGTGATGTAGAGAAAATGTTTCACCAGTTCCATGTCCAGGAGGATGACCGTGATTTCCTACGCTTCCTGTGGTGGAAAGACGGAGATACAAGCACACAACCTCAGGAATATCGGATGAAGGTATCTTTTCGGTGCAGTGTCATCTCCTGGCTGTGCAAACTATAGCCTGAAATACTTAGCTAAGGAAAACAGTCAATCCCATCCAATAGGATCCCAGTTTGTGGAAAGAGACTTTTATGTGGATGATGGAGTCACAAGTGCAGACACTATAGAAAGGGCCATTCAGTTGGCTCATGAGGCAAGAGAGTTATGTGCCAAGGGTCGTCTCCGTCTTCACAAATGTGTGTCAAACAACCATGCTGTTCTACAGAGCATCCCCTCATCAGAGTGTGCAATAGAGGCCAAGACCAAGGATCTGACCTTCAAGGATATGCCACTTGAGCGAGCATTAGGGATACACAGGAGCATAGGGGGCGATAGCTACTGATTTAACAACACCTTGAAAGAGCAACCAGTGACACGAAGAGGCATATTGTCTACTGTTGCCTCTGTATATGACCCTCATGGCTTCCTTGCGCCATATGTTCTCACAGGGAAGAGGATACTACAGGAAATGTGTCACCAAGGTATTGGCTGGGATGATCCCCTGCCAGAGAGGCTGAAGCCACGGTGGGAGAGCTGGCGTCAAGACTTTGCCAATTTAGAAAAGATAGACATAGCTCGATGTTACACACCTGCCAATTTTGGAGAAGCTGTGGAAACAGAGCTACATCACTTTTCAAATGTGAGCACCAGCGGATACGGTCAATGCTCTTATCTTCGACTCAGGAACAGAAAAGGAGAGATTCACTGTTGTCTAGTGATGGGAAAGGCCTGTGTTTCTCCCACAAAGTTAACTACAATACCAGGGCTTGAATTAACGGCAGCAGTGGTTTCAGTCACCATCAGTAATATGCTCAGAGAGGAGCTTTGTTATGCCGATGCAAAGGAGTACTTCTGGACAGACTCAAAGGTAGTCCTTGGCTACATAAATAACGATGCAAAGCGCTTTCACACCTTTGTTGCCAACCGGGTCCAGAAGATCCGCCATAACACAAGCCCCCAGCAATGGTTTTACATCCCCACAAATGAGAATCCAGCAGACGGCGCATCCAGAGGAAAAACTGTAAACGAGTTGCTTACATCCAACTGGTTCACCGGCCCCACATTCCTCTGGGAAAATGAACTACCTACACCTAAGGATGTAATTCTGGATTTACCCATAGGAGATCCAGAAATCAAAAAAGCACAGACACTAGGGATGCAACGATACCACTTTTTACAAACCGATACGAGTACGAGTATTTTTATTTGTGTACTTGCCGATACCGAGTACCGATACTTCTTAGATTTGGTCTCCATGAAAGTGCAATTAATTTGGAGGCAGATTTTATTTTATCCTCTGCAGATTATGTCAAGCCTATAGTACAAAATTAACAGAAGGCTACCCCAAGCTTTAAACGTCTTGTGGAAGTCCCTCTAATGTCGGACCATAAAACGCCCCGTGTCCGGGTTCATAATGTAAGCGATAATATTAGGGATCGAGCAATTATATAGGAAGCTGTGTTCCAAGTTATGTTTCCGGTGCTTTTATTGTGGAGGGAGAAACGGAAAGGAAAAGAGGAGTGGAATTGTGGGATATGTGTGTGAAGGAGATAAAAAAGTGGTTCAAGTTACCCTGCAGCGTGTTTTCATTTTATTAGAATTACAAATATAGACACACAACAGACACTCGGCTACAATAATATCATCCGTAGCCGCACAACAGCGTCTGAATGAGGCCGCTGCCAGCGCTACTTCTGGTGGATCAGCAACAGTTTGATTCACACCGGCAGGACGGCAGTCATTTTTTACTGTGTGAACGCGACGCACATTACTCTACACACCTTGCTGCAAGAGCCGCAAGAGAGCGACGAAAGAGCCGTATGCGGCTCTGGATCACGGGTTGCCGACCCCTGCCCTAGACGTTGAAGTCAGGTAGGACAACAAATCTTTTTCTCCACAAAGCGCGACCAGTTTGTTGTAGTGAAATACTGTTGAGTGGTATCGGTTCTTGGTATCGGCAATTGAAACCGATACGAGTACGAGTATTTTAACGCAGTATCGGCCCGATACCGGTATCGGTGCATCCCTAACAGACACTGCAAACAAAGACCACCGAAGCACTGAGTCTTGTCGACCGCTTGTCCAAGTTCTCATCATGATCCCAAGCCACCAAAGCTGTGGCTCGCCTACTGCGACGAACTAAGAAAATCAAGTCATGTGAGCCTTCTACCGTCAGTGAACAGGAAAGTGCAGAACATGTCATAATCCAAGATCTGCAAAGTCAAACATATGATAAGGAAATCAAATAGTTAAACAAAGGAAGTCAACAACAGCGTTGCAACAAACTGCACCACCTCGATGTGTTTCTGGACACAGACGGTGTCCTCAAGGTGGGAGGAAGACTCCGCCACTTATCCCTTGCTGACTCGTTCAAGCATCCAATTGTCATCCCCAAGGAACATCACGTGACAAAGCTGATAATAGCTCACAACCATGAAAGGACAAAGCATCAAGGAAAAGGCTTCACCATTAACAAAATCAGATCCAATGGCTATTGGATTCCTGGAATGAGCGGAGCAGTTGCATCATATGTTCGCCAGTGTGTGACTTGTCGCAGACTCAGAAGATCTCCAGAAGGCCAAAGAATGAGTGACCTTCCTGTTGAGCGTGTAGAGGCCTCTCCACCGTTCACATATTGTGGTATGGACTACTTCGGTCCTTTTGCCACTACAGAGGGAAGGAAACAGAATAAACGATACAGGCTGCTCTTTACCTGTTTCTGCTCAAGGGCCATTCATATTGAGATGTTGGAGGATTGGTCCACAGATGCTTTCATCAATGGCTTGCGATGTTTCATTGCAGTTCGAGATGCAGTCCGGCAAATCCAGTGTGATCAAGGCACTAACTTTGTTGATGCAAAGAATGAATTCAAGGCAGCTCTACAAGAGCTTAACACACAGAGACTCATAACATTTCTGTCACAGAAGCAGTGTGACCTCGTCATGAACGCGCCTCACTCCAGTCATGCAGGCGGCGTGTGGGAACGCCAGATAAAGACTGTCAGGAGTGTTCTGAATTCAA
Source organism: Cottus gobio (assembly GCA_023566465.1). NCBI lineage: Eukaryota > Metazoa > Chordata > Actinopteri > Perciformes > Cottidae > Cottus > Cottus gobio. The sequence goes on along the minus strand of CM042215.1, from coordinate 17,208,151 downwards.
CTTTAACATTTCCCCATGGCAGACTCAACGATGCTTCACTACGAACTCTCTTCTATGAAGCTATGGCCATAGTCAACAGTCGACCCCTCACCGTGGATAACCTAAACAGTCCTAACAGCCTGGAACCACTTACCCCCAATCATCTGATCACCATGAAATCTGGAAGAGCTCTTCTGGATTTCATCGTTCATCATTAATTAATTCATTGTTAATTCATTGTTCATTCGTTTGTAAAAATTATTCATAGTTCATCTAATGTAATATGAAAACATTCATAATTTGGTGGGAGTGTAATTAACTCAATTTGTGTTCTGATGTTAAGGGCTGTTTGTCAATCAATTATGTTGTTTTCTGTTGCATGTGTTTTGTCTGCCGTAAGAAAATGTATCTGGTTTCCTGTTTTGAAATTATATGCTTTTATTTTGAAGGCGGAAAACAAAGTTAAAACGGAAGTCGCATAGTGCGCAGTGTAAATAGAAAGATACGGTATAGACGTTATTTTTGGGATAAAGAAATGGTATTTTTAGCACTCCCCCGAAGAGGCACAAGCTGGTTTCTGAATTAATAAAACACATTGGAAATCATCAGTCAAAGTGCAGACCATCTTTCGGAGGGGTACGCTACAGCAATCATTTTGGGAGCAAAAACAATCAGGATGGGTACCCTCTGTGCCTCTATCTGTTTGAACATTGGTGAGGTATCTGTATAGTCGTTGAGTATGTGGGTGTATGCCTGGCAAATCTCAGTAGCTGTAATCCACAAATTAGTATGCAAAAAGTATTTAAACTGTGCAGACTCTGTAATGGTTACTCACAGTTTAACAGTATTCTAATCTAAAATGTGATCAGATCCAGATTCAAATCCCAAAACTAGATAAAGAGGGCCCGCAGTTGAACACATAATACAAAAAGAATGATTCTTAATCCTCTAGCAACATGTTTGTTTGTTTAGCGGCCTGCCCTATTGAAAGACTAAGACCTGAAGAAGGTCAAAGCAGTTAGGCTTGGCACCCAGGGGTGCTGGACAAAGTGGAATTTACCCAAGAAGATATGGACAGAGTTGTAGCATCTCATCCTTCCTTCCATCAATATTGCAAACTCTTCCTTCATCAGCTCACTTGTGCGCACGGGAGCTGTCATAGGCTCCCAGCTGTAAACTCCAGCAGGACGGACACACTAGTGCACAGTGGTTAGCAGGTCAGACTTTCAATCACAGGATCGGTGGTTCAAACCCCGGCTCAGCCAGTCCGTGTTGTTGTGTCCTTGAGCAAGACACTTAACCCTCATTGCTCACCGTTGCTGTGTCTACTGTATAGCATGTAAGTTGCTTTGGATAAAAGCGAAATTAAATTTAATACCACAGCATGGTCTTGTTTGCACATTAAAGCGTGAGAGGTGGATAAATAACGTTAGCTTAACTAGACCGGTCCCCTTTGCTCAGAAGAGAACCAAGTATGTTCCATCTAAACCCAGTCTACAGCAAAAGGCCCGGTCAAATGTGTTGAGGTTTAAATGAGTTATATAAGACATTCTCAACATGAATAAAGCAGCAAACAAATATTTTTGCTAGGTAAAGACATACACTATTGGTGTCACAGTTGGCTCTATCAGCACTGTTGCTGCTTTTGCTTTCACCTTAGTACCTCTAGCAAGGCCCAGTACTCAAGAGGACACATAATTATGCATACACGCGTGTGGGGCCGCGGGCGTGGTTAGCGCACCTGCGGCGGAAGAGAGGGAGAAACGCGCTCATTGGGATCAGCTGCAGCTCGTTAGCGCGTTGCTGAAATCAATGAGCGCGTGAGATTAGGGCTATTTAAGCCCGGTAGAGACAGTTGCAGGGGGCTGAGAGCATGAGGGAAGTGCTAAAGCTGTGGTGCCAAATAAAGCCTGTTGAACACACAAGAAGAGTGTCTGTGCTGTATGTCCGAGAGCATGCATCCCCGGGTAGAAGGAAACCCTGCCACAACGTGTGAAAGTCAGGCAAGGTTTTATGCAAGCTGTCACTTGTTGACACAGATACATGTGGCCTTGATCAGTGTGCAAACAATTAGAAGGTTTCTCCTCGATACATTTTTCTTTTTCTTTTAGTGGCTTAAACTGCTCAAAGCTGTGTAACGATAACTAATGCATGTAGAGATTATCTGTGGATGACAGGGATGAAGTCAAGATGAAGTTCACATGAGGTTGTAAGATCGCACACGGTCACAAGCAAATGCACACCAATGTATTCCTAAATTCAACCAGGTATTGTTGGTTTATGCTAAAATGCTACATCCTCTTACAAATGAGCTCTGCATGACTAAAGCTTTGACCACACAGTTCCTTTGAAAAGAGATAATTTGCATCACTCTTTGGATGACAATGATAGATGGCTAGGCCATGAGCTACAGAATCAGTTTGTATTCAGGCAACCTGTTGCTGCAGAGGTGAAACTACTTGTTCTGCTAAGGGATGGGCCCTCATACAGGACAGATATAGTTTATCGAGTGATGTCGTAGTTAATAAAAATCATATATATTCTTGTATGGAAGCCACATGAGGTGAGTAAATAACTTTACAATAGGTTTCTGTGAACAGATCACTTGCTAATCAACAGTGTGGTCAGTACTGTAACATTTCATTTTAAAGTTAGTAACTTTGTAGATGTATATACATTTTCTTTGTCCGTTTCTATCCTTCTCAATCTTAAATTAAATATTAGTTTCAGGTTCATGGTCAATCTGCAAACGGTTGCAAGGAAATAAATGTGCAATAGTTAGTAGCCTCTCATGACAATTAATGTATTTATAATTTATGGAACCCCTAACCCTTATGTTATATGCCTTGTCTTTCTTTACCAATAAAGACAGATGACATGTTGGCCACCTTACCACTTACAGTCAGGTTACACTGCAAACAATTTTCCAGCGCTCATATAACTGAGTACAAAAGTGATATGAGAGGTTTTAATCTTACTAGGGCAACGCATGTCAAATGTGTACAGCATGCTCTTTTTGAACTTATATGAAATTAAACAGTGCAACTCACATTACATTAAGATATAACCACATTGTATTTCTAAACTGACCCTCCATGTGTCCATGAAGAGACAGAAACATAATGATACAGACACGGAGAAAAGATGGCAGCATACAAAAGGGCTAAGTAGCCTTTATTTATTACTCCTATGAAGTGAATCTTAAATGTGCATTAGAACAACATTGTGCACACAAACTACAAAATCTGAATCCGTACAACACCGGTACAAAATCTGACACTATGCACCTTAATCTTGACCTCAACAGAAAACATTTTGTACTGTTGTAGTAATTTAAACAAATATCTGTGTCCAGTTCGCTGTTTCTCTTTGGATCTGTTAATCATTTATTCACTTTTACATTGTCACCACAGCATTAAATCTGCTTTGTTTAATCTTTGTTGTATCAATAAATATGAGCATGCCAGTCACGCTCTCACACCAACAAGTTCTGAACACACCACGACAGGATAAGACAAGACGTGACAGGATGAGACACGACGTGACAGGATGAGACACGACGTGACAGGATGAGACACGACGTGACAGGATGAGACACGACGTGACAGGATGAGACACGACGTGACAGGATGAGACACGACGTGACAGGATGAGACACGACGTGACAGGATAAGACACGACGTGACAGGATAAGACACGACGTGACAGGATAAGACACGACGTTACAGGATAAGACAAGACGTGACAGGATAAGACACGACGTGACAGGATAAGACACGACGTGACAGGATAAGACACGACGTGACAGGATGAGACACGACGTGACAGGATGAGACACGACGTGACAGGATGAGACACGACGTGACAGGATGAGACACGACGTGACAGGATGAGACACGACGTGACAGGATGAGACACGACGTGACAGGATGAGACACGACGTGACAGGATAAGATACGACGTGACAGGATGAGACACGACGTGACATGATAAGACACAGTCAAAACTTGTTAGCTTCCCGTTCACACACCTGATTCTCATCACCAGACACTTACTTATATGCATATTTACATGTACTGCTCCATCCTGTGTTCAATGGCAGAACTGCATGTATAAACTTGCCCTGTGTTTCCCTCAAAGATAAAATAAGCAAACAAACTATAAAGAACTGATCCTAAACTGCTTTACATGTAAATAAAAAATTGGTGCAGGTCTTAACAGAATTAACTTTATTTGTCCTTTGTCCACCCGACCCCATCCCCCATATATACGGCCATTAATACCCCACTTTTGTGTTTTGTAGCTTTTATATATCTTTAAAAAAGGCAGTTGCTGACAAGTGTAAGATTACTAAACATTATCATGCAAGTCTTCCGAACATGGTGTAGTTTATCGCCTAACGTTAGTTTTTTACTTCCGCCGATTGCATTTGTTAAAGGCCCTGCTGTACAGCGTCACAGAGCCCTTAGCATGGCTGTGATGCTATCACATCATTACTATAGCCTATTGTTTAAACATTGACTGTATATTGTTATAGTTCATTTCAATATTCTTACACCACTGAGTCAAACAACCAAATATAAACAATCAACCTAATTACACATAAAACAGGGTCAAATTTAAACTACAATTTTCTACTCTTAAAAATAATTAATTATTGTGATTTAATTGAAAAGTATTTAGGAGGTCATAAGCAGTTTTCTTCTTCTGTATACAGAACACACATTAACTGTAAGCTACTGTCTGAAGGTATAACTCTGAATGAGACTTTGGAAGTACTCCTGTGTGTTTTTGTATGATTGAAAAATGATGATGTGACATTTGGGGAGGAAATACCACAACAGAAAGGAGTAGAGACTGAAGAGTACTGCCAAGGCGTTACCTGTTTGGATGTACTTGCCACGATAAAGTATTTTCGCAGTGGCAAAAATGATCCAGGTGAGGATCAGCATGAGCAGGCAGAAGGTTATGGCTTTGGCTTCATTGTAATTTTTAGGAAGGTCTTTTCCCATGTATGAGAAAATAAAGCAAAGGAAGCACAAAGATAAAAGTAAAACCACAGGACCAGAGAATGCTTTGAGATTAATGTCACAACCAAGTATGGTTTTGTCTGGGTACTCAAGTGTGTCATTGTAGGGCTTGGGAGGGGCAAAAGCATAGACAAAAAGAAGTAGGAGTGCCTGAGTAACAAATGCCACAATGATGACCAGCCATTGTCCATGATATTTCATCCACCAACTATGGAGCTTGGGGATCTTGGCGGCTATTTTGAAAATGCAAACAATTTGAAAAGAGCGCACCACAAAACATGTGAGACAAACTGTGTAAAACAAGAGAAATGGTAAGAACCTTAAGATACAAAAGGAAGTGGTTGGTTTACCAAAGTAAAAGAACACACTAAGACTACACAGACTGAGGCAGCCTAAAATTAGGAAGCACATTGGTCCTCCAGCAGATCTGACAACAGGTGTGTTGTAGTTGATGGCAAAGAGAACGGACATGGCGAGTGTGAGGCCCACCAAGGCCAAGGCTCCAACCATGATCAGTATAGCCCCGAAGTCTGTGAATGGGACGTACTCCACCACCCGCAGATTACATGACGTACTTCCTGCTGCAGACCATTCTGTTTCCTTACAGTTGATGCAGTTGTAGGGATCCTCTGTTCAACATGAGAGACACAATTTGTTAAAAAAGTTGAGGTTCACTTTTGAAAAATCCCCTCTGGGTAAATAAAGATCAAACAGTTTAAGAAGCTGTGTTCAATGTTTAATTTGTGATACTGTATGAACAAAACTGTAGCCTAAAGTAAATTTAGTGTGGCCATCCGTGCACCACCAATTTGTTGTGCTGCACGGCCACTGTGCTACAAGGAGCAGAGATCTACTGTGCATACGTGGAACGTGTCCTCCAAGTGGACAGTATTAACAGAGCTATGCTTCTGTGGTGTCTTAACCAAGACTTGAGCTTCACTTTCATGAGATGTTTGTATACCTACTTCCTTATATTTCTGATAAGGAATTCACCGAATTAAAGACGAATTGTGTTTCAGGTTAGTGAAAATTAGGTTTTGTCTGACAGGACCAAATTGAAAAAATATGTGACATTTACTATGCCCTCTCAGAGTCCAGTGTGCAGAGACACCCCACTCTGGTAAAGGCAGGTTAGCAATGCTCTGTACACACAACTTCTCAGGAGGGAAGATGGAGTCAGGGTGGATTGAATGACAGAACGCTCACAAGCTGCTCACAAGTTTCTTCTGTCTTTCTTCTAATGGGGATTCCCATTTCGTCATAATAACCTTAAAAGTAGTAAATTGGCTCACATCAAGAGCAGAATGACAGCACTGCTTATTAGGGTCCGAGCGACTGACGAAGTCAGTCCAGCAAGGACCCTATTGTTATTGCATGGATTATTTTTAGGTTTTCTTATTTTTGTACATCAGACTGCTTTTTCCCCTACTTGTCATATACGAAAACTCACCAAATTTGGCACGCCTGTCAGGCTCGGCGAAAATAGCGATCCGACATAGGTGGCGATTATGTCTTAAAAGAAATGGCTCTCTTGCGCCCCCCCTCGAAGTTGGACCGGCAGGGCTCTCGCTCAGATTGTCCGATTGACTTGAAACAATTCACACATGTCCATCTTCACCTGCTCTACAAAAAAGCCAATCAGACCCCTAAGCTCCGCCTACTTAGATTTTCCGCCATTTTGAATTATGTGAAAAACACCCTTTTTATGGTTTTCTCCAACACGCTTGGTCCGATTCATCCAAAACTTGCTGTGCATCATCAATGGAGGTGAATAGTCATAACTTAAGTAAAAGCATTCTGATATCTCATTGTGTTTAGGATATATTGACCAATGAACATCTTAGGGGCGTGTCCTGTTTTGCAATACTCATAACTTTAAAACTATGTGTCCTAAAACCTTTCAGATTGCCAGCTTTTGTGCACATCACATCCCTCTACATGAAATAAATATTTTGTGCGATTTAATACTTGTTTTCTTCCTCTTATGTAAAATAATGTACCTGTTTTGTTGATATAAGTTCCCTTCTCACAGGTGACACAATTAAAGCAGCATTCATGTAATCCATCTTGCTTTTTTTTCTTCCCTACATCGCATTCTTGGGAACACAGTGAAGTAGGCACCTGTCCAAGACAATCATTTTAAGAACAAGTAAGGACAAGTGTGAAATAACACCATGAGGAGTGGAAGCAAATTATAGACAGGTGGCGATATTTAGGCCTACAGCTTTAAATGCAAATGACACCATGAACAATCACAATTGGATGATGTTTCTGATCACAGTTTCCTGTCACCGTTCTTTCTAAATAAATATGCAAAAGAAATGTAACATATAGCGTATCAATTTATTGTAGGGGAAAACAACTTACTTCTCCCTTTGTGTGCCACTCAATTTTGGTGTTGTTGATGAAGAAATGGAACGTTGGGTGAAAAATATAAAAGCCAATCTCCTCTGCATCACCAGTCTGGTTCCAGAAAACAATAGAATAGGATCCATAGTTGGGGTCACCATTCTCATCAAATGTAATACTTTGGTTTAAAAGTGTAAAGTTTGACTTCTTCAGCTCTGCGAGAACCTGATGTGGGTACACAAAGTTCAGAAAACTTGCATTGGTGTTCAATGAATTTGATTAGATGATATTTAATAGGATTTTAAGCTATATGATTTAAACTTTCAAATAGGCTTGTCTTTAAGATAAGACATTGGCAAGAATCAGATGGTGAAAACAAATTATATAACTATATAAATGTATTGTTAAAATATGTGTATACTTACCATATGTGGGTAGACCGTAATATTGCCATTACATTTATCAACTCCACATTGCAAGGTCTTGTGTAAGGCATGAGCGATGGCATATACAGCAGAATAAACAGGAACATTAAAAGATGGGTCCACATCGAGGATTTCTTCTGCACTCAAGTTCCTGCAGTTGCAAACCTGATTACAAAACATATTTTGTTCTGCATTTTCAAAATGAGTCTGGTTTTTGGAAGAGTAAATAAATTCACTGAAACCAGGTATCGTCACTTTTGGCTCAGAAACCCCAATTACAGTTCCAATTTGTTCGCTTCCTTTCGAGGACCATCCCTGATCAGTTATCCACACCTTTTTGGTGACATTTAGTTCAATTGCTGACTCAATGAGATCTTCAGTAGTGAATTGAAGAGCAAACACAATAATTAGACCTATCCTCTGTGCTTCTATCTGTCTGAATATTTGGGAGTGATCTGTATATTGATTGAGGCCTTTGGTGTATGCCAGGCAAATATCAGTGTCCTTAATCCTCTTTATGAACAACTCGCGGCCATCGTTTCCATAATCATCATCAGTGTGAAGGAATGCCACCCAGCGCCAGTTGAAGTGTTGCATGATATGAACTATCACTTCTATGATGTCTTTATTGGGAGGCAGTGTTCGTAGGAAAGAGGGAAATATCTGTTTTCTTGAAAAGACCGAACTAGTAGCTGCATAACTAACCTGTCAAGAGAAATGGAAAACAATAATGATTTTTAGTGACAAATGCTCAGATGTAACATTAAAAGACATTTTACAAAATGATTGATAAGAGCATACATTTTTTTAAGAGTCATAGAGAAATTGTCATTATTTTAATGACAAATTAAAAATGTGTTTACATTTTTTTAAATGTATGTAAGACAGTTTTTTTAACACTTGATGTATCTGAGAAATGTACCATAGGAATGAGATCCATCATGAACAGTGGCGCTATAGCCAGGGTTTGACTGCTTGTATAAGCGCCGACCATTGCCATCACTTTGGACACATTTTTGTGTGCTTTCTCCCAAGGTTGGATCAAGCAGTCAACTGAGAGGAGTTTTAAAATGCCTGGAAAATTCTGTGTAGTTGAGCAGTGGTCAAATATATCATAGCCCAGAGTTACATTTGGCAGGAGGTTTGTGGAGTTATTGATTTCCTCTACAGAGAATCTCATCAACTGAAATCTTCGATAACTTGACAGAACAAAGGGTTTACTGTGGATAGAGGAACGAAAGTGAGATCATTTTAGAATTAGTTTCACTTTTCACTGCCCGTACAGACGCGTACATCTAAAACAAAAATATAATGGAAGAAGGACTGAGGTCAATAATAAAGACTTGATGTTCTTAAACTTTGAGTTATATCCGCTGACCTAAAAGCGAAGGCAAAACTTAAACGTGTAATCTGTCATTTATTAACACTAAGCATTATTTTCAACCTAAGAAAATATCCCAAATATTATTTCATACATAGTGTAAGACTCACCTGGAGCAGTCAATCGGTTCTGGTCTGTTTTGTGCAACAGGAGAACTATCATGATGAATATCAAAAAGTCCACCTATCAAATATTCTCCTTCCAGCTGAAACTCTGAGGATGGGACAGTGCATTGAGCCAAGGCATGTAGACAAGCTTCCAGGAGAAGCAGAGAAACCAAGAAGTGTTTCATTGTGCTACTTAGCCTAATGTCCACACATCTGATGTGAACTGTGAAATAGGACCGCATGAGTTGTCAGAAATGGAGAAGAATAGACAAATCAGAATGCAAAATCATCTCCGCTGTCCTTACAGTCCCTGTGGTACAGTGCATCCAACACCTTCACTTACTGTACATCACATTTCATGTTGCAGCCTGGTTCTAAAATCATTTGAATAATGTTTCCCTCTGAACAATCAACCCTCTATACCAAATAGTGACGAAGGGAAAACAGGATTGTAGAATTCTTTGGAACTTTTTGAAAACAAAAAAACCTGAAACATCACATTGTCTCAAAGTATTCAGAACATTTGCTATGACTTTTGAAATGTAACTCATGTGCCTCTCATTTCTCTCTTGGCTTAATCTTTCAAATGTTTCTACATCTTGATTGGAGTCTCATCACTCGTGGGGAATTAGATGGATTGTACAAGATTTGTAAAGCCACACATCTTCTCTACAAGTGGTCTGCCAGCTGTCAATGTCTATCGGAGCAGAAACCAGGCCATGGGGTCAAAGGAACTGCCTCCAGAGCTCAGAGACACAAAACTGTATCGAGGCACAGACATGAGGAAGGATTAAAACATTTCTGCTGCATTGAGTGTTCCCAGGAAGGAGCACAGTGACCTCCATAACTCTTATGGAAGAAAGGAATGCATCTTCCCGATGTGACGAGTGAATGCAGAGAGCAGCATATACAGCACACCGTAGAAGGTTTGGCATCGAGACGTCAGAGTATTTGCTCACAATAATCATATTAGCTTGTGTTCATATCACTGTTGCACTTTTTCATTGTCTTTTTCTTGCATCTCATCAATGTAGGGATGTTTATTGTGTGTGAAAGATGTTCAGTGATTTATTGACTATACTGAGTCAAATTAAGTAGATAAAATTGGAGAAACCTTTGGCCCTGATCTCCATTGATATCTGAAACATAAGAGGCAGACACAACTATGTACTGTTTTAAGGGACACAGCCTCTTTAATAGCATTTGGAGTGGAAAAAAAATACACTTAAGTTGTTAAAATCAAGTTTTTGTTTATAACTGTAGCACAGGAAAACAATAACATGCAGTCTATGAGAAACATTTAATTCATCCAATCCAGAACCCAATTAACCAGTTCTGCTTTCATCAATTTCCACTGAAATTGATTTAAACACCTGGAAACAGTATGTGGTTGAAAGGAAAAACTAAAATAAAAATAATCTCAAAGAAATTTCATATTTTCAAATATATATACACACAGACAAATCCAACAGAAAACCCTTTGAAACAAACTTTTTTACAGGAAATTGTTTTGATCCCTTACTACAGTGCTGACCAAATGTAATGACAGCATTCTGATAAAAATGGAGAAAAACAAATCAATAGGTTTATAAAAAAAGAGTGCTAGCCACCCACTTCATCCATTTGTTATAATAAAAGCTCTCAATCTCTGTGTTCTTATGTTTCCTCTGCAAAAGAAAGAGAACAAAAGTTGGCTTGGAATGACTATATTTACCAAAGATTTTCAAAGTGAACACAGATTTTAAAGCACCAAAACAGCTAGTCAACATAAATCGAATAGACCGCAGGCTTTGAAACCTAGATGGGTAAATCTATTAAAGAGAAAAGGCCTTCAGGATAGATGTGTAATTGTTTTACTCTAATTTCAAATTAGAACTCGTCATGAATTGGACTTGAATACTGGCTGTGCAATTTGAAGACAAAGTATATTTTGAATAATGATACTGCAAGAAAAGTATGTTTTATAGTGCTCCTAGAGAGAGCTTTTGAGTTTACGTTGGAGAGTCAAGACATAAATAACTCTGGATGGATTATCAATTTATTGCCATGTTTGTTTTCACATTCAAGGAATTTGTCCTGGCAGAAGGTGCATACATTTAACATTTAACAATACACATTTAACAATACACACAGTGCAATAAATGAGAATGGATGGAATGACTATTTACAATTGAACAGTAGAATATCAGAATATCAAAAATAAGATAAAGTGCATGGAATGTGCATGGAATGTAAGTGTTGTGTGAAAGTGGCAAGTGTAAAGTTAAAGCGTCGAGTGCATTTAAATATAAGGTTATGTGCAGGGGAGTGTCCAGTGGGAAATTGTCTGGGGATGACAGAGTCATTAGAGTCAGTGGGGGACCCGGGCTATGTTGATGGGGACCCGGGCTCTGTTGATGAGCCCGGCGGCAGACGGGAAAAAGCTATTGGTGTGGCGTGAGGTCTTGGTCCTGATGGACCGCAGCCTCCTGCCAGAGGGGAGGGACACCAACAGTTTTTGTCCAGGGTGAGAGGGATCAGCTACAATCTTCCTCGCCCGCTTCAGGGTCCTTGAAGCAAACAAGTCCTGGAGGGACGGCAGATTGCGGCCAATCACCCTCTCGGCAGAGCGAATCATGTGCTGCAGCCTGGCCTTGTCCTTGGCAGTGGCTGCAGCGTACCAGACGGTGATGGAGGAACAGAGGATGGACTCGATGATGGCAGTGTAGAAGTGCACCATCATTGTCTTTGGCAGGTTGAATTTCCTCAGCTGCCTCAGGAAGAACATCCTCTGCTGCGCCTTCTTGGAGATGGAGCTGATGTTGAGCTCCCGTTTGAGGTCCTGGGTAATGATGGAGCCCAGGAAGCGGAAGGACTCCACAGCTTTGATGGGGGAGTCACACAGGGTGAGAGGGGCTGAGATCTTTCTGAAGTCCACAACCATCTCCACTGTCTTCAGAGCATTGAGCTCCAGGTCACCAGGTGGTCATCTCGTCCCCACCAGAGATGAGACCAATGAGGGTGGTGTCATCCACAAACTTCAGGAGCTTGACGGACTGGTGACTGGAGGTGCAGCTGTTGGTGTACAGGGAGAAGAGCAGTGGGGAAAGAACACAACCTTGGGGGGAACCGGTGTTCATGGACCGAGAGGCTGAGACGTGTTTCCCCAGCCTCACGTGCTGCTTCCTGTCAGACAGGAAGTCTGTGTCTGGGTATCCACTTTTACATTACATTACATTTAGCTGACGCTTTTATCCAAAGCAACCTACATTCTATACAGTAAACCGTAGACACAGCAACGGTGAACAATTAGGGTTAAGTATCTTGCTCAAGGACACAACAACATGGACTGGCTGAACCACCGATCCTCTGACTGAAAGTCAGACCTGCTAACCACTGAGCCACAGTCGCCCCCTTGGATTTGGGCTCGTGCAGCTGGGAGAGCTTGTCCTGCAGCAGAGACGGGACGATGGTGTTGAAGGCAGAGCTGAAGTCCACAAACAGGATCCTGGCGTAGGTTCCTGGGAGTCCAGATGCTGGAGGATGGAGGGCCATGTTGACTGCATCGTCCACAGACCTGTTGGCTCTGTAGGTGAACTGCTGGGGGTCCAGTGGGTCGGTGAGGGTTTTGAGGTGGGACAGGACCAGACGCTCAAAGGACTTCAGACAGAGTCCGGGCCGGCTGATTTGCGGGGGTTCTGCTTTTTAAAAAGCCTATTAACGTCTCTCTCTTGGATAATGAGGGTCGTCACTGTGGAGGGGGTAGGGGGCGCTGTGAACGATGGTACAGAGGCGTGAGTCCCTGATGGGCTGGGGGAGGAAGGGCTGGTTGATGGGGCTGTTGATGGGGCTGTGGGGGATGGCGTCAGGACTATTCCATTGTCTTTCAAATCTACAGTAAAACTCATTCAGCTCGTCTTCCAGGCGGAGGTCATTCATGGAGTGGGGGGTTTTGGGCTTGTAGTTGGTGATCTGTTTGAGCCCTCTCCAGACAGAAGCAGAATCACTTGCTGAGAGCTGGTGTTGCAGTTTCTCAGAGTACTGTCGTTTAGCGTCCCTCACCGCCCTGCTAAACCTGTATTTTGACTCTGTGTACAAGTCCTTGTCCCCTCTCCTGAACGCCTGGTCCTTTTGCAGCCGTAGTTTTCTGAGTTCTGCTGTAAACCAGGGTTTGTCGTTGTTGTAGCTCACCCTGGTGCTGGTTGGAACACAGCTGTCCTCACAGAAGCTGATGTAGGAAGTCACAGCCTCTGTGTACTCATCCAGACTGTTGCTAGCAGTCCTGAAGACATCCCAGTCTGTACAGTCCAAGCACGCCCGAAGATCCTCCAGAGCCTCACTGGTCCACTTCTTGAATTTCCTCACCACAGGTTTGTAGAGCTTTAGTTTCTGCCTGTATGAGGGAATCAGATGGACCATGACGTGGTCAGAGTGACCCAGTGCAGCGCGAGGGACGGCGTGATAGGCCCTGCTGATGGTGGTGTAGCAGTGGTCCAGAGTGCTCTCCTCTAGCACTAGATCTCTGTCTCATGGGATATCTATCTCCCATGGGATATATTTTGTATATTTTGTGTAGTTATTAGTGTGATTCAATTTGAAATGCTGTTTATTATCTTTTTATTAAATCATTTTTTATTATAACTGCATCCGGATTTCTCTTTGCACGATCGCCCAGATTTTTTAACTTAACAATACACATAATTGTCTAAAGATCTGACATAAAACAAATTCATTGTCTTGCCATATTAAGCTAAATGTGTCCTAAAATAATGAAAAGTAATTTGGTTTATAGAGGTGCTCAACAACACAGCATCTCATCTCTACAAAAGCGCTAAAGTAGAAAGAACCAATTTAAGGTAGACCACAAGCTACAGGAGACTGAATGGGTTGGGTTAGTGACACTCGCTTTGAACTACGCATTCAATGATGTGGTGGGTGGCTTAAGATTCAAGTCAAGTCCCTGTTAATCATCCATAATGACGCTCGCTCCATTGGCTATGCTCGTGAGAATCAGGTAACAAAAATATTGTTCAAGATCAATTTAAAATGTAAATCTAAAATGATGATATGCTAATCCTTTCAAGCGATGAATTATGACAGGTGTCTTTCTGTCTTATGACATGAATGCATATTTAAGTGAAATGTGACTAATTTTTCAAAGTTTCTGCATGTAGTACAGAGGACTGGCTGAGACACTTGTGACTCAGCCAGTCCTCTAATTTTGAATTTTACCACAAAAGATGAAATGATTCAACTTAAAGACATTGCATTTCCTTCAGCTTCATCTCACACATTTAATCATGTCATGTTTCTAACACCTACCCCTAAATAGACAAAGGCAATATCCCCAGACTAATTAGATCCATGCTGGTGATATCTGCATCTGAACCATAGATCAAAATGTATATTTTTCATGTCTTCATGTTAATGACCTGCTAATAAAAGAACCACATTCAGAGGAACACAGTTAAGAAGGCACTTGTACAAGATAATTATGTATCAACAAATTGAATTAAACTTGATAAAGAGGGCTTGCAGTTGAACACATAATACAAAAAGAATGATTCTTAATCCTCTAGCAACATGTTTGTTTGTTTAGCGGCTTGCCCCATTCAAAGACTAAGACGTGAAGAAGGTCAAAGCAGTTAGGATTGGCACCCAGGGGTGCTGAACAAAGTGGAATTTACCCAAGAAGATATGGACAGAGTTGTAGCATCTCATCCTTCCTTCCATCAATATTGCAAACTCTTCCCTCTTCAGCACACTTGTGCGCACGGGAGCTGTCATAGGCTCCCAGCTGTAAACTCTAGCAGGACGGACACACTAGTGCACATATCGACAGGGTGTGAAACAGCTTTCACCCAGGGCCAATATCGATGGGACCACGGCATGGTCTTGTTTGCACATTAAAGCGTGAGAGGTGGATAAATAACTTTAGCTTAACTAGACCGGTCCCCTTTGCTCAGAAGGGAACCAAGTATGTTCCATCTAAACCCAGTCTACAGCAAAAGGTCTGGTCAAATGTGTTGAGGTTTAAATGAGTTATATAAGACATTCTCAACATGAATAAAGCAGCAAACAAATATTTTTGCTAGGTAAAGACATACACTATTGGTGTCACAGTTGGCTCTATCAGCACTGTTGCTGCTTTTGCTTTCACCTTAGTACCTCTAGCAAGGCCCAGTACTCAAGAGGACACATAATTATGCATACACGTGTGAAAGTCAGGCAAGGTTTTATGCAAACTGTCACTTGTTGACACAGATACATGTGGCCTTGATCAGTGTGCAAACAATTAGAAGGTTTCTCCTTGATACATTTTCTTTACTTTGGCTTAAACTGCTCAAAGCTGTGTAACGATAACTAATGCATGTAGAGATTATCTGTGGATGACAGGGATGAAGTCAAGATGAAGTTCACATGAGGTTGTAAGATCGCACACGGTCACAAGCAAACCCACACCAATGTATTCCTAAATTCAACCAGGTATTGTTGGTTTATGCTAAAATGCTACATCCTCTTACAAATAAGCTCTGCATGACTAAAGCTTTGACCACACAGTTCCTTTGAAAAGAGATAATTTGCATCACTCTTCGGATGACAATGATAGATGGCTAGGCCATGAGCTACAGAATCAGTTTGTATTCAGGCAACCTGTTGCTGCAGAGGTGAAACTACTTGTTCTGCAAAGGGATAGGCCCTCATACAGGACAGATATAGTTTATCGAGTGATGTCGTAGTTAATAAAAATCATATATATTGTTGTATGGAAGACACATGAGGTGAGTAAATAACTTTACAATAGGTTTCTGTGAACAGATCACTTGCTAATCAACAGTGTGGTCAGTACTGTGACATTTCATTTTAAAGTTGATAACTTTGTAGATGTATATACATTTTCTTTGTCCGTTTCTAGCCTTCTCAATCTTAAATTAAATATTCGTTTCAGGTTCATGGTCAATCTGCAAACGGTTGCAAGGAAATAAATGTGCAATAGTTAGTAGCCTCTCATGACCATTAATGTATTTATAATTTAGGGAACCCCTAACCCTTATGTTATATGCCTTGTCTTTCTTTACCAATAAAGACAGATGATCTGTTGGCCGCCTTCCCACTTACTGTCAGGTTACACTGCAAACAATTTTCAAGCGCTCATATAACTGAGTACAAAAGTGATATGAGGCTAGAGGTTTTAATCTTACTAGGGCAACCCATGTCAAATGCTCTTTTTGGACTTATATGAAATTAAACAGTGCAACTCACATTACATTAAGATATAACCACATTGTATTTCTAAAAACGGACCCTCCATGTGTCCATGAAGAGACAGAAACATAATGATACAGACACGGAGAAAAGATGGTAGCATACAAAAGGGCTAAGTAGCCTTTATTTATTACTCCAATCAGGTGAATCTTAAATGTGCATTAGAACAACATTGTGCACACAAACTACAAAATCTGAATCTGTACAACACCGGTACAAAAACTGACACTATGCACCTTAATATTGACCTCAACAGAAAACATTTTGTACTGTTGTAGTAATTTAAACAAATATCTGTGTCCAGTTCGCTGTTTCTCTTTGGATCTGTTGATCATTTATTCACTTTTACATTGTCACCACAGCATTAAATCTGCATTGTTTAATCTTTGTTGTATCAATAAATATGAGCATGACAGTCACACTCTCACACCAACAAGTTCTGAACACATCACGACAGGATAAGACACGACGTGACAGGATGAGACACGACGTGACAGGATGAGACACGACGTGACAGGATGAGACACGACGTGACAGGATGAGACACGACGTGACAGGATGAGACACGACGTGACAGGATGAGACACGACGTGACAGGATGAGACACGACGTGACAGGATGAGACACGACGTGACAGGATGAGACACGACGTTACAGGATGAGACACGACGTGACAGGATGAGACACGACGTGACAGGATGAGACACGACGTGACAGGATAAGACACGACGTGACAGGATGAGATACGACGTGACAGGATAAGACACAGTCAAAACTTGTTAGCTTCCCGTTCACACACCTGATTCTCATCACCAGACACTTACCTATATGCATATTTACATGTACTGCTCCATCCTGTGTTCAATGGCAGAACTGCATGTATAAACTTGCCCTGTGTTTCCCTCAAAGATAAAATAAGCAAACAAACTATAAAGAACTGATCCTAAACTGCTTTACATGTAAATAAAAAATTGGTGCAGGTCTTAACAGAATTAACTTTATTTGTCCTTTGTCCACCCGACCCCATCCCCCATATATACGGCCATTAATACCCCACTTTTGTTTTTTGTAGCTTTTATATATCTTTAAAAAAGGCAGTTGCTGACAAGTGTAAGATTACTAAACATTATCATGCAAGTCTTCCGAACATGGTGTAGTTTATCGCCTAACGTTAGTTTTTTACTTCCGCCGATTGCATTTGTTAAAGGCCCTGCTGTACAGCGTCACAGAGCCCTTAGCATGGCTGTGATGCTATCACATCATTACTATAGCCTATTGTTTAAACATTATTGACTGTATATTGTTATAGTTCATTTCAATATTCTTACACCACTGAGTCAAACAACCAAATATAAACAATCAACCTAATTACACATAAAACAGGGTCAAATTGAAACTACAATTTTCTACTCTTAAAAATAATTAATTATTGTGATTTAATTGAAAAGTATTTAGGAGGTCATAAGCAGTTTTCTTATTCTGTATACAGAACACACATTAACTGGAAGCTACTGTCTGAAGGTATAACTCTGAATGAGACTTTGGAAGTACTCCTGTGTGTTTTTGTATGATTGAAAAATGATGATGTGACATTTGGGGAGGAAATACCACAACAGAAAGGAGTAGAGACTGGAGAGTACTGCCAAGGCGTTACCTGTTTGGATGTACTTGCCACGATAAAGTATTTTCGCAGTGGCAAAGATGATCCAGGTGAGGATCAGCAGGAGCAGGCAGAAGGTTATGGCTTTGGCTTCATTGTAATTTTTAGGAAGGTCTTTTCCCATGTATGAGAAAATAAAGCAAAGGAAGCACAAACATAAAAGTAAAACCACAGGACCAGAGAATGCTTTGAGATTAATGTCACAACCAAGTATGGTTTTGTCTGGGTACTCAAGTGTGTCATTGTAGGGCTTGGGAGTGTCAAAAGCATAGCCAAAAAGAAGTAGGACTGCCTGAGTAACAAATGCCACAGTGATGACCAGCCATTGTCCATGATATTTCATCCACCAACTATGAAGCTTGGGTATCTTGGCAGCTATTTTGAAAATGCAAACAATTTGAAAAGAGCGCACCACAAAACATGCGAGACAAACTGTGTAAAACAAGATAAATGGTAAGAACCTTAAGATACAAAAGGAAGTGGTTGGTTTACCAAAGTAAAAGAACACACTAAGACTACACAGACTGTGGCAGCCTAAAATTAGGAAGCACATTGGTCCTCCAGCAGATCTGACAACAGGTGTGTTGTAGTTGATGGCAAAGAGAACGGACATGGCGAGTGTGAGGCCCACCAAGGCCAAGGCTCCGACCATGATCAGTATAGCCCCGAAGTCTGTGAATGGGACGTACTCCACCACCCGCAGATTACATGACGTACTTCCTGCTGCAGACCATTCTGTTTCCTTACAGTTGATGCAGTTGTAGGGATCCTCTGTTCAACATGAGAGACACAATTTGTTAAAAAAGTTGAGGTTCACTTTTGAAAAATCCCCTGTGGGTAAATAAAGATCAAACAGTTTAAGAAGCTGTGTTCAATGTTTAATTTGTGATACTGTATGAACAAAATTGTAGCCTAAAGTAAATTTAGTGTGGCCATCCGTGCACCACCAATTTGTTGTGCTGCACGGCCACTGTGCTACAAGGAGCAGAGATCTACTGTGCATACGTGGAACGTGTCCTCCAAGTGGACAGTATTAACAGAGCTATGCTTCTGTGGTGTCTTAACCAAGACTTGAGCTTCACTTTCATGAGATGTTTGTATACCTACTTCCTTATATTTCTGTAAAGGGATTCGCCGAATTAAAGACTGATTGTGCTTCAGGTTAGTGAAAATTAGGTTTTGTCTGACAGGACCAAATTTAAAAAAATATGTGACATTTACTATGCCCTCTCAGAGTCCAGTGTGCAGAGACACCCCACTCTGGTAAAGGCAGGTTAGCAATGCTCTGTACACACAACTTCTCAGGAGGGAAGATGGAGTCAGGGTGGATTGAATGACAGAACGCTCACAAGCTGCTCACAAGTTTCTTCTGTCTCTCTTCTTCCCACTACGCCATAAACACATTTAAAAGTCATAAATTGGCTCACATCAAGACCAGAATGACAGCACTGCTTATACTTGTTTTCTTTCTCGTGTAAAATAATGTACCTGTTTTGTTGATATAAGTTCCCTTCTCACAGGTGACACAATTAAAGCAGCATTCATGTAATCCATCTTGCTTTTTTTTCTTCCCTACATCACATTCTTGGGAACACAGTGAAGTAGGCACCTGTCCAAGACAATCATTTTAAGAACAAGTAAGGACAAGTGTGAAATAACACCATGAGGAGTGGAGGCAAATTATAGACAGGTGGCGATATTTAGGCTTACAGCTTTAAAAAAATCTAAACTGGTGTTTGTAATATGCAATGAACACTGAACATAACATCTAGACGTCCCATGCAAATGACACCATGAACAACCACCATTGGATGATGTTTCTGATCACAGGTTCCTGTCACAGTTTTTTCTAAATAAATATGCAAAATAAATGTAACATATAGCGTATAAATTCATTGTAGGGTGAAAACAACTTACTTCTCCCTTTTTGTGCCACTCAATTTTGGTTTTGTTGATGAAGAAATGGAACGTTGGGTGAAAAATATAAAAGCCAATCTCCTCTGCATCACCAGTTTGGTTCCAGAAAACAATAGAATAGGATCCATAGTTGGGGTCACCATTCTCATTAAATGTAATACTTTGGTTTAAAAGTGTAAAGTTTGACTTCTTCAGCTCTGCGAGAACCTGATATGGGTACACAAAGTTCAGAGAACTTGCATTGGTGTTCAATGAATTTGATTAGATGATATTTAATAGGATTTTAAGCTATACGATTTAATCTTTCAAATAGGCTTGTCTTTAAGGTAAGACATTGGCAAGAATCATATGGTGAGAACAAATTATATAAATACATAAATGTTTGTTAGATTATGTGTATACTTACCATATGTGGGTAGACCGTAATATTGCCATTACATCTGCCAGATTCACATTTCAAGGTCTTGTGTAAGGCATGAGCGATGGCATATACAGCAGAATAAACAGGAACATTAAAAGATGGGTCCACGGCGAGGATTTCTTCTGCACTCAAGTTGCTGCAGTTGCAAACCTGATTACAAAACATATTTGGTTCTGCATTTTCACAATGAGTCTGGTTTTTGGAAGAATAAATAAATTCACTGAAACCAGGTATCGTCACTTTTGGCTCAGAAACCCCAATTATAGTTCCAATTTGTTTGATTCCTTTCTTCTTGGGGAGCTTCTTGTTTAAGGACCAGGCGTCCCCAGCTATCCACACCTTGTTGGTGACATTTAGTTTAATTGCTGACTCAATGAGAGCTTCAGCACACCATGTAAATGCCAACACAATAATTAGACCTATCCTCTGTGCTTCTATCTGTTTGAATATTTGGGAGTGATCTGTATATTGATTGAGGCCTTTGGTGTATGCCAGGCAAATATCAGTGTCCTTAATCCTCTTTATGAACAAATCGTGGCCATCGTTTCCATAATCATCATCAGTGTGAAGGAATGCCACCCAGCGCCAGTTGAAGTGTTGCATGATATGAACTATCACTTCTATGATGTCTTTATTGGGAGGCAGTGTTCGTAGGAAAGAGGGAAATATCTGTTTTCTTGAAAAGACCGAACTAGTAGCTGCATAACTAACCTGTCAAGAGAAATGGAAAACAATAATTTCAGTGACAAATTCTCAGATGTAACATTAAAAGACATTTTACAAAAAGATTAATATGAGCATACATTTTTTTAGAGTCATAGAGAAATTGTCATTATTTTAATGACAAATTCAAAATCTGTTTACATTTTAAAAAATGTATGTAAGACAGTTTTTTTAACACTTGATGTATCTGAGAAATGTACCATAGGAATGAGATCCATCATGAACAGTGGCGCTACAGTCAGGGTTTGACTGCTTGTAGAAGCGCCGACCACTGCCATCACTTTGGACACATTCTTGTTTGCTTTGCCCCAAGGATGGATCAAGCAGTCAACTGAGAGGAGTTTAAACATGTCTGGAAAATTCTGTGTAGTTGAGCAGTGGTCAAATATATCATAGCCCAGAGTTACATTTGGCAGGAGGTTTGTGGAGTTATTGATTTCCTCTACAGAGAATCTCATCATCTGAAATCTTCGATAACTTGACAGAACAAAGGGTTTACTGTGGATAGAGGAACGAAAGTGAGATCATTTTAGAATTAGTTTCACTTTTCACTGCCCGTACAGACGAGTACATCTAAAACAAAAATATAATGGAAGAAGGACTGAGGTCAATAATAAAGACTTGATTGTTCTTGGGGAAAATATTACGAGTTATATCCACTGATCTAAAAGCGAAGGCAAAACTTGAATGTGTAATCTGTCATTTATTAACACTAAGCATTATTTTCAACCTCAGAAAATATCCCAAATATCATTTCAGACATAGTGTAAGACTCACCTGGAGCAGTCAATATGTTCTGGTCTGTTTTGTGCAACAGGAGAACTATCATGATGAATATTAAAAAGTCCAGCCAACACATATTCTCCTTCCAGCTGAAACTCTGAGGATGGGACAGTGCATTGAGCCAAGGCATGTAGACAAGCTTCCAGGAGAAGCAGAGAAACCAAGAAGTGTTTCATTGTGCTACTTAGCCTACTGTCCACACATCTGATGTGAACTGTGAAATAGGAGCGCATGAGTCGTCAGAAATGGAGAAGAATAGACAAATCAGTATGCAAAATCATCTCCGCTGTCCTTACAGTCCCTGTGGTACAACACATCCAACACCTTCACTTACTGTACATCTCATTTCATGTTGCAGCCTGGTTCTAAAATCATTTGAATAATGTTTCCCTCTGAACAATCAACCCTCTATCTATACCAAATAGTGACGAAGGGAAAACAGGATTGTAGAATTCTTTGGAACTTTTTGAAAACAAAAAAACCTGAAACATCACATTGTCTCAAAGTATTCAGAACATTTGCTATGACTTTTGAAATGTAACTCAGGTGCCTCATTTCTCTCTTGGCTTAATCTTTCAAATGTTTCTACATCTTGATTGGAGTCTCATCACTCGTGGGGAATTAGATGGATTGCACAAGATTTGTAAAGCCACACATCTTCTCTACAAGTGGTCTGCCAGCTGTCAATGTCTATCGGAGCAGAAACCAGGCCATGGGGTCAAAGGAACTGCCTCCAGAGCTCAGAGACACAAAACTGTATCGAGGCACAGACATGAGGAAGGATTAAAACATTTCTGCTGCATTGAGTGTTCCCAGGAAGGAGCACAGTGACCTCCATAACAATTATGGAAGAAAGGAATGCATCTTCCTGATGTGACGAGCCTTGCAGAGCAGCATATACAGCACACCGTAGAAGGTTTGGCATCGAGACGTCAGAGTATTTGCTCACAATAATTATATTAGCTTGTGTTCATATCACTGTTGCACTTTATCATTGTCGTTTTCTTGCATCTCATCAATGTAGGGATGTTTATTGTGTGTGAAAGATGTTCAGTGATTTATTGACTATACTGAGTCAAATTAAATAGATAAAAGTGGAGAAACCTTTGGCCCTGATCTCCATTGATATCTGAAACATAAGAGGCAGACACAACTATGTACTGTTTTAAGGGACACAGCCTCTTTAATAGCATTTGGAGTGGAAAAAAAATACACTTAAGTTGTTAAAATCAAGTTTTTGTTTATAACTGTAGCACAGGAAAACAATAACATGCAGTCTATGAGAAACATTTAATTCATCCAATCCAGAACCCAATTAACCAGTTCTGCTTTCATCAATTTCCACTGAAATTGATTTAAACACCTGGAAACAGTATGTGGTTGAAAGGAAAAACTAAAATAAAAATAATCTCAAAGAAACTTCATATTTTCAAATATATATATATACACATATATATATATATATATATATATATATATATATATACACACATACATACATATGTGTATATATGTATATATATATATATACATACATACATATGTGTATATATGTATATATATATACATACATATGTTTATGTGTATATATATGTGTATATATATATATATGTGTATATATATATATGTATATATATATGTGTATATATATATATGTATATTAGGGATGTACCGATACCGGTATCGGGTATCGGGCCGATACTGCTTTAAAATACTCGTACTCGTATTCGTTTTCAATTGCCGATACCAAGAACCGATACCACTCAACAGTATTTCGCTACAACAAACTGGTCGCGCTTTGTGGAGAAAAAGATTTGTTGTCCTACCTGACTTCAACGTCTATGGCAGGGGTCGGCAACCCGTGATCCAGAGCCGCATACGGCTCTTTCGTCGCTCTCTTGCGGCTCTTGCAGCAAGGTGTGTAGATTAATGTGCGTCGCGTTCACACAGTAAAAAATGACTGCCGTCCTGCCGGTGTGAATCAAACTGTTGCTGGTCCACCAGAAGTAGCGCTGGCAGCGGCCTCATTCAGACGCTGTTGTGCGGCTACGGATGATATTATTGTAGCCGAGTGTCTGTTGTGTGTCTATATTTGTAATTCTAATAAAATGAAAACACGCTGCAGGGTAACTTGAACCACTTTTTTATCTCCTTCACACACGTATATCCCACAATTCCACTCTTTTCCTTTCCGTTTCTCCCTCCACAATAAAAGCACCGGAAACATAACTTGGAACACAGCTTCCTATATAATTGCTCGATCCCTAATATTATCGCTTACATTATGAACCCGGACACGGGGCGTTTTATGGTCCGACATTAGAGGGACTTCCACAAGAAGTTTAAAGCTTGGGATAGCCTTCTGTTAATTTTGTACTATAGCCTTGACCAGGGGCGTCGTTAGGCCTGTTTTAAGGGGGCTGAAGCCCCCCTAAAATGTTCTTCAGCCCCCCCAAATAATTATTAGGATTTCTAACTATTATTATTTTTTTTTTTAAATTAAACTATTGTTTTACACATGTTTGTTCACCTGTGTGAACAAACATGTGTTATTTATAACTCTAACATGCTACATATGTGAGTGCGTTTCTGGTTTGTATGTTTTCTCCCCCTTCAAATTGCAATCCAATAGCCTCTCATCATACTTAACAATAAAAGCCCGGGCACTAGGACCTTGGGGAGTCTGCATCGCTGCTGCGCTGGCTTTCTCACTCTGCCAAGTAACGTCTCTCATCAAGACAGCAGGATTACAGCCGAGGAGTTTAGCTCATAGTAAATGATGCACGGAGTGACATTGTAAGTACAGGTAGTTACAGAATGTGGCTATCTGTAGTTGTTAACGATTGTTACCTGCTTAAATTTCTCTCTATTTGAGAAAAGTTCATATTTGTGTTGTCAAATTTCACAATGACCCTGAAATTCTGTCTTTTCTGTTATCTTATACTGAATGAATGCAAGCAAAGATACAGAGAAAAATCACACTCTTTCTGATTGAACCAATCTATGAACCAATGGATATCCGCAGCCCCAAATGAGCCCAAAAAAAAATTGACGCGCACTGCGAGCGCAAACATTCAGCATCCTTAGGGGCTAAGCCCCCCCTTTCTTTCAATCCTGGAAACGCCCCTGGCCTTGACATAATCTGCAGAGGATAAAATAAAATCTGCCTCCAAATTAATTGCACTTTCATGGAGACCAAATCTAAGAAGTATCGGTACTCGGTATCGGCAAGTACACAAATAAAAATACTCGTACTCGTATCGGTTTGTAAAAATCGTTGCATCCCTAATGTATATATATATGTATATATATATGTATGTATGTGTGTATATATAAGTGTGTATGTGTATATATATATATGTATGTATGTAAGTATGTATATATATATATATATATATATATATATATATATACACACACAGACAAACCTTTTGAAAGAAACTCAAAGAAACTTTATATTTTCAAATATATAAATATACACACAGACAAATCCAACAGACAACCCTTTGAAATAAACTTTTTACAGGAAATTGTTTTGATACCTTACTACAGTGCTGATCAAATTTAATGACAGATAATCCCCAGCATTCTGATAAAAAAAGGAAGAAAAACAAATCGATAGGATTATAGATAAGAGTGCTCGCCACCCACTTCATCCATTTGTTATAATAAAAGCTCTCAATCTCTGTGTTCTTATGTTTCCTCTGCAAAAGAAAGAGAACACAAGTTTGCTTGGAATGACTATATTTACCAAAGATTTTCAAAGTAAACACAGATTTTAAAGTAAACAGCTAGTCTACATAAATCGAATAGACCCGAGGTTTTGAAACCTAGATGGGTAAATGTTTCAAAGAGAAAAGGCCTTTGGGATAGATGTGTAATTGTTTAACTCTTATTTCAAATTAAACCTAGTCATGAATTGGACTTGAATACTGGCTGTGCAAGTTGAAAACAAATATTTTGAATAATGATACACATAATGGTCTAAAGATCTGACATAAAACAAATTCATTGTCTTGCCATATTAAGCTAAATGTGTCCTAAAATAATGAAAAGTAATTTGGTTTATAGAGGTGCTCAACAACACAGCATCTCATCTCTACAAAAGCGCTAAAGTAGAAAGAACCAATTTAAGGTAGACCACAAGCTACAGGAGACTGAATGGGTTGGGTTAGTGACACTCACTTTGAACTACGCATTCAATGATGTGGTGGGTGGCTTAAGATTCAAGTCAAGTCCCTGTTAATCATCCATAATGACGCTCGCTCCATTGGCTATGCTCGTGAGAATCAGGTAACAAAAACATTGCGTTAGGTGCCAATTCAAGATCAATTTAAAATTGAAATCTAAAATGATGATAGGCTAATCCTTTCAAGAGATGAATTATGACAGCTGTCTTTCAGCCTCATGACATGAATGCATATTCAAGAGAAATGTGACTAATTTTTCCAAGTTTCTGCATGTAGTACAGAGGACTGGCTGAGACACTTGTGACTCAGAGCAGCCTCACAATTTTATCACAAAAGATTAAATGATTCAACTTAAAGACATTGCATTTCCTTCAGCTTCATCTCACACATTTAATCATGTCATGTTTCTAACACTACTGACGTTCAATATATAATGTGTTACAAATAAGTAGGTACCAATACATTAATCAAAAGTTGGCAAATGTATTTATCTTGGGAGGGAGATGCACTAGAATCTCCATCATTGAAGAAAGAAAAAAGAAATACAAAATTCACGGCACTTTATTTCAGTGTG
Organism: Cottus gobio; assembly: GCA_023566465.1. Classification (NCBI taxonomy): domain Eukaryota; kingdom Metazoa; phylum Chordata; class Actinopteri; order Perciformes; family Cottidae; genus Cottus; species Cottus gobio. The sequence continues at coordinate 17,181,367 of CM042215.1, read as the reverse complement.
GTTCCTCCTTGGTGACTTTATACTTACCCCATGAGGTTAAAAGACAAAAGGCAGCTCTGAGTCTCACCTACTTCTGAACAATAGCAGACCAATCCTTAAATGAGGATTGAGGTCCTCAAAAAGAAGATTAAAAAAAATTAAAAATGCTACCCCTAAATAGACAAAGGCAATATCCCCAGACTAATTTTATAGATGCTGGTCATATCTGCATCTGAACCATGGATCAAAATGTATATATTTCATGTCTTCATGTTAATGTCCTGCTTACAAAAAGGTAACTCAATCTCTAACCCTTGTCACTCACCACTAACTGTGGCTGATAAATTTAAAATGAGAAGGAGAGGAAGGAGGAGATTTTAACTAGCAAAAGGTTTCCCTGTTTCGTCCTTGCCTTTGTATGTCCTCTTCCCATGTGTGAAGGGTAGGTATCTGTACTTGACCATATGCTAGAGAAAATGGGAAAAAAAAGGAGAATTAGCAACAAGTATTTAAAAAAAAACCCTGATGAACAGCAGCCCAAGGTTTGAAGCTACCTCGCCCGTACCAGGGAAACCGGGACACCCTCCCGGAGCCAGACCCAGTAGGCGAGCTCATCGGTGAGCGTCTGGTGGCCGGGCCTTCGCTCATGGGGCCCGGTCGGGCTCAGCCCGAAGAAACAACATGGCGCAGCCACCCTGTGGACCCACCACCTGCAGGGGCAGACACTGGGGTCGGGTGCTATGTAGACCGGGCGGCGGGCCGGGCAGGGGGCCTGGGCGAGCCGATCGCCGGCGACATAGACTAGCTCTAGGGACGTGGAACGTCACCTCGCTAGCGGGGAAGGAGCCAGAGCTGGTGTGGGAGGTGGAGCGTTACCAGCTAGATATAGTTGGGCTCACCTCCACGCACAGCGCTGGCTCTGGAACCAAACTCCTGGAGAAGGGTTGGACTTTGTTCTTTTCTGGAGTCGGCCAGGCAGGAGTGGGGATACTCACGAGTCCCCGGCTGAGCGCCGCTGTGTTGGAGTTTTCCCCGGAGAACGAGAGGGTCGCCTCCATGTGCCTACGGGTTGCGGCGAGTAAGGCTCTGACTGTTGTTTGTGCTTATGCACCGAACAGCATTTCAGAGTATCCAGCCTTCTTGGAGTCAGTGGGAAGGGTCCTGGAAAGGGCGCCGCCTGCCGACTCCATAGTTCTCCTGGGAGACTTCAACGCTCATGTGGGCAATGACAGAGAAACCTGGCCGGGGGTGATTGGGAAGAACGGCTTGCCTGATCTGAACCCGAGTGGTGTTTCGTTGTTGGACTTCTGTGCTAGCCACGGTTTGTCCATAACAAACACCATGTTTGAACATAAGGTGGCTCATAAGTGTACCTGGTATCAGAACACCTTAGGCCGGAGATCAATGATCGACTTCTTAATCATATCATCTGATCTGCGGCCGTATGTTTTGGACACTCGGGTGAAGAGAGGAGCAGAGCTGTCAACTGATCACCACCTGGTGGTGACTTAGATCAGATGGCGGGGGAGCCGGCCAGAGAGACCTGTCAAGCCCAAACGTGTAGTGAGGCTGATCAGATGTCCTCGGTGTTTACAGACATCTTCAACACCTCCCTGGAGACATGCCATGTACCAGCCTGCTTCAAGGCCTCCACCATCATCCCTGTTCCCAAAAAAACTAGGATCACAGGACTCAATGACTACAGGCCCGTCGCCCTGACCTCTGTGGTCATGAAGTCCTTTGAGCGCCTGGTCCTGTCCCACCTCAAAACCCTCACCGACCCAGTCCTGGATCCCCTGCAGTTTGCCTACAGAGCCAACAGGTCTGTGGACGATGCAGTCAACATGGCCCTCCACTCCATCCTCCAGCACGTGGACTCCCAAGGAACCTACGCCAGGATCCTGTTTGTGGACTTCAGCTCTGCCTTCAACACCATCATCCCGTCTCTGCTGCAGGACAAGCTCTCCCAGCTGCACGTGCCCGACTCCACCTGCAAGTGGATCACAGACTTCCTGTCTGACAGGAAGCAGCACGTGAGGCTGGGGAAACACGTCTCAGCCTCTCGGTCCATCAGCACCGGTTCCCCCCAAGGCTGCGTTCTTTCCCCTCTGCTCTTCTCCCTGTACACCAACAGCTGCACCTCCAGTCACCAGTCCATCAATCTCCTGAAGTTTGCGGATGACACCACCATCATTGGACTCATCTCTGGCGAAGACGAGTCCACCTACAGGTGGGAGACTGACCACCAGGTGAACTGGTGCAGCCAAAATAACCTGGAGCTCAACGCTTTGAAGACAGTGGAGATGGTTGTGGATCTCAGCCCCTCTCACCCTGTGTGACTCCCCCATCAAAGCTGTGGAGTCCTTCCGCTTCCTGGGCTCCATCATTACCCAGGACCTCAAATGGGAGCTAAACATCAGCTCCATCTCCAAGAAGGCGCAGCAGAGAATGTTCTTCCTGAGGCAGCTGAGGAAATTCAACCTGCCAAAGACAATGATGGTGCACTTCTACACTGCCATCATCGAGTCCATCCTCTGCTCCTCCATCACAGTCTGGTACGCTGCAGCCACTGCCAAGGACAAGGCCAGGCTGCAGCACATGATTCGCTCTGCTGAGAGGGTGATTGGCCGCAATCTGCCGTCCCTCCAGAACTTGTTTGCTTCAAGGACCCTGAAGCGGGCGAGGAAGATTGTTGCTGATCCCTCTCACCCTGGACACAAACTGTTCGTGTCCCTCCCCTTTGGCAGGAGGCTGCGGTCCATCAGGACCAAGACCTCACGCCACACCAACAGCTTTTTCCCGTCTGCCGTGGGGCTCATCAACAGAGCCCGGGTTCCCATCAACATAGCCCGGGTCCCCCACTGACTCTAATGACTCTAATGACTCTGTCACCCCAGACAATTTCCCACTGGACACTCCCCTGCACATAACCTTATATTTTAAATGCACTCGACACTTTAACTTTACACTTGTCACTTTCACACAACCCCTACATTCCATGCACATTCCATGCACTTTATCTTTTTGATATTCTGATATTCTACTGTTCAATTGTAAATACTCATTCATCCATTCATTCATTCTCATTTATTGCACTGTGTTTATTGTTAAATGTGTACTGTTAAATGTTAAATGTATGCACCTTCCGCCAGGACAAATTCCTTGAATGTGAAAACAAACATGGCAATAAATGGTTCTGATTCTGATTCTGAAATCTTCCCTGATATGCTGAAGGTGCTGGACTTTGTTGGGCTGTCTCGGCTGACACGCCTCTTCAATGTTGCATGGGGGTTGGAAACAGTGCCCATGGACTGGCAGACTGGGGTGGTGGTTCCCATCTTCAAGAAGGGGGACCGGAGAGTGTGCTTGAATTATCGGGGTATCACACTACTCAGCCTCCCTAGAAAAGCTTATGTCAGGGGGCTGGAACGGAGGCTCCGACCGTTTTGTCGAACCTCGGATTCAAGAAGAACAGTGCGGGTTTCGTCCTGGTCGTGGAACAGTGGACCAGCTCTTTACCCTCGCAAGAATACTGGAGGGGTCCTGGGAGTTTGCCCAACCAGTCTACATGTGCTTTGTGGACCTGGAGAAGGCTTTCGACCGGGTCCCTCAGGGCTTTTTGTGGGGGGTGCTGCAGGAGTATGGTGTGCCGGACCCGTTGCAACGGGCCATCCGGTCTCTGTACACCTGCAGTAGGAGCTGTGTTCGTATCCTCTGCAGTAAGTCAGACACGTTCCCGGTGGGTGTTGGCCTCCGCCAGGGCTGCCCTTTATCACCGGTCCTGTTCGTGTCTTTCATGGACAGGATATCTAGGCGCAGCCGTGGGGTGGAGAATGTCAGGTTCGGGGAACTCGAGATAGCCTCTCTGCTGTTTGCAGATGATGTGGTCCTGTTTGCCTCCTCATACCATGACCTCCAGCATTCACTGAGTGTGAAGCGGCGGGGATGAGAGTCAGCACCACGAAATCTGAGGCCATGGTGCTCTGCTGAAAACCGGTGGATTGCTCCCTCCGGGTGGGGACAGAGTGCCTACCACAAGCGAAGGAGTTCAAGTATCTCGGGGTCTTGTTCACGAGTGAGGGTAAAATGGAGCGGGAGATTGACAGGAATATCGGTGCGGCTGCAGCAGTAAAACAGGCGTTGCACCGGGCCGTCTGGGTGAAGAAGGAGCTGAGCCGAAAGGCAAAGCTGTCAATTTACTGGTCGGTCTACGTCCCAAACCTCACCTATGGTCACGAACTTTGGATCATGACCGAAAGAACGAGGTCGAAATGAGTTTCCTCCGTAGAGTGGCCGGGCTCAGCCTTAGAGATAGGGTAAGGAGCTCGGACATCAGGAGGGAGCTTGGAGTTGAGCCGCTACTCCTTCATGTCGAAAGGAGTCAGCTGAGGTGGTTCGGGCATCTAATTAGGATGCCTCCAGGACACCTCCCTTTAGAGGTTGTCCAGATATGTCCAACTGGTAGGAGGCCCCGGGGAAGACCCAGGACACGCTGGAGGGATTATATCTCCCAGCTGGCCTGGGAACGCCTCGGGATCCCCCAGAATGAGCTGGTAGATGTTGCAGGTGAGAGAAAAGCCTGAGTCAGCCTGCTTGACCTGCTGCCTCCATGACCCGACCCCGGATAAGCGGAGGAAAATGGCTGAATGGATGGATGGATTTCAATGATTTCCTTAAACATTGGTCCTCCAGCATATCTGACAGCAGGTGTGTTGTAGTTGATAACCCTAACCCCTAACACAAAAGAGCTTTGCAAGTGTAAAGAGTTATCTCCCATCAATACCAGACTAACAGCACTGCTTTTACTTATCTTTCACCTCATATATCATATTTTACCTGTGATGTTTATATAAGTTCCATTCGAACAGATTTCACAATTAAAACAGCATTTGTGGAGTCCAACTTGTTTTTGTGCAAATCCTGAACCACATTCAGAGGAACACAGTGAAGAAGGCACCTGTACAAGACAATTATGTAGAAACAAATTGAATGTCATTGAAGCAAAAAGAACATTATGAAGTGTGGATGCAAAACAAGAGGAAAGTGGCTTTTGTGATAAATAATTCTTTAAAAAAAGAAGGGAACCACCTGAACAGACATGTAGACATCCCTGTGAATTACAGCATTAACCACTGCTTGATGTCCCTTTCACCCAGGGCCAATATCGATGGTACCACAGCATGGTCTTGTTTATACATTAAAGCGTGAGAGGTGGATAAATAACTTTAGCTTAACTAGACCGGTCCCCTTTGCTCAGAAGGGAACCAAGTATGTTCCATCTAAACCCAGTCTACAGCAAAAGGCCCGGTGAAATGGGTTGAGGTTTAAATGAGTTATATAAGACATTCTCAACATGAATATAGCAGCAAACAAATAATTTTGCTATGTAAAGACATACACTATTGGTGTCACAGTTGGCTCTATCACCACTGTAGCTGCTTTTGCTTTCACCTTAGTACCTCTAGCAAGGCCCAGTACTCAAGAGGACACATAATTATGCATACACGTGTGAAAGTCAGGCAAGGTTTTATGCAAACTGTCACTTGTTGACACAGAGGCCTTGATCAGTATGCAAACAATTGGAAGGGTTCGCCTCGATACATTTTCTTTTTCTTTTAGTGGCTTAAACTGCTCAAAGCTGTGTAACGATAACTAATGCATGTAGAGATTATCTGTGGATGACAGGGATGAAGTCAAGATGAAGCTCACATGAGGTTGTAAGATCGCACACCGTCTAAAGCTTTAACTACATAGTTCTGTCAAAGTTCAGTCATCCATCCATCAGTAATTTTCCATGGATCCGGCTTCTGCCCCACTCAGGCTGTCAGCCACACCCACCTCGTCAGTTCACTCCACTCACCTGTGCACACAGCTGCCTCTCATCACACGCAATCAGCCCAGCATATAGTCACCAGCTCCACACTCACTCCTTTGCCAGATTGTTCGTTGCCATGCTGGTCTTTCCAGCGCTCTCCTGCCTGTCTTCCCAGTACCGACCTCGCCTGTCCCAGACTCCCCGCCTCGTCTGCCTCCTGGTTATCCGACCTAGCCTTCCGTCCCGGACCAAGACCCTTGCCTTGCCTCGCCTCTCCCGATTCCTGTTTGCCGGCTCCTGAACCATTTGCCTGTCTGCCTGAGTTTGAGTAAAGCGTTGAACTTGCCCCGCTGTCTCCTGAGTCCTTTGTTCTGCAATTGGGTCCATACACCACCTGTTACAAGTTCCTTTGAAAAGAGATAATTTGCATCACTCTTCGGATGACAATGATAGATGGCTAGGCCATGAGCTACAGACTCAGTTTGTATTCAGGCAACCTGTTGCTGCAGAGGTGAAACTACTTGTTCTGCAAAGGGATAGGCCCTCATACAAGACAGATATAGTTTATCGAGTGATGTCGTAGTTAATAAAAATCATATATATTGTTGTATGGAAGCCACATGAGGTGAGTAAATAACTTTACAATAGGTTTCTTTGAACAGATCACTTGCTAATCAACAGTGTGGTCAGTACTGTGACATTTCATTTTAAAGTTAGTAACTTTGTAGATGTATTTACATTTTCTTTGTCTGTTTCTAGCCTTCTCAATCTTAAATTAAATATTTGTTTCAGGTTCATGCTCAATCTGCAAACGGTAGCAAGGAAATAAATGTTATAATAAATAAATGTGCAATAGTTATTAGCCTCTCATGACCATTAATGTATTTATAATTTATGGAACCTCTAACCCTTATGTTATATGCCTTGTCTTTCTTTACCAATAAAGACAGATGATCTGTTGGCCACCTTCCCACTTACTGTCAGGTTACACTGCAAACAATTTTCAAGCGCTCATATAACTGAGTACAAAAGTGATATGAGGCTAGAGGTTTTAATCTTACTAGGGCAACCCATGTCAAATGCTCTTTTTGGACTTATATAAAATTAAACAGTGCAACTCCCATTACATTAAGATATAACCACATTGTATTTCTAAAAACGGAGCCTCCATGTGTCCATTAAGAGACAGAAACATGATACAGACACGGAGAAAAGATGGTAGCATACAAAAGGCCTAAATAGCCTTTATTTATTACTCCAATCAGGTGAATCTTAAATGTGCATTAGAACAAAGTTGTGCACACAAACTACAAAATCTGAATCTGTACAACACCGGTACAAAAACTGACACTATGCACCTTAATATTGACCTCAACAGAAAACATTTTGTACTGTTGTAGTAATTTAAACAAATATCTGTGTCCAGTTCGCTGTTTCTCTTTGGATCTGTTGATCATTTATTCACTTTTACATTGTCACCACAGCATTAAATCTGCATTGTTTAATCTTTGTTGTATCAATAAATATGAGCATGACAGTCACACTCTCACACCAACAAGTTCTGAACACACCACGACAGGATAAGACACGATGTGACAGGATGAGACACGACGTGACAGGATGAGACACGACGTGACAGGATGAGACACGACGTGACAGGATGAGACACTACGTGACAGGATGAGACACGACGTGAAAGGATGAGACACGACGTGAAAGGATGAGACACGACGTGACAGGATGAGACACGACGTGACAGGATGAGACACGACGTGACAGGATGAGACACGACGTGACAGGATGAGACACGACGTGAAAGGATAAGACACGACGTGACAGGATGAGACACGACGTGACAGGATGAGACACGACGTGACAGGATGAGACACGACGTGACAGGATGAGACACGACGTGAAAGGATAAGACACGACGTGACAGGATAAGACACGACGTGACAGGATAAGACACAGTCAAAACCTGTTAGCTTCCCGTCCACACACCTGATTCTCATCACCTGACACTTGCCTATATGCATATTTACATGTACTGCTCCATCTTGTGTCCAATGGCAGAACTGCATGTATAAACTCGCCCTGTGTTTCCCTCAAAGATAAAATAAATTTGATAAATATCAAAATCGGTGCAGTTCTTAACAGAATTAACTTTATGTGGATAACAATATGAGCAACACATAATCTCACAAGAAAAGTATAACAAATATAGAGATGTGTCTGCTTCAATCAGAGGGTCGGTGGTTCGATCCCTGCTCCGGCAGTCCGTGTCGTTGTGTCCTTGAGCAAGACACTTAACCCTAATTGCTCACCGTTGCTGTGTCTACGGTCTACTGTACATCATGTAAGTCCCTTTGGATAAAAGCGTCAGCTAAATGAAATGTAATGTAATGTAATGCAACAACCACTGCTGTAATGTTTGATTGGTCCTGGGTCTAGACTGAAAGTATATAAAATGCGTTTTTCACATGCATGCCTCATGCAACAGTTATGATCTCAGTTTAATCTACAGTTCAAAGTCTTTAGGCTGATTGTAACTAGAGGATTTTGTGCTTATTCATGTATGTTTAGTGTATTCTGTTTTATTTTGAAATGTCACATTTTGTTTTACTTGCTGCCTTTGTCCCCCCCACCCCATCCTCAATATATACGGCCATTAATACCCAGCTTGTGTTTTTTGTAGCTTTTGTATATCTTGTTGCAAGGCAGTTGCAACAAGTGTAAGACTACTAAACATTATCACGCAAGTCATGCGGACATGGTGTAGTTTATCGCCTAACGTTAGTTTTTCACTTCTGCGGATTGCATTTACGCTTAAAAATTACTTTTATTCCAGTTTATTTGTGAAGACTATCTTGGTGAACAAAATGTGTAAGTATCATACCGTTTTGTTTGTTTCAGAGGTTATGTTTTGCAGTTATCACATTGTCTCTTTTTCAAGGGAACCAGGGGAATGGTAACTTCTGGGTTGGTCATTAAATATACGTTAACCCTGCAGCACTATATCATGAGTATGTTCTGTACATGTTAATGTTAGCGTTTTGTTAAAGGCCCTGCTGTACAGTGTCACAGAGCACGTAGCATGGCTTTGATGCTATCACATCATTACAATGGCCTATTGTTTAAACATTATTGACTTCATATTGTTATAGTTCATTTCAAGATGCCTGAGTCAAACAACCAAATATAAACAATCAACTTAATTAAACCTAAAACAGGGTCAAATTAAAACTACGATTTTGTACTTAAAACAAAAAAAGAATTATTGAAAAGTATTCAGGAGGTCAGAAGCCTATCTCTTCTTCTGTATACAGAACACACATTAACTGGAAGCTACTGTCTAAAGGTATAACTCTGAATGAGACTTTGGAAGTACTCCTGTGTGTTTTTGTATGATTGAAAAATGATGATGTGACATTTGGGGAGGAAATACCACAACAGAAAGGAGTAGAGACTGAAGAGTACTGCCAAGGCGTTACCTGTTTGGATGTACTTGCCACGATAAAGTAAGTTTGCAGTGGCAAAGATGATCCAGGTGATGATCAGCATGAGCAGGCAGAAGGTTATGGCTTTGGCTTCATTGTAATTTTTAGGAAGGTCTTTTCCCATGTATGAGAAAATAAAGCAAAAGAAGCACAAAGATAAAAGTAAAACCACAGGACCAGAGAATGCTTTGAGATTAATGTCACAACCAAGTATGGTTTTGTCTGGGTACTCAAGTGTGTCATTGTAGGGCTTGGGAGGGGCAAAAGCATAGCCAAAAAGAAGTAGGAGTGCCTGAGTAACAAATGCCACAGTGATGACCAGCCATTGTCCATGATATTTCATCCACCATATATGAAGCTCGGGGAACTTGGCAGCTATTTTGAAAATGAAAACAATTTGAAAAGAGCGCACCACAAAACATGCGAGACAAACCGTGTAAAACAAGATAAATGGTAAGAACCTTAAGATACAAAAGGAAGTGGTTGGTTTACCAAAGTAAAAGAACACACTAAGACTACACAGACTGAGGCAGCCTAAAATTAGGAAGCACATTGGTCCTCCAGCAGATCTGACAACAGGTGTGTTGTGGTTGATGGCAAAGAGAACGGACATGGCGAGTGTGAGGCCCACCAAGGCCAAGGCTCCAACCATGATCAGTATAGCCCCGAAGTCTGTGAATGGGACGTACTCCACCACCCGCAGATTACATGACGTACTTCCTGCTGCAGACCATTCTGTTTCCTTACAGTTGATGCAGTTGTAGGGATCCTCTGTTCAACATGAGAAGGACAGAGTTACAATAAAGTTAAGGTCATCTTGTGGAAAACATCTAATGAAGCAGCATTACTCTTTCCATCTTTTGATTTGTATCTTCACTCAAGATTAGTTTTTGATGAATTCAAATTTACTTTAATTAAACAGAATTAACTTAGAGGTAATTTTAACAATGCAATGTATTGCACGATGAAAGGAAACCGGTTCCCATGCAGTTGAAGACAAAAGTGTATTCTTAAAACATTTTCCAAACAGAAAATATCTCCCATCAATACCAGACTAACAGCACTGCTTTTACTCCTCTTTCCCCTCATATATTATATTTTACCTGTGATGTTTATATAAGTTCCATTCGAACAGATTTCACAATTAAAGCAGCATTTGTGGAGTCCAACTTGTTTTTTGATAAATCCTGAACCACATTCAGAGGAACACAGTGAAGAAGGCACCTGTACAAGACAATTATGTAGAAACAAATTGAATCTCATTGAAGCAACAAGAACACTATGAAGTGTGGATGCAAAACAAGAGGAAAGTGGCTTTTGTGATAAATAATTCTTAAAAAAAGAAGGGAACCACCTGAACAGACATGTAGACATCCCTGTGAATTACACCATTAACCACTGCTTGATGTCCCTGCTTTTGTGTTTCTAAGTTTGTCAAAGCTAATACTAAACAAATATGACTTAGTACACATGTTCACTCAACCAAAAACAAAAATATTTATGTTTAACATTTAGACATACTTTATGCTGTAATATGTTGCACATATTACAATTGGGATAAAAAATTAAAAAAAACATACTTTTCCATTTGTGTACCACTGAATGGTGGTGTTGTTGATGAAAAAATGGACTGATGGGTGAAATCTATAAAAGCCGATCTCCTCTGCATCACCACTGTGGTTCCAGAAAACAATAGAAAGGGATCCGAACTCGGGGTCACCATTCTCATCAAATTGGATACTTTGGTTTAAAAGTGTAAATTTTGATTTCTTCAGCTCTGCTAGAACCTGTGTGGTACACAAAGTTAAAATGACCATTAGCTCTATCTGTTCACAAAGAACATTTCCAGAAAGATTCCTGTGGAGGATTGAACTGCAGTGCGATGCCTCTCTCTTAGGAGGTGGTTTAGACTTCAACAGATTTGAATACAAAGTTAACATATGTAAATAAGCAGAGTAAAGAGTATGCAAATCTAAAAAATCTAACAACTAATTTACAGTGTAAATGTATTGTTAAATTATCTGTATACTTACCATATGTGGGTATACCGTAATATTGCCATTACATTTATCAACTCCACATTGCAAGGTCTTGTGTAAGGCATGAGCGATGGCATATACAGCAGAATAAACAGGAACATTAAAAGATGGATCCACGGCGAGGATTTCTTCTGCACTCAAGTTGCTGCAGTTGCAAACCTGATTACAAAACATATTTGGTTCTGCATTTTCACAATGAGTCTGGTTTTTGGAAGAATAAATAAATTCACTGAAACCAGGTATCGTCACTTTTCGCTCAGAAACCCCAATTATAGTTCCAATTTGTTTGATTCCTTCCTTCTTGGGGAGCTTCTTGTTTAAGGACCAGGCGTCCCCGGCTATCCACACCTTGTTGGTGACATTTAGTTTAATTGCTGACTCAATGAGAGCTTCAGCAGTCCATTCAGTAGCAAACACAATAATTAGACCTATCCTCTGTGCTTCTATCTGTCTGAATATTTGGGAGTGATCTGTATATTGATTGAGGCCTTTGGTGTATGCCAGGCAAAAATCAGTGTCCTTAATCCTCTTTATGAACAACTCGCGGCCATCGTTTCCATAATCATCATCAATGTGAAGGAATGCCACCCAGCGCCAGTCGAAGTGTTGCATAATATGAACTATCACTTCTATGACGTCTTCATTGAGATGCACTGTTCGTAGGAAAGAGGGAAATTTCTGTTTTCTTGAAAAGACCGAACTAGTAGCTCCATAACTAACCTGTCAAGAGAAATGGAAAACAAAAATGATTTTCAGTGACAAATGCTTAGATGGGACATTTTACAAAATGATTGATAGGAGCATACTTTTTTTTTTTTAAAGAGTAGTAGAGAAATTGTCATTATTTTAATGACAAATTCAAAATCTGTTTACACTTTTAAAAATGTATGTGAGACTTGATGCATCTGGAAAATTTACCATAGGAATGAGATCCATCATGAACAGTGGCGCTATAGCCAGGGCATGAGTGCTTGTATAAGTGCCGACCACTGCCATCACTTTGGACACATTTTTGTGTGCTTTCTCCCAAGGATGGATCAAGCCGTCGACTGAGAGGATTTTTAAAATGCCTGGAAAATTCTGTGTAGTTGAGCAGTGGTCAAATATATCATAGCCCAGAGTTACATTTGGCAGGAGGTTTGTGGAGTTATTGATTTCCTCTACAGAGAATCTCATCAACTGAAATCTTCGATAACTTGACAGAACAAAGGGTTTACTGTGGATAGAGGAAGGAAAGTGAGATCATTTTAGAATTAGTTTCATGATTCACTGCCCGTACAGACGAGTACATCTAAAACGAAATTATAATGGAACAAGGACTGAGGTCAATAAAGCAGACTTGATGTTCTTAAACTTTGATAATTGATAATTGTTCTTTTGGAAAATATTATGAGTTTTATCTGCTGATCTAAAAGCGAAGGCAAAACTTGAATGTGTAATCTGTCAATTAATAACACTAAGCATTATTTTCAAACTCAGAAAATATCCCAAATATCATTTCAGACATAGTGTAAGACTCACCTTGAGCAGTCAATATGTTCTGGTCTGTTTTGTGCAACAGCAAAGCTATCATGATGAATATTAAAAAGTCCACCTATCAAATATTCTCCTTCCAGCTGAAACTCTGAGGATGGGACAGTGCATTGAGCCAAGGCATGTAGACAAGCTTCCAGGAGAAGCAGAGAAACCAAGAAGTGTTTCATTGTGCTACTTAGCCTACTGTCCACACATCTGATGTGAACTGTGAAATAGGAGTGCATGAGTCGTCAGAAATGGAGATAAATACACAAATCAGTATGCAAACTTATCTGTCTCTACAGTCCCTGTGGTAAAGTGCATCCAACACCTTCACTTACTGTACATCTCATTTCATGTTGCAGCCTGGTTCTAAAATCATTTGAATAATGTTTCTCTCTGTATTCAGAACAATTGCTATGACTTTTGAAATGTAACTCATGTGCCTCTCATTTCTCTCTTTGCTTAATGTTTCATATGTTTCTACATCTTGATTGGATTCCTGTCACTCGTGGGGAATTAAATTAATTGCACAAGATTTGGAAAGCCACACACCTTCTCTACAAGTGGTCTGCCAGCTGTCAATGTCTATCGGAGCAGAAACCAGGCCATGGGGTCAAAGGAACTGCCTCCAGAGCTCAGAGACACAAAACTGTATCGAGGCACAGACATGAGGAAGGATTAAAACATTTCTGCTGCATTGAGTGTTCCCAGGAAGGAGCACAGTGACCTCCATAACTCTTATGGAAGAAAGGAATGCATCTTCCCGATGTGACGAGTGAATGCAGAGAGCAGCATATACATCACACCGTAGAAGGTTTGGCATCGAGACGTCAGAGTATTTGCTCACAATAATCATATTAGCTTGTGTTCATATCACTGACGCACTTTTTCATTGTCTTTTTCTTGCATCTCATCAATTTAGGGATGTTTGTGTGTGAAAGATGTTCAGTGTTTTATTGACTATACTGAGTCAAATTAAGTAGATAAAATTGGAGAAACCTTTGGCCCTGATCTCCATTGATATCTGAAACATAAGAGGCAGACACAACTATGTACTGTTTGAAGGGACACAGCCTCTTTAATAGCATTTGGAGTGAAAAAGAAATACACTTAAGTTGTTAAAATCAAGTTGTTTACAACTGTAGCACAGGAAAACAATAACATGCAGTCTATGAGAAACATTGAATTCATCCAATCTAGAACCCAATTAACCAGTTCTGCTTTCATCAATTTCAACTGAAATGGATTTAAACACTTGGACTATGGTGGTTGAAAGAAAAAACGGAAATAAAAATAATCTCAAAGAAATTAATTTTATTTACATGAAATATATATAAATATGAAATATATATATAATATATATAAATATGAAATATATATATATATATATATATATATATATGAAATTTGAGATTTTGGGCTATACAAAATAAACTGAATTGAATCCCTTACTACAGTGCTGATCAAATTTAATGACAGATAATCCCCAGCATTCTGATAAAAATGGAGAAAAAGAAATCAACAGGTTAATAGAAAAGAGTGCTCGTCACCCACTTCATCCATTTGTTATAATAAAAGCTTTCAATCTCTGTGTTCTTATGTTTCCTCTGCAAAAGAAAGAGAACAAAAGTTTCCTTGGAATGACTATATTTACCAAAGATTTTCAAAGTAAACACAGATTTTAAAGTAAACAGCTAGTCAACATAAATCAAATAGACCCCAGGCTTTGAAAGAGCGGGGCGCCGGGGCTTCGGCCACGTGAGTCACAAAAGTACAGCCGGGTCGGCCGTGGGCTTCCCATAGCAAAAATTAAACAAGAGGAAAAACAAAAAAGGTTGCTGGCTGGGTCCAGGTACTGGTCGGATCGTTCTGTCAGGGGTTAGGGTGAAGAGAGGACCCAAACGCCTGAGCAACGGTGTAACATACATTTATTCAAGCGGCACTAGACAAACAGGGCTTAAATACAAGGGGAAGGTGATTGGACACAGCAGGGAATAATCAACACACAGGGCAGACAATCCGACAACCACAGGGGCAGGAAGTGCAGGTGTAGCGGTTTTGTACTCTCTCCTTGGCGTTGTGTAGTTCTTTCTTTGTACGAAGCACACTCGAAAGTGGATTGGTTCAAACCAGCCGTTTATTTAATTCAGACAGCTCCCGTAGCTGTATTGGCAAAACTGGCAAAACAACAAATACACACAGAAATTAGTTTCCTCATGGCCAACTTGTAGAACCAGCTCCGGCACACGGAGGCAACGTGCTGTGGACTGGGCGACTATACAAAAAAAAAGACATTTCAACTCAACATTCCTGGCAAAACAACAAATACACACAGAAATTAGTTTCCTCATGGCCAACTTGTAGAACCAGCTCCGGCACTAACAAAACAAACAAAAACCCACTATTAAACACAACCTATAATAATAATTGATATGAACAAATATACATCTATTTAGCTAACACAACGGAGCTTAACACAGAACAACTTAACACGGAGGCAACGTGCTGTGGACTGGGCCGAGTATACGGGTTGCACCACTTAAGTCTGCAGGGGGCCCAGCAGAGGGCGCTAATATCACACAACACGCTATTCTCCGTAAGTAAATGATAATAATAGTAAATAATAGACAGTGATGGCAAGTGGAATCATCAACTCTGTTACACAGGGACACAGAGGAAACACAAGACAGGACTTCACAATAAAACATAACAGACACATCATGACACTAACTAGATATGTTTAAGTAGTAATTGTGCTTTTTAGCTACAGCTATTATCTTATCTCTAAAATGTCTGTTAAACCATGCATCCTGCACTAGTTTTATCTTCCAAAGGTATCCACTCAGATTTATTGTGAGGCTTACCTGGAGCAGTCGATTGCTTCTGGCCTGTCATAATGAACAGGGGCACTATGATGAATATTAAAAAGTCCACCTATCAAATATTCTTCTTCCAGTCAAAACTCTGAGGCTGGGACAGTGCATTGAGCCAAGGCATGTATACAAGCTCCCAGAAGACACAGCAAAGCAATACAATGTTCCATCTTTGTAATTACAAATCGGATGTGAACGCCTATGGAGTTTGCCTCAGCTTTTAGTAGGTTATGGGACTCTGGTGATGGCAAGGCCCCAGTGGAAATTTCCATGCATGTGGGAACGAAATACATAACATTAATGGTCAGAGGAGAATACACAAATCACAATGCAAAAATATTCTAATTTGCTGCTGCACAGAGTTCCTTTGATGTGGTTTAGCAATCATCATGAGCCACAACATCGAGTGCTTTGGCCATGAATATGAATAAATCTGGTAATCAACAATGTAGGAGCTCCCTTGTTTTCTCCAGGTTAAGTGTGGTGACATATGCGAGGCCCCTTCTGCACATTTATAAGTCATCCACAGTCATCCCTCAGTTAAATATGCCACTCTTTGCCAAGTCCAGCTGTAAGGTGGAGCAGTATGTTGTTGGTTTTTGCACTTTGGATTGTTGCAACTGTTGTATCGTCTGTTCTGATCAGAGCATGCTGGCCTGTTTGAACCCAACAGCCATATTTTAGGGCTAAGAAAGTAGCCAGTAGCTCAACAAACAAGATTAGCGCTCAGTTGCAGACAATTAACCATAACAACAGCACATTAACAAAATACACCGCTCTTGAAGTCCAATAGATACACTGCGGGGATAAACACTCATTCAAAGTGTATCATGATGGTTTCTTTCTTGAGGCATATTCAAAGTTAATGTTTAAGCTATTCCTTCAGTTTTTCAGTTCAATTGAGACTTACTTTATGGATGCGGCCAAGGCCGGCCATTTGGTAATTCATCTATCTCCAGATAGTTGATGTGAAGCTTCCATTTCTTTTAGCATCCAGAACACACTCCGTCTCACAAAACTCAAAACCCAACATCCCCACAGGTCATCTTCCCTTTAAGGGGTGACTATAGGTGTTTTCATGCCATGTTGGGGCTTGATATCCCATTAATTTGTGTGTTATACAGAGGGAATCTTGAAAGGAAACATGACCTGATGTCCAATCAGTCAGGTGAGGCTGGTCTCATACAGCATTTGTAGTTATAGCTACAAAAAATAATGCGCTGTAGGTAACCCACTCATAAACAAGGAAGCATAAAGACCGCTAAAGCCCACACAGTGCGGGTGGGAGGAGTACTGAATGGGTCCAACAAACATGGATCGCTCACTCGTTATATGAGGATATGTTGATCGGGTACAAAGTTTGTAAAAGTATAGGTTTATAATCTATTTCTAAACTCAGACACTTATGGGCTACAGTAATGGTATCGCGTTTGAAAGTTCAACAATTCTTTCTCACTGGGACATTGTTCAAGACATTGTCTCCTTTCAACCCGGCTAACAGTAATTTTTTAGACTGATGATTGCAAAGTGTTTTTTTATTGGTACATCATTTTTATAACAACTAAAACAACTTATGGCTGTTAACCAATAGGGATTGTTGTTGCAGTAAACGTTTTAGAATTGAATAGCCCTTTAAAAGAAAGATTATTCTGTAAGAATGACAGCAGCCAGTGAGATTGTTATACCACACAGGATACACAAGCAAATACACACAAATTAAATGAATTCAAACCAATATCTTTGGTTTATGCTAAATTACCACCTCCTCTTACAAATGATTGCATGAGTGAACATTGGCCCGCACAGGTGATTTGAAATAGGAAAATGAACATGATTAATGGCCTGGGCTCTCACCAGAATTTGAATTGAACTCCTTGTTCTGCTTGGTAAAGGCAAATCAATCTTTTTTTTGTCATACACATACAAGTACACGTGTGCATTGCCATGGTCCCAGATAGTACAATTTACAAAGTTTATATGCTAACTAAAACATCATATTGAGACCGAAACAACTCTCTGTTAAAAGTATTATATTTTTGGTTTATTTTCGAGAAAATTACCACATTACTCCTCACATTTTATGACACTATTCTGAAAGGTTTTAAAAAACAATACTGAAGTTGAACTAAGAGAAGTTGGGAACACTTTATAGTAACTACACACTCTTTAGCATTAGTTAAGTATGAGTAAACACTAAATTCATCGTTTATAAAGCATTGTTCCAACATTAATACTCATTACTATGGAATACATAAACACAGTTATAAATGTTTTATTCTTGATTAATAAGATTGACTATTATGCGTTTCATGATTGGGTTTTCATACTATATCAATTATGGATTTCCCATTTGTAAACTGAGTAATATATATATATATATATATATTACAAACTAATTATTAAGGACTTATTGATGATTAATGAGAGATTTTACAACGTGTTAGTAAATGATAAAAAAACATTTAAATGTAATCTATTCATGCATTTTTGATACATATAATTATTTAGCTTTGCACTAATGGTTAGGGACTATGTTAAGATATGCTTTATAAACGTGTTTTAATACTGCAATTTATGATTCCGGTAGTTACTAGTCGTTAGTAAAGCATTTTATGTCACCTCATCTATAGTGAGGACTATCTATGCCTTACAAAGCATTTATAACTAACATTGAAAGGCCAGCAGTGCCTCAAAGCTAACAAAAGTCTCCGTTATCTTCCCAACAGAAAAGAAAAATAGACACAACACAAAGTGATAAAGAACATTCATATTTATTGCAAGACACAAACAATGTACTCATAGTGGGAGACACGTTTGCTTTGGGAGGCGATGCCTGTCAGTGGCACGAGTGGTGAGTATGTTTCTTAGTTTGCTGGCAAACTAGTTTGCTGGCTTGCTAGTCAAGTCAAAGTCAAAGTCAGCTTTAATGTCAATTTTTTACATGTGCAAACATACAAAAGATCGAAAGTACGTTTCTCTTCTGTCCAACATAAAGTGAATAGTGAATAATAATAATACTAATAAAGTGCAAATAGGTTTTAAAAAAAACAAAAGACAAAAACAAATTTAAGAAAGAGAAACATATAAGCAGTTATAACAACATAAATAACATACATTTGGAACTGTGAATGACTATGTATGTTAGCAGCAGTCAGACAGAGTTCAGCAGCATTTAGACGTGTGTGTCTAAAGAGGACGGAGTGGGAGGGTGGGGAGAGAGTTCAGCTTCCTGACAGCCTGGTGGATGAAGCTGTTGGACAGCCTGGTGGTGCGAGCCCGGAGGCTCCGGTATCTCCTACCGGAGGGCAGGAGGCTGAAGAGACCGTGTGAGGGGTGGCAGGAGTCGCTCACAATGATTGTCACTTTACGAGTGAGGCGGGTGTCATATATGTCCTGCAGGGAGGGGAGGGGGGGGGAGTGAGGCACCAATGATCCGTCAAGCTGCATTCACTATACGCTGCAGGGCTTTCCTGTTGTAGTCTACCGTGCTACGAACAGATCTGGTCCAGTCTACATACAGGACATGGTAAAACCTTACACCCCAACTTGTGCGCTCCGCTCGGCTTCTGCCAATCGCCTTGTAGCTCCGTCACTGCGAGCTAAACACTCAACAAAGTCACGACTGTTCTCTGTCCTGGCTCCTCGATGGTGGAATGAGCTCCCCATTGACATCAGAACAGCAGAAAGTCTCTACATCTTCCGTCGCAAACTAAAAACACATCTTTTTTGACTATACCTTGAATAAAGGATGTAGCACTATAATTGATGTGTCACCACCGTCAAAAGGACACTTTTGGATCCTGGCCAAAAGAATGACATTAGTGGTGTGGCGCCCTGAAGTATTGCTTGCTGATTTAATATAACTGTGTTCATTTCTTATAATTTACTTTAAATGTGTGTTTGTCTAAATTAATGTGTTGTTGTTCTAGTGTTTGATGCCGTTGAGCACCTGTGTACATACTGACTGTGAGGGGAGAACTGTCTCTTGAAGAGAGGTGTGAAAAAGGAGCGCTCAGTATGTAGGCTGGCGACAAAGACGTACGCTTGTTAACCGGGACTTTGAAAAATAAAAAGTTGCAACGACAGAAGGACGTGTTCATTTTAAGGGTGCAACA
Organism: Cottus gobio; assembly: GCA_023566465.1. Lineage (NCBI taxonomy): Eukaryota > Metazoa > Chordata > Actinopteri > Perciformes > Cottidae > Cottus > Cottus gobio. Next base: position 17,161,531 of record CM042215.1, on the reverse strand, counting down.
GTGGCACGATATTTAGCATTCGTTTAAATCTCGTTCAACGCCTGTTGTGGTCCTTATTTCCACCCATTTTCACAAACTCCAGAAAAATCCACCAATGTTCACTAGCATTTGTGTAACTACAGCCCTTTGTTATACATCATAAGGTAACAAGGTAACCTCATCAGGTAACTATTGATTGTTTCTGGTGTTTTCCCCAAAAGTTATTAAAAACATATCTAGGCCCAATGGTCTTCTTTATTTATTAACCTTATTCTGGTTCAAGCTCATGCTGTATCTAGTGTCTCAGAATCAGAATCAGAACCATTTATTGCCATGTTTGTTTTCACATTCAAGGAATTTGTCCTGGCGGAAGGTGCATTTAACATTTAACAATACACATTTAACAATAAACACAGTGCAATAAATGAGAATGAATGAATGGATGAGTGAGTATTTATAATTGAACAGTAGAATATCAGAATATCAAAAATAAGATAAAGTGCATGGAATGTGCATGGAATGTAAGTGTTGTGTGAAAGTGTAAAGTTAAAGTGTCGAGAACATTTAAAATATAATGGTATGTGCAGGGGAGTGTCCAGTGGGAAATTGTCTGGGGGTGACAGAGTCATTAGAGTCAGTGGGGGACCCGGGCTCTGTTGATGAGCCTGTTGACGGCAGAGGAGGGACACGAACAGTGACACGAACAGTTTGTGTCCAGGGTGAGAGGGATCAGCTACAATCTTCCTCGCCCGCTTCAGGGTCCTTGAAGCAAACAAGTTCTGGAGGGACGGCAGATTGCGGCCAATCACCCTCTCGGCAGAGCGAATGATGTGCTGCAGCCTGGCCTTGTCCTTGGCAGTGGCTGTGGCGTACCAGACGGTGATGGAGGAACAGAGGATGGACTCGATGATGGCAGTGTAGAAGTGCACCATCATTGTCTTTGGCAAGTTGAATTTCCTCAGCTGCCTCAGGAAGAACATCCTCCGCTGCGCCTTCTTGGAGATGGAGCTGATGTTGAGCTCCCATTTGAGGTCCTGGGTAATGATGGAGCTCAGGAATCGGAAGGAGTCCACAGCTTTGATGGGGGAGTCACACAGGGTGAGAGGGGCTGAGATCTTTCTGAAGTCCACAACCATCTCCACTGTCTTCAGAGCATTGAGCTCCAGGTTGTTTTGGCTGCACCAAGTCACCAGGTGGTCAGTCTCCCACCAGTAGGCGGACTCATCCCCACCAGAGATGAGTCCAATGAGGGTGGTGTCATCCGCAAACTTCAGGAGCTTGACGGACTGGTGACTGGAGGTGCAGCTGTTGGTGTACAGGGAGAAGAGCAGTGGGGAAAGAACGCAGCCTTGGGGGGAACCGGTGCTGATGGACCGAGAGGCTGAGACGTGTTTCCCCAGCCTCACGTGCTGCTTCCTGCCAGACAGGAAGTCTGTGATCCACTTGCAGGTGGAGTCGGGCACGTGCAGCTGGGAGAGCTTCTCCTGCAGCAGAGACGGGACGATGGTGTTGAAGGCAGAGCTGAAGTCCACAAACAGGATCCTGGCGTAGGTTCCTGGGGAGTCCAGGTGCTGGAGGATGGAGTGGAGGGCCATGTTGACTGCATCGTCCACAGACCTGTTGGCTCTGTAGGCAAACTGCAGGGGGTCCAGTAGTGGGTCGGTGAGGGTTTTGAGGTGGGACAGGACCAGACGCTCAAAGGACTTCATGACCACAGAGGTCAGGGCCTTATGTCTTGCTAAGTATACTGTCATGCATCACTGAGTTTCTGCTTTCAAACGTCCCTTTATATCTATATTCTTCATAACTACCCTTTCTCCTGTGTAAATACAATAGTGTTCATGATCTGATGAATAGTTCAGAATTGCAGAAGTTTATATTCATATTCCTAAATTGCATAATTTATTTTACATGTGAATCATTTGGAATACTTGGAAGCCAGAAGGGTCTTGTATTAACGGCATTATACTCTAACTTATGCAACTTTATGTGGAATTAGCTTGCTAATTGTGGGGGCAGGGGCGCGATTAGCGCACCTGCGGCAGAGAGAGAGAGGCGCGCTCGTTGGAGACAGCCGTTCTCATTAGTGGGAGCGGCTGGTTCTGATGAGCGCGGGGAAGGGGTGCGGCTATAAAGAGCCGCACAGTGGGGTGCACGTGTGGTTGGTGTGGGTAATGTGTGCGCGGAGTGGCTGCAGGTGAATAAAGCGTGTTAACCCGAAACTCAGCGTGTCCGAGTGCTACATGGAGCGGCTAAATCCCCCGGGTAGAGAGAACCTGTGCTACAGTGGCGCCCAACGGGGCTTACCGAAGGGGAGGAGGCGGCGGGCCAAGCAGCAGGACGCGGAGGACGAGGCCCTGAGGGACCTGTTCGTGAGGCTGGCGGGGCCCCCCGAGGGACCGGAGGAGGAGACGGAGGTCGAGAGGCGACTCGGCGCCAGGACCGTGGCGCATGCGGAACTGGCGCCGCCGGTCCAGTCCGGGGGGGAGACCGTGCCGCCACCACTGACCCCGGAGCAGCACCGGCAGCGGCTCCGCGCGGCCCAGCAGGAGCCGGGAGAGCTGCTGCTGGCCTTCGCTCGGCGGCTGCGGCGGAGGACGGAGCAGTGGCTGCAGCCGGGAGGAAGGGGGGACATGGCGGACGCGGTGGACCAGGTGGCCACCGAGCAGTTCCTGGGGGGGCTGCCGGTCCAGATGGCCGACTGGGTCCGTGAGTGGAGGCCAACGTCGCTGCTCGGGGCCGTCGCGAGGGCGGAGGACTTTCAGCGCCGGGAGCCGAAGGGCGGCACGGCAGCGGTCCGGGGCCCGCCGGGCGGGGTTGCCCTGGGGCAGCCGGCACCGGCGGTGAGGAGGACCGCGGGGACGCAGACGGTCCCGGACGCGGCGAGGCGGCGGACCACGACCTCGACGCAGACCGACGCGGCGAGGAAGAGGACGGCGACCGCAACACAGACGGTCCCGGGCGCGGCGGGGCGGCGGACCACGACCACAGCGACGCAGACCGCGTCAGGGACGGCGACGCGGGGGGCCGAGTCCGCGGCGACGCAGACGGCGGCCGAGATGGCGACGCGGCGGTCCGAGACCGCGGCAACGCAGACGGCGACGCAGACGGTCCCGGAGGCGACGGCGCGGGGGACCGAGAGCACGGCGACGCAGACGGTCCCGGAGGCGACGACGCAGAGGACCGAGAGCACGGCGACGCAGACGGTCCCGGAGGCGACGGCGCGGGGAACCGAGAGCACGGCGACGCAGACGGCGTCGAACACATCGACGCGGGCGCCGGCGGCCGTGGGGGCCCGGACGGAGCCAGACCCGGGGAGCCGGAGGGAACCGGGCCCGGGAAGACTGAAGGCGCCGGGGCCGACGACCGACGGGGAGGCAGCGCGACGGCCCAGGGCACGGCCGGGGCCGTGGCGGAGGGCGCCGGGGAACCAGGCCAGGGAGTGGCCGGAACTACGGACGGTTCTCAGGCGCCGCGACGAGACCTGGCCGGGCTACTGGCGAGCCGCGCCGGCCGAGGAACCAAGCTGCTGGACGTGCGGCCAGAGGGGACACGTCCAACGAGACTGTGACCTCATGGAGGTGGACCACGTGATCCGGGTCGGGAGGACCTGGCGCAGCGGACCGGGGCCCGGGAGGGCCAGGAAGGCGCCGACCGGTGGGGACGCCCGGATGCCCCAGCCTCAGCCAGGAGAGGGGAGGCGGAAAGGGGGCACGAGGGGGCAGCTGCAGGAGGAAGTGGCGTGGCTGAAGAGCCGGCTGCGCCGCGCCGAGGAGGACCGGCAGAGGGCCCAAGCGACCATCAGGCGACTGGGGAGGGGACTCCGGGCCGAGCGGGAGGCTCGGGCCTGGGTTGAGACTCAGCTGGTCGGCAGGGTGGTCGGGGAGGGGGTCCACGGTTAGGTTGGTGTTTCCCTAAACTTCTCTCTCTTGTGTTGCAGGATGCTGCGTCGGGCGGAGGGTGAGGGCCGTTTGGGCTCGGGAGGGGAGAAGAGGAGGGCTCGGAGAAGCGACCTCCCGGGCGCCTGATCGCCCTCCGTTCGGACCGCGCCCCGCCCACAAGACCCCCAGGGGAAGAGATGCCAACGCCCGGGCCACCCGTTGGTATCGGGCCGGAGGGCCGTTTAAACTTCAAAGGTGGTCCATGGGCCGGGGATGCGGAAGGCTGGGACTGATTCCCTCGCCCGCTCTGGAAGGGGGGGGGGGGGGGGAGTTGGTTAGGCCGGCGGCTCCCCGGCCTAAGTCGGGCGATGGGGGTATGTGGGGGCAGGGGCGCGATTAGCGCACCTGCGGCAGAGAGAGAGAGGCGCGCTCGTTGGAGACAGCCGTTCTCATTAGTGGGAGCGGCTGGTTCTGATGAGCGCGGGGAAGGGGTGCGGCTATAAAGAGCCGCACAGTGGGGTGCACGTGTGGTTGGTGTGGGTAATGTGTGCGCAGAGTGTCTGCGGAGAAATAAAACTCTGTGAAACCCACAACGATACGGTGTCGGAGTGTTACTGTGCGAGCCATGGACGCGGGGGTAGGAACGATCCCTGCCACACTAATTTAGCTGTATATTTGGTTATATAACTGAAAAGGAAACCACTACACCTATTCACTTTCTTTGTGTAAATGCTACCTTCTTCTGATTGTAACACTTAAGATACGTTACCTGTGAGGATACTCAACTGTGCAGGTCTCATGAAGGATTAATTCAACATTTTAAGAAATATGTTTTTTCACATTATTGTGGGAAATTAGATGAGAAGATTGATACCAATCTACGTGGAAGAATAGTATTAATCGCCTCACCAAACTGAATCCAGGGAAATGTTGCCCACCATCTCTGAAAAAAACTCTTGCCCCAATAATTCAAAGAGTATCTTGTTGTTGCTCATTTCAAGTCCTTATTTATTTATATATATATTATAAAGATAAACAATACACACAAGCATAAAGCATTAGTTTACAACTCTTGGAAGAAAAAACTAATCGAGACAGAGGTTATGATTAAATATACTCTCAAAGGCTAATTTATTAACTTAAGTCTGTAGAGATGCATATTTACTGGAAGCTGCTACTGGCTAATTGTTTTAGTATAATTCTGAATGAGACCTTGGAAGTACTCCTGCGTATTTCTGTGGGGTTGAAAAATGATGATGTAGCATTTTGGGAGGAAATACCACAACAGAAAGGAGTAGAGACTGGAGAGTACTGCCAAGGCGTTAAATGTTTGGATGTACATGCCATGGTAAAGTAAGTACGCAGTGGCAAAGATGATCCAGGTGAGGATCAGCAGGAGCAGGCAGAAGGTTATGGCTTTGGCTTCATTGTAATTTTTAGGAAGGTCTTTTCCCATGTATGAGAAAATAAAGCAAAGGAAGCACAAAGATAAAAGTAAAACCACAGGACCAGAGGATGCTTTGAGAGTAATGTCACAACCAAGTATGGTTTTGTCTGGGTACTCAAGTGTGTCATTGTAGGGCTTGGGAGGGGCAAAAGCATAGCCAAAAAGAAGTAGGAGTGCCTGAGTAACAAATGCCACAGTGATGACCAGCCATTGTCCATGATATTTCATCCACCATATATGAAGCTCGGGGAACTTGGCAGCTATTTTGAAAATGAAAACAATTTGAAAAGAGCGCACCACAAAACATGCGAGACAAACCGTGTAAAACAAGATAAATGGTAAGAACCTTAAGATACAAAAGGAAGTGGTTGGTTTACCAAAGTAAAAGAACACACTAAGACTACACAGACTGAGGCAGCTGAAAATTAGGAAGCACATTGGTCCTCCAGCAGATCTGACAACAGGTGTGTTGTAGTTGATGGCAAAGAGAACGGACATGGCGAGTGTGAGGCCCACCAAGGCCAAGGCTCCAACCATGATCAGTATAGCCCCGAAGTCTGTGAATGGGACGTACTCCACCACCCGCAGATTACATGACGTACTTCCTGCTGCAGACCATTCTGTTTCCTTACAGTTGATGCAGTTGTAGGGATCCTCTGTTCAACATGAGAGAAGTACATCTTTACAATAAAGTTAAGGTTATTACACAAAATATCAAACGGCTGAGAAGGTTACCCTTTTTCTCTTTTACACTCTTTTATATCTTTACCGACAATAATGTAGGGATCCTCTGTTAAAGTCATGAATGTTGCATGATGGTTAACGGACTATACTTTTCTAGTATAACTAGAAATATAGCTTTTCTAGTCTTCCGACCACTCAAAGCCCTTTAACATCACGTCATCATTCACCCATCCACACACATTCGCCTCATGCACAGTGTGTTTTAATCAACCTGATCTCACAGAAATACGTGAAATGAACACGTTCCCTTAACCCCAATATGCGTGGTGTCGGCACGTAATGTGTTGAAATTACGTGTGGGTACCACGTAAACGACACCCATACAAAGTCAATGAGGCTCATTTACGTGGTGGACACACGTATTCCCTGATTCAAATAAACGTCCTCCTTTTATAATGTATTAGGTTCAACAACGTCACGCAGTGGGCGGTGGTAAATTGTTGTTTTGTAGTTTACGAAACGTCCTCCTTTTATAATTTATTATAGTGAGTTAGTTGCGATTTTTCTTGTCTAAATAACAGTACATTGTTTGAAATAGATTGTTTCCTTTACGTTATTAAACCCTCTACGATATTTTATTATTCTCAAATGTATTTTCTGTCACCGCAGCGAATATTATTAGGCCTATTAATAATTATACTTATGAATCAGAAGACTTTCAGTGGTTACCACGACAACGATACGTCACGTTACGCTGGGCGCATTCAAAGCAGGTATCCCATATCCCACAATGCAACGCGGTCATTCATTCAGAGACTCTGACAGCGATCAGCGGGTCTTTAACGCCATTATCGCTTCAATGTTCATATATAATCTGTGGTTTTATCACCAGCAACAACACGTTGCTCAGTTTTCTTCAGTAAGTTATGCACCGTAATAACATTTTAAAAAAACAGCTGAAGACTCAGGAAGTGACGTAGTACGTGCCGCTCGGTAGATAAGAAGATACAAAAATACATAATATTCGTAATATTGATGTTTTTGTCTAACATTGTATTTGAGGATTTAAACAATGAAGATCCATCCATCCATCCATCCATCCATCCATTTTCCACCGCTTATCCGGGGTCGGGTCGCGGAGGCAGCAGGTCAAGCAGGCTGACCCAGACTTCTCTCTCACCCGCAACATCTACCAGCTCATTCTGGGGGATCCCGAGGCGTTCCCAGGCCAGCTGGGAGATATAATCCCTCCAGCGTGTCCTGGGTCTTCCCCGGGGCCTCCTACCAGATGGACGTGCCTGGAAAACCTCTAAAGGGAGGCGTCCTGGAGGCATCCTAATTAGATGCCCGAACCACCTCAGCTGACTCCTTTCGACACGAAGGAGTAGCGGCTCGACTTCAAGCTCCCTCCTGATGTCCGAGCTCCTTACCCTATCTCTAAGGCTGAGCCCGGCCACTCTACGGAGGAAACTCATTTCGGCCGCTTGTATCCGCGACCTCGTTCTTTCGGACACGATCCAAAGCTCGTGACCATAGGTGAGGGTTGGGACATAGACCGACCAGTAAATTGAGAGCTTTGCCTTTCGGCTCAGCTCCTTCTTCACCAAGACGGCCCGGTGCAACGCCTGTTTTACTGCTGCAGCCGCACCGATACGCCTGTCGATCTCCCGCTCCATTTTACCCTCACTCGTGAACAAGACCCCGAGATACTTGAACTCCTTCGCTTGTGGTAGGCACTCTGTCCCCACCCGGAGGGAGCAATCCACCGGTTTCCGGCAGAGCACCATGGCCTCAGATTTCGTGGTGCTGACTCTCATCCCCGCCGCTTCACACTCGGCTGCAAAACGCCCCAGTGAATGCTGGAGGTCATGGTCCGAGGAGGCAAACAGGACCACATCATCTGCAAACAGCAGAGAGGCTATCCTGAGATCCCCGAACCTGACATTCTCCACCCCACGGCTGCGCCTAGATATCCTGTCCATGAAAGTCACGAACAGGACCGGTGATAAAGGGCAGCCCTGGCGGAGGCCAACACCCACCGGGAACGTATCTGACTTACTGCCGAGGATACGAACACAGCTCCTACTGCAGGCGTACAGAGACCGGATGGCCCGTTGCAACGGGTCCGGCACACCATACTCCCGCAGCACCCCCCACAAAAAGCCCAGAGGGACCCGGTCGAAAGCCTTCTCCAAGTCCACAAAGCACATGTAGACTGGTTGGGCAAACTCCCAGGACCCCTCCAGTATCCTTGCAAGGGTAAAGAGCTGGTCCACTGTTCCACGACCAGGACGAAACCCGCACTGTTCTTCTTGAATCCGAGGTTCGACAAACGGTCGGAGCCTCCGTTCCAGCACCCTGGCATAAGCTATTCCCGGGAGGCTGAGTAGTGTGATACCCCGATAATTCGAGCACACTCTCCGGTCCCCCTTCTTGAAGATGGGAACCACCACCCCGGTCTGCCAGTCCATGGGCACTGTGCCCGACCCCCATGCGACATTGAAGAGGCGTGTCAGCCAAGACAGCCCAACAAAGTCCAGCGCCTTCAGCATCTCAGGGCGGATTTCATCCACCCCCGGCGCCTTGCCACCAAGGAGCTTTTTGACTACCTTAGTGGCCTCTGCCAGGGATATGGGTTCATCCAACCCCAAGTCTTCAGGCGCTGCCCCCTGTTCAGGGGACATGTTGACCGGGTTTAGGAGTTCCTCAAAGTGCTCCTTCCACCGCCCGACGATATCCTCTGTCTGGGTCAGCAGCAACCCTCCCCCGCTGATAACAGCCTGGGGAAGGCCCTGTTTTCCCTTCCTGAGTCGTCGGATGGTTTGCCAGAACCTCCTTGAGGCCAACCGAAAGTCCTTCTCCATGGCCTCCCCGAACTCCTCCCATGCCCGAGTTTTAGCATCCGTGACCACCGCAGCTGCAGTCCTTCTGGCCTGCCTGTACCTGTCAGCTGCTTCAGGAGACCCCTGGGCCAACCAAGCCCGAAAGGCCTCCTTCTTCAGCTTGACGGCTTCCCTCACCCCCGGTGTCCACCACCGGGTTCTCGGGTTGCCGCCACGACAGGCACCGATGACCTTCCGACCACAGCTCCTAGCGGCCGCGTCCACAATAGAGGCTTTGAACATGATCCACTCGGATTCCATGTCCCCAACCTCCCTCGGGATGTGTGAGAAGTCCTTCCGGAGGTGGGAGTTGAAGACCTCCCGGACAGGATCCTCCGCCAGACGTTCCCAGTTCACCCTCACTACACGTTTGGGCTTGCCAGGTCTTTCTGGCCGACTCCCCCGCCATCTGATCCAACTCACCACCAGGTGGTGATCAGTTGACAGCTCTGCTCCTCTCTTCACCCGAGTGTCCAAAACATACGGCCGCAGATCAGATGATACGATTACGAAGTCGATCATTGATCTCCGGCCTAAGGTGCTCTGGTACCAGTGAATGAAGACAATGAAGATAATAATAGTAATAAAAAACAGTTTCATGTATTTGTCTCATGTACTGTCTGCTCGGTCGGCCGGCGGGCGGCGGCAATCTGAAATGGAATGATGCCCATTCACGGCAGACGGCAGAAACACAGGAATCGAACACGGCAGCTGCCCACCCCGAAAGAACTACAGATACGCACGCTTGTAACAGGTTCTGGGCCGCATATATAATGGGAGTTGTAGTTTCTAAATATATTGGTATATTTCTCATAATTAGAAGTTAAAAGTGTATCATTGTGGATGCCCCCTGGGCTTTTTTTGGGATGGGGAATACACTGGTGTCATCAGATTTTAAAAATTGAATCGTTAAATAGGTGAAAATAGCTTATTACCATATTATACAGTGCTTACAGTGGTTAAACATTGGTGACCATATCTACATGACAGCTGAGGTCCAGAGCTTTCTATAATGGTGTGTTCACACCGAACGCGACGCGAAATTTCGCGTCGCGTTACTCGCGTGAGTTTACTCGCTCGATTTTATTGGTGTGTTCACACCGAACGCGACGCGAAAGTTACTCGAGTGAGTTTACTCGCTCGACTTTATATGGTTAATTTCCGTCAACGCAAATTCGCTTTAACGCGGGCGGGGCTTATCTCCGTGGCTTATCTCCGTAAAAACAGTACCGTTTCCGCCATCCACCATTAAACTAACCACTAGTTCTGCTTTAACCTTCTTGTGGAAGTCCCTCTAATGTCGGACCATCAAACGCCCCCGTGTCCGGGTTCATAATATTATCCGTAGCCGCACAACAGCGTCTGAATGACGGCCGCTGCCAGCGCTACTTCTGGTGGATCAGCAACTGTTTGATTCAAACCGGCAGGACGGCGGTGATGACGCGCAGAGCTTCTCAACGCTGATTGGCTTTCGCGACGCGAATTTTCGCCCGAGTTGGAAAATTTCAACTCACGCGAATTTCGCGTCAAACGCGCCGCGCCAAACGCGCCGCGCCAAACGCGTCTAACGCGCCGCCCGGCGAAATTTCGCGTCTGTCGCAACCAAACGCGTCTGTGCATTGACTTTACATGTAATCTGGTCGCGCGAAAAATTTGCGTCGCGTTCGGTGTGAACACACCATAACAGCTGATCCTATGTCTGTAGCACCTTCTGTTGATAAATGACAAGCCTTCAAACATGGACTAGGTTCAAGGTTCAGAGGTCAAGATCTCAGAGTAGGAGTAATGGATCCTCTTCAGACTGACATATGTTACTGTGGAGGTTGAGACCTTTCCAACAATATGTTTGATATAGTCCTACGACAATGTTTTAATTTTCACATATCATGGAGAGACCAATTTGCAGGCGATACTTTATTATCCCCGGAGTGATATCTGCCTTGAGTTCAAATTCTTCACACATAACACTTGACATATTGTTTTATCATACAGCTGACATATACTTACAATAAACAAAGTGATATGTAGCCAGACTGAAACACATCACACAGCCACAATCTATTGCTCATCTTTCACACACAGTGACAAGAGCAACCTACACACAACCCTATGCATTATATCATGAAGGTATTGCAAACCTCCTGCAGCCTCAAGCAATATTATTTAAAGTTGTAATTGAGGTCCGACTAGGCCTATAGTTTAGAAATGTTAAGTTTACATTGGAGTAACCTATATCTTCTGCTAGAGTATAAGAACTCATACTTTGCATGGAGAATAAAGATAGATCAGGTCATATTCTCTGTGCTTGCCTGGAGAGACTGGTTTCTATTCCTCTCCATAACCTTCATGACAGTCATATATAACATAAACCCTCTGATTCACAGGTGAAAACAAACTGAAAAACTGAAAACTGAAAAAAAACAACTAAAAACTGAAAAGAAACTGACAGGTCTCTATTTCAGCAGAATATGCAAAACGTACGTTTGTCTGTGTGCAGTAGGCTGAGGTAGAAGTGTGCCAAAAATGCCAAAACACATGTTGTATATGCAGAGATACCCAAACAAAGATATATACATCTTACTTTGTGAGCAAAAACCTCGGCAACAATCTGCTTATCCTTTTAATTTCCTGAAAATGCTTCCTAAAACTAGTCCCTTCTTCATTTTGAAAAAATCTCTCAGTAAAGGCAAAGGTTATGGTTATAAGCTGTAGCCATGGTGATTGATATGAGGATAATCTTATGAATATAATAATTAATATGTTAGGCCTGCCATCAATTTAAATTTAAAAAAATTCTAAAAAGTAATTTGTTTAAAACTAATGCAGTGCAATGCTTACAAAGTCCCACACATAAATATGCTCATGCTTTTTCCCCCTTCAGTCTTTGCTATTAACATTCATCAACTACAAAATTAGAAAATTGCATTTTTAAATAATGATGCATGGAAAATGAAATAAAAAAGCTTCTCTTTGTAGGCCTAACTAGTTTATCAACAAGTCAAAACAAATGTTAAGTAGTCAAACAGGCCATCAGGCAGTATTTCTAACACTTAACTCTAGGTTGGTTATAGTATATACAAGGCAAATCAACGTGCTTAGCATAAAACACTGTTTTTCATTATTGGTATTTTTATTGTATAAATTCTCACGTACAACGTGCAGCAATCTTTCACAGACTCGGAGCAGTAATTATTACGTCACTTCAGCTGTTTTTTTAAAATGTTATTACGGTGCATAACTTACTGAAGAAAACTGAGCAACGTGTTGTTGCTGGTGATAAAACCACAGATTATATATATATATATGAACATTGAAGCGATAATGGCGTTAAAGACCCGCTGATCGCTGTCAGAGTCTCTGAATGAATGACCGCGTTGCATTGTGGGATATGGTATACCTGCTTTGAATGCGCCCAGCGTAACGTGACGTATCGTTGTCGTGGTAACCACTGAAAGTCTTCTGATTCATAAGTATAATTATTAATAGGCCTAATAATATTCGCTGCGGTGACAGAAAATACATTTGAGAATAATAAAATATCGTAGAGGGTTTAATAACGCAACTAACTCACTATAATAAATTATAAAAGGAGGACGTTTCGTAAACTACAAAACAACATTTACCACCGCCCACTGCGTGACGTTGTTGAACCTAATACATTATAAAAGGAGGACGTTTATTTGAATCAGGGAATACGTGTGTCCACCACGTAAATGAGCCTCATTGACTTTGTATGGGTGTCGTTTACGTGGTACCCACACGTAATTTCAACACATTACGTGCCGACACCACGCATATTGGGGTTAAGGGAACGTGTTCATTTCACGTATTTCTTTGAGATCAGGTTGGTTTTAATTGTGAATGCGTATTAGTTCTGGGGGAACGTAATTATCAGGAGACATGGTTGCAAGGACACATCGACACAGACTAGCTGCTACCTGCTCTTCCACTGAAACACAGTCGCCACATGATAAAAGGACATAGTCAATGTGATCCATAAGACATCAGCAAACACTTTTGTCGTCACTTTTTACCTATTAAATTTAATTTAATTGGTTAGAAGAGTGGAGATCAAATACTATATTGATGTTTCCAATTAACACACAACTATTGTTAAACCCTATCAGCTTTGGAAAAAATGCTTCACAAAAATCTAAAATTAACTCTCATCAAAGTCACTGTTTTTACTCACTTTCGTCCTCTCACCTGTGATGTTGATGTAAGCTCCCTTTGGACAGCTATAACAATTAAAGCAGCATTTGTGGATTCCATCTTGTTCTTTGACAAATCCCACATCACATTCTGGGGAACACCGTGAAGTAGGCACCTGTACACAACAGTTTTAGATAAAGAAAATAAGGAAAGAAAAGAGAATACTACGAGGGGTGGAGGTAAACAAAAGGGGACTGACTGTCAATGCAGTATTTACAACTTTTTCATTTCTCAACAAAACGTGTTTAGTGCCAACATCTTGGCACTGAATCACATGTTTTGACATCCACTAAACTTCCACTATGAACAACCTGCTTATTTTCTTGATTAGCCACTGTCACTGTTGTTAACAGAACTTTGTTTTTGTATACGCATGCACACACCCATGTAGAAGGCAGGAAAAACAAAACAATGCATTTTTAATCATCATACTGTTTTAGGTCTCGACATACTGCATTACACCACACATAATAAGACATATATGACTTACTTCTCCCTTTGTGTACCACTGAATGTTGGTGTTGTTGATGAAAAAATTGACTGATGGGTGAAATCTATAAAATCCAATCTCCACTGCATCACCACTGTTGTTCCAGAAAACAATAGAATAGGATCCAAACTCGGGGTCACCATTCTCATCAAATTGGATACGTTGATTTAAAAGTGTAAAGTTGGACTTCTTCAGCTCTGCTAGAACCTGGTACACAAAGTTCAGATGACCATTACTTGATTTGATTTCACACTGATCAAATAAGTTGTTAAAATATTTCTGTAAAGGGAGACATTGCTCTGTGATGCTTTCTCTCTCCGACTTTATTTGCTTTGTAGACTATTCCTGTCTCTCAAATGTCTTGCCCGAGATTCAAATGACAGGCAACTGTAATTTTACCCTGAGGATGTTAAGTTTTATGACAAAACACATGTGGCCAATATCTTGAATTATGATAAACTTCCATCATCAGTTAAAGCTTTCATAAATGTGAAAAAGTATAAAACTTACCATATATGGGGACACTGTAATATTGCCATTACATTTATCAACTTCACATTGCAAGGTCTTGTGTAAGGCATGAGCGATGGCATATACAGCAGAATAAACAGGAACATTAAAAGATGGGTCCACAGCGAGGATTTCTTCTGCACTCAGGCTGCTGCAGTTGCAAACCTGATTGCAAAACATATTTTGTTCTGCATTTTCACAATGAGTCTGGTTTTTGGAAGAATAAATAAAATCACTGAAACCAGGTATTGTCACCACTGGCTGAGACACTCCAAGGACAGTTCCAATATTTTGGATTCCTTTCTCTTTGTGAAGCTTCTTGGTTAAGGACCAGGTGTCCCCAGCTATCCACACCTTATTGGTGACATTTAGCTTTATTGCTGATTTAATGAGAGCTTCAGCAATCATTTTGGGAGCAAAAACAATAAGGATGGGTACCCTCTGTGCCTCTATCTGTTTGAACATTAGTGAGGTATCTGTATAGTCGTTGAGTATGTGGCTGTATGCCAGGCAAATCTCAGTAGCTGTAATCCTCTTTATGAACAAATCCAGGCCATCTTTGCCAAAAGTGTCATCACTGAAAAGAAAAGCAACCCAGCGCCAGTTGAAGTGTTTGACAATGTTAACCATCACTTCAATGATGTTTTTATTGGAATGCACTGTTCGTAGGAAAGAGGGATATGTTTCTTTCTCTTCAAGGCCAGAGTAAGTAGCTCCATAACTGACCTGATAAAGGGATAATAGAGAAATTGTCTTCATTTTCAGTAACAATGAATTCTCAAATGTAACATCTTTAATTGTTTCTATACGTATATATATATATATATATATATATATATATATATATATATATATATATATATATATATATTGGTAATTTTACCTTAGTTTAAATTACTGATTTTATTGGGAAATATACAAACACAGTTGGCAAACTTACCATAGGAATTAAATCCTTCATGAATAGTGGAGCTATAGTTAGGGTGTCGGTGCTTGAAAAAGGGCCGACAACTGCCATCACTTTGGACACATTCTTGTGTGCTTTGCCCCAAGGTTGGATCAAGCCGTCGACTGAGAGGAGTTTTAAAATGCCTGGATAATTGTGTGTTTCTGAGCAGTGGTCGAATATATCATAGCCCAGAGTTACATTTGGCAGAATGTTTGTGGAGTTATTGATTTCCTCTACAGAGAATCTCATCAACTGAAACCTCCGATAACTTGTCAGAATTAAGGGTTGACTGTGAACAGAGAATGGACAACAGGAAAATAAGATTAATTTTCAGTTAACGTTATTAGTCTCCAGAACTCTGTTCAGATATGGAAACTATGAAAGGGGATTTTTATGGAACAAGGACTAACGTCAGATTTAATGTAACTTTGATAATTGAGCAATTATTGCATTAAGTTCAAGGGGAAGTCATTACCATTGACGCAGCATTCGAGGTAAAGATCTTAAACGTTACTTTAAAAGTTTGGCATTAGTTTTAACTTGATCAGTTATTTACCGAGATGTATTATGAAACTCACCTGGAGCAGTCGATGGCTTTTGGTCTGTCATGATAAACGGTGACACTATGATGAATATCAAAAACTCCACCTAACAAATAATCTCCATCCAGCTGAAACTCTGAGGCTGGGACAGTGCATTGAGCCAAGGCATGTAGAAAAGCTCCCAGAAGGCACAGAGAAGTCAGAACATGTTTCATTGTTGTAATTACCGTTTAGCAATGTGATGTGATTGTAGCCTCAACCTTTTATTAAGCAATGCTCATAACCACAAACCCCTAGTGTTTATTTACATGCACTTGGGAATGCATGACAGCAGATGTCATAAATGAATACCTGTAATTGGTTGGAGGAGAATACACAAATCAGTATGCAAAACGTATTTAAACTGTGCAGACTCTGTAATGGTTACTCACAGTTTAACAGTATTCTAATCTAAAATGTGATCAGATCCAGATTCAAATCCCAAACTAGATAAAGAGGGCCCGCAGTTGAACACATAATACAAAAAGAATGATTCTTAATCCTCTAGCAATATGTTTGTTTGGCTTAGCGGCCTGCCCTATTGAAAGAATAAGACCTGAAGAAGGTCAAAGCAGTTAGGCTTGGCACCCAGGGGTGCTGGACAAAGTGGAATTTACCCATGAAGATATGGACAGAGTTGTAGCATCTCATCCTTCCTTTAACTCATTCTGGTGCAATATTTTGTAATTTGTATATTCAATATTCTACTGTACATTCAATTTCTTCCTTACTGTTTATTTTATTATGTTTATTACTGTTTATTACTGTTTATTTATATTACTTGATTTTTTTTATCTTCACGTACTGAGCAATGCTGCTGTAATCCTGTAATTTCCCCACTGCAGGACTAATAAAGGATTATCTTATCTTATCTTATCTCTCTTCCATCAATATTGCAAACTCTTCCCTCTTCAGCACACTTGTGCGCACGGGAGCTGTCATAGGCTCCCAGCTGTAAACTCTAGCAGGACGGACACACTAGTGCACATATCGACAGGGTGTGAAACAGCTTTCACCCAGGGCCAATATCGATGGGACCACGGCATGGTCTTGTTTGCACATTAAAGCGTGAGAGGTGGATAAATAACGTTAGCTTAACTAGACCGGTCCCCTTTGCTCAGAAGGGAACCAAGTATGTTCCATCTAAACCCAGTCTACAGCAAAAGGCCCGGTCAAATGTGTTGAGGTTTAAATGAGTTATATAAGACATTCTCAACATGAATAAAGCAGCAAACAAATAATTTTGCTATGTAAAGACATACGCTATTGGTGTCACAGTTGGCTCTATCACCACTGTAGCTGCTTTTGCTTTCACCTTAGTACCTCTAGCAAGGCCCAGTACTCAAGAGGACACATAATTATGCATACACGTGTGAAAGTCAGGCAAGGTTTTATGCAAGCTGTCACTTGTTGACACAGATACATGTGGCCTTGATCAGTGTGCAAACAATTAGAAGGTTTCTCCTCGATACATTTTTCTTTTTCTTTTAGTGGCTTAAACTGCTCAAAGCTGTGTAACGATAACTAATGCATGTAGAGATTATCTGTGGATGACAGGGATGAAGTCAAGATGAAGTTCACATGAGGTTGTAAGATCGCACACGGTCACAAGCAAATGCACACCAATGTATTCACAAATTCAACCAGGTATTGTTGGTTTATGCTAAAATGCTACATCCTCTTACAAATAAGCTCTGCATGACTAAAGCTTTGACCACACAGTTCCTTTGAAAAGAGATAATTTGCATCACTCTTTGGATGACAATGATAGATGGCTAGGCCATGAGCTACAGAATCAGTTTGTATTCAAGCAACCTGTTGCTGCAGAGGTGAAACTACTTGTTCTGCAAAGGGATAGGCCCTCATACAGGACAGATATAGTTTATCGAGTGATGTCGTAGTTAATTAAAATCATATATATTGTTGTATGGAAGCCACATGAGGTGAGTAAATAACTTTACAATAGGTTTCTGTGAACAGATCACTTGCTAATCAACAGTGTGGTCAGTACTGTAACATTTCATTTTAAAGTTAGTAAGTTTTTTAATGTATTTACATTTTCTTTGTTCGTTTCTATCCTTCTCAATCTTAAATTACATATTCGTTTCAGGTTCATGCTCAAACTGCAAACAGTGCAACTAACATTACATTAAGATATAACCACATTGTATTTCTAAATGGACCCTCCATGTGTCCATGAAGAGACAGAAACATAATGATACAGACACGGAGAAAAGATGGCAGCATACAAAAGGTCTAAGTAGCCTTTATTTATTACACCTATGAAGTGAATCTTAAATGTGCATTAGAACAACATTGTGCACACAAACTACAAAATCTGAATCCGTACAACACCGGTACAAAAACTGACACTATGCACCCTAATATTGACCTCAACAGAAAACATTTTGTACTGTTGTAGTAATTTAAACAAATATCTGTGTCCAGTTCGCTGTTTCTCTTTGGATATGTTGATCATTTATTCACTTTTACATTGTCACCACAGCATTAAATCTGCATTGTTTAATCATTGTTGTATCAATAAATATGAGCATGACAGTCACACTCTCACACCAACAAGTTCTGAACACATCACGACAGGATAAGACACGACGTGACAGGATGAGACACGACGTGACAGGATGAGACACGACGTGACAGGATGAGACACGACGTGACAGGATGAGACACGACGTGACAGGATGAGACACGACGTGACAGGATGAGACACGACGTGACAGGATGAGACACGACGTGACAGGATGAGACACGACGTGACAGGATGAGACACGACGTGACAGGATGAGACACGACGTGACAGGATGAGACACGACGTGACAGGATAAGACACGACGTGACAGGTTAAGACATTTCCGTCCACACACCTGATTCTCATCACCAGACACTTACCTATATGCATATTTACATGTACTGCTCCATCCTGTGTTCAATGGCAGAACTGCATGTATAAACTTGCCCTGTGTTTCCCTCAAAGATAAAATAAGCAAACAAACATTAAGGCTTCAATAACTGTTTTAAAACTGCTTTACATGTAAATAGAAAAATTGGTGCATATCTTAACAGAATGTACACCATCACAGAGCCCTTAGCATGGCTTTGATGCTAACACAACATTACAATAGCCTATTGTTTAAACATTATTGACTGTATATTGTTATAGTTCATTTCAATATTCTTACACCACTGAGTCAAACAACCAAATATCAACCTAAAACAGGGTCAAATTTAAACTACGATTTTGTACTTTAAAAAGAAACTAATTATTGTAATTTAACTGCAAAGTATTCAGGAGTTACACACATTAACTGGAAGCTACTGTCTAAAGGTATAACTCTGAATGAGACTTTGGAAGTACTCTTGTGTGTTTTTGTATGATTGAAAAATGATGATGTGACATTTGGGGAGGAAATACCACAACAGAAAGGAGTAGAGACTGGAGAGTACTGCCAAGGCGTTACCTGTTTGGATGTACTTGCCACGATAAAGTAAGTTTGCAGTGGCAAAGATGATCCAGGTGAGGATCAGCAGGAGCAGGCAGAAGGTTATGGCTTTGGCTTCATTGTAATTTTTAGGAAGGTCTTTTCCCATGTATGAGAAAATAAAGCAAAAGAAGCACAAAGATAAAAGTAAAACCACAGGACCAGAGAATGCTTTGAGAGTAATGTCACAACCAAGTATGGTTTTGTCTGGGTACTCAAGTGTGTCATTGTAGGGCTTGGGAGGGGCAAAAGCATAGCCAAAAAGAAGTAGGACTGCCTGAGTAACAAATGCCACAGTGATGACCAGCCATTGTCCATGATATTTCATCCACCATATATGAAGCTCGGGGAACTTGGCAGTTATTTTGAAAATGCAAACAATTTGAAAAGAGCGCACCACAAAACATGCGAGACAAACCGTGTAAAACAAGAGAAATGGTAAGAACCTTAAGATACAAAAGGAAGTGGTTGGTTTACCAAAGTAAAAGAACACACTAAGACTACACAGACTGAGGCAGCCTAAAATTAGGAAGCACATTGGTCCTCCAGCAGATCTGACAACAGGTGTGTTGTAGTTGATGGCAAAGAGAACGGACATGGCGAGTGTGAGGCCCACCAAGGCCAAGGCTCCAACCATGATCAGTATAGCCCCGAAGTCTGTGAATGGGACGTACTCCACCACCCGCAGATTACATGACGTACTTCCTGCTGCAGACCATTCTGTTTCCTTACAGTTGATGCAGTTGTAGGGATCCTCTGTTCAACATGAGAGACACAATTTGTTAAAAAAGTTGAGGTTCACTTTTGAAAAATCCCCTCTGGGTAAATAAAGATCAAACAGTTTAAGAAGCTGTGTTCAATGTTTAATTTGTGATACTGTATGAACAAAACTGTAGCCTAAAGTAAATTTAGTGTGGCCATCCGTGCACCACCAATTTGTTGTGCTGCACGGCCACTGTGCTACAAGGAGCAGAGATCTACTGTGCATACGTGGAACGTGTCCTCCAAGTGGACAGTATTAACAGAGCTATGCTTCTGTGGTGTCTTAACCAAGACTTGAGCTTCACTTTCATGAGATGTTTGTATACCTACTTCCTTATATTTCTGTAAAGGGATTCGCCGAATTAAAGACTGATTGTGCTTCAGGTTAGTGAAAATTAGGTTTTGTCTGACAGGACCAAATTGAAAAAATATGTGACATTTACTATGCCCTCTCAGAGTCCAGTGTGCAGAGACACCCCACTCTGGTAAAGGCAGGTTAGCAATGCTCTGTACACACAACTTCTCAGGAGGGAAGATGGAGTCAGGGTGGATTGAATGACAGAACGCTCACAAGCTGCTCACAAGTTTCTTCTGTCTCTCTTCTTCCCACTACGCCATAAACACATTTAAAAGTCTTAAATTGGCTCACATCAAGACCAGAATGACAGCACTGCTTATACTTGTTTTCTTTCTCTTATGTAAAATAATGTACCTGTTTTGTTGATATAAGTTCCCTTCTCACAGGTGACACAATTAAAGCAGCATTCATGTAATCCATCTTGCTTTTTTTTCTTCCCTACATCACATTCTTGGGAACACAGTGAAGTAGGCACCTGTCCAAGACAATCATTTTAAGAACAAGTAAGGACAAGTGTGAAATAACACCATGAGGAGTGGAGGCAAATTATAGACAGGTGGCGATATTTAGGCTTACAGCTTTAAAAAAATCTAAACTGGTGTTTGTAATATGCAATCAACACTGAACATAACATCTAGACGTCCCATGCAAATGACACCATGAACAACCACCATTGGATGATGTTTCTGATCACAGGTTCCTGTCACAGTTTTTTCTAAATAAATATGCAAAATAAATGTAACATATAGCGTATAAATTCATTGTAGGGTGAAAACAACTTACTTCTCCCTTTTTGTGCCACTCAATTTTGGTTTTGTTGATGAAGAAATGGAACGTTGGTTGAAAATTAAAAAAGCCAATCTCCTCTGCATCACCAGTCTGGTTCCAGAAAACTATAGAATAGGATCCATAGTTGGGGTCACCATTCTCATCAAATGTAATGCGTTGGTTTAAAAGTGTAAAGTTTGACTTCTTCAGCTCTACGAGAACCTGATGTGGGTACACAAAGTTCAGAGAACTTGCATTGGTGTTCAATGAATTTGATTAGATGATATTTAATAGGATTTTAAGCTATACGATTTAATCTTTCAAATAGGCTTGTCTTTAAGATAAGACATTGGCAAGAATCATATGGTGAGAACAAATTATATAAATACATAAATGTTTGTTAGATTATGTGTATACTTACCATATGTGGGTAGACCGTAATATTGCCATTACATCTGCCAGATTCACATTTCAAGGTCTTGTGTAAGGCATGAGCGATGGCATATACAGCAGAATAAACAGGAACATTAAAAGATGGGTCCACGGCGAGGATTTCTTCTGCACTCAAGTTGCTGCAGTTGCAAACCTGATTACAAAACATAATTTGTTCTGCATTTGCACAATGATTCTGGTTTTTGGAAGAATAAATAAAATCACTGAAACCAGGTATCGTCACTTCTGGCTGAGTAACCCAAAATATAGTTCCAATTTGTCCGATTCCTTGAGAAGCTTCTTGTTTAAGGACCATCCCTGATCAGCTATCCACACCTTGTTGGTGACATTTAGTTTAATTGCTGACTCAATGAGAGCTTCAGCACACCATGTAAATGCCAACACAATAATTAGACCTATCCTCTGTGCTTCTATCTGTCTGAATATTTGGGAGTGATCTGTATATTGATTGAGGCCTTTGGTGTATGCTAGGCAAATATCATTGTCCTTAATCCTCTTTATGAACAAATCGCGGCCATCGTTTCCATAATCATCATCAGTGTGAAGGAATGCCACCCAGCGCCACTTGAAGTGTTGCATGATATGAACTATCACTTCTATGATGTCTTTATTGGGAGGCAGTGTTCGTAGGAAAGAGGGAACCATCATGAACAGTGGCGCTACAGTCAGGGTTTGACTGCTTGTAGAAGGGCCGACCACTGCCATCACTTTGGACACATTCTTGTGTGCTTTGCCCCAAGGTTGGATCAAGCATTCAACTGAGAGGAGTTTTAAAATGCCTGGAAAATTCTGTGTAGTTGAGCAGTGGTCAAATATATCATAGCCCAGAGTTACATTTGGCAGGAGGTTTGTGGAGTTATTGATTTCCTCTACAGAGAATCTCATCATCTGAAATCTTCGATAACTTGACAGAACAAAGGGTTTACTGTGGATAGAGGAACGAAAGTGAGATCATTTTAGAATTAGTTTCACTTTTCACTGCCCGTACAGACGAGTACATCTAAAACAAAAATATAATGGAAGAAGGACTGAGGTCAATAATAAAGACTTGATTGTTCTTGGGGAAAATATTACGAGTTATATCCACTGATCTAAAAGCGAAGGCAAAACTTGAATGTGTAATCTGTCATTTATTAACACTAAGCATTATTTTCAACCTCAGAAAATATCCCAAATATCATTTCAGACATAGTGTAAGACTCACCTGGAGCAGTCAATATGTTCTGGGCTGTTTTGTGCAACAGGAGAACTATCATGATGAATATCAAAAAGTCCACCTATCAAATATTCTCCTTCCAGCTGAAACTCTGAGGATGGGACAGTGCATTGAGCCAAGGCATGTAGACAAGCTTCCAGGAGAAGCAGAGAAACCAAGAAGTGTTTCATTGTGCTACTTAGCCTACTGTCCACACATCTGATGTGAACTGTGAAATAGGAGCGCATGAGTCGTCAGAAATGGAGAAGAATAGACAAATCAGTATGCAAAATCATCTCCGCTGTCCTTACAGTCCCTGTGGTACAGTGCATCCAACACCTTCACTTACTGTACATCACATTTCATGTTGCAGCCTGGTTCTAAAATAATTTGAATAATGTTTCCC
Source organism: Cottus gobio (assembly GCA_023566465.1). NCBI lineage: Eukaryota > Metazoa > Chordata > Actinopteri > Perciformes > Cottidae > Cottus > Cottus gobio. Next base: position 17,138,474 of record CM042215.1, on the reverse strand, counting down.
TCTGAACAATCAACCCTCTATCTATACCAAATAGTGACGAAGGGAAAACAGGATTGTAGAATTCTTTGGAACTTTTTGAAAACAAAAAAACCTGAAACATCACATTGTCTCAAAGTATTCAGAACATTTGCTATGACTTTTGAAATGTAACTCATGTGCCTCTCATTTCTCTCTTGGCTTAATCTTTCAAATGTTTCTACATCTTGATTGGAGTCTCATCACTCGTGGGGAATTAGATGGATTGCACAAGATTTGTAAAGCCACACATCTTCTCTACAAGTGGTCTGCCAGCTGTCAATGTCTATCGGAGCAGAAACCAGGCCATGGGGTCAAAGGAACTGCCTCCAGAGCTCAGAGACACAAAACTGTATCGAGGCACAGACATGAGGAAGGATTAAAACATTTCTGCTGCATTGAGTGTTCCCAGGAAGGAGCACAGTGACCTCCATAATGGTGTGTTCACACCGAACGCGACGCGAATTTTTCGCGCGACCAGATTACATGTAAAGTCAATGCACAGACGCGTTTGGTTGCGACAGACGCGAAATTTCGCCGGGCGGCGCGTTAGACGCGTTTGGCGCGGCGCGTTTGACGCGAAATTCGCGTGAGTTGAAATTTTTCAACTCGTCGCGAAAGCCAATCAGCGTTGAGAAGCTCTGCGCGTCATCACCGCCGTCCTGCCGGTTTGAATCAAACAGTTGCTGATCCACCAGAAGTAGGGCTGGCAGCGGCCGTCATTCAGACGCTGTTGTGCGGCTACGGATGATATTATGAACCCGGACACGGGGGCGTTTGATGGTCCGACATTAGAGGGACTTCCACAAGAAGGTTAAAGCAGAACTAGTGGTTAGTTTGATGGTGGATGGCGGAAACGGTACTGTTTTTACGGAGATAAGCCACGGAGATAAGCCCCGCCCGCGTTAAAGCGAATTTGCGTTGACGGAAATTAACCACATAAAGTCGAGCGAGTAAACTCACGCGAGTAAACTCACTCGAATTTCGCGTCGCGTTCGGTGTGAACACACCAATAAAGTCGAGCGAGTAAACTCACGCGAGTAACGCGACGCGAAATTTCGCGTCGCGTTCGGTGTGAACACACCAGAAATAAATGCATCTTCCCGATGTGACGAGTGAATGCAGAGAGCAGCATATACAGCACACCGTAGAAGGTTTGGCATCGAGACGTCAGAGTATTTGCTCACAATAATTATATTAGCTTGTGTTCATATCACTGTTGCACTTTATCATTGTCGTTTTCTTGCATCTCATCAATGTAGGGATGTTTATTGTGTGTGAAAGATGTTCAGTGATTTATTGACTATACTGAGTCAAATTAAGTAGATAAAAGTGGAGAAACCTTTGGCCCTGATCTCCATTGATATCTGAAACATAAGAGGCAGACACAACTATGTACTGTTTGAAGGGACACAGCCTCTTTAATAGCATTTGGAGTGGAAAAAAAATACACTTAAGTTGTTAAAATCAAGTTTTTGTTTATAACTGTAGCACAGGAAAACAATAACATGCAGTCTATGAGAAACATTTAATTCATCCAATCCAGAACCCAATTAACCAGTTCTGCTTTCATCAATTTCAACTGAAATGGATTTAAACACTTGGAAACAGTATGTGGTTGAAAGAAAAAACTAAAATAAAAATAATCTCAAAGAAATTTCATATTTTCAAATTAGATATATATATATATATATATATATACACACACACACAGACAAATCCAACAGACAACCCTTTGAAACAAACTTTTTACAGGAAATTGTTTTGATCCCTTACTACAGTGCTGATCAAATTCAATGACAGATAATCCCCAGCATTCTGATAAAAATGGAGAAAAACAAATCAATAGGTTTATAGAAAAGAGTGCTCGCCACCCACTTCATCCATTTGTTATAATAAAAGCTCTCAATCTCTGTGTTCTTATGTTTCCTCTGCAAAAGAAAGAGAACAAAAGTTTGCTTGGAATGACTATATTTACCAAATATTTTCAAAGTAAACACAGATTTTAAAGTAAACAGCTAGTCAACATAAATCGAATCGACCCGAGGTTTTGAAACCTAGATGGGTAAATGTTTCAAAGAGAAAAGGCCTTTGGGATAGATGTGTAATTGTTTAACTCTTATTTCAAATTAAACCTAGTCATGAATTGGACTTGAATACTGGCTGTGCAAGTTGAAGACAAAGTATATTTTGAATAATGATACACATAATGGTCTAAAGATCTGATGTAAAACAAATTAATTGTCTTGCCATATTAAGCTAAATGTGTCCTAAAATAATGAAAAGTAATTTGGTTTATAGAGGTGCTCAACAACACAGCATCTCATCTCTACAAAAGCCCTAAAGTAGAAAGAACCAATTTAAGGTAGACCACAAGCTACAGGAGACTGAATGGGTTGGGTTAGTGACACTCGCTTTGAACTACGCATTCAATGATGTGGTGGGTGGCTTAAGATTCAAGTCAAGTCCCTGTTAATCATCCATAATGACGCTCGCTCCATTGGCTACGCTCGTGAGAATCAGGTAACAAAAACATTGCGTTAGGTGCCAATTCAAGATCAATTTAAAATTGAAATCTAAAATGATGATAGGCTAATCCTTTCAAGAGATGAATTATGACAGCTGTCTTTCAGCCTCATGACATGAATGCATATTCAAGAGAAATGTGACTAATTTTTCCAAGTTTCTGCATGTAGTACAGAGGACTGGCTGAGACACTTGTGACTCAGAGCAGCCTCACAATTTTATCACAAAAGATGAAATGATTCAACTTAAAGACATTGCATTTCCTTCAGCTTCATCTCACACATTTAATCATGTCATGTTTCTAACACTACTGACGTTCAATATATAACGCGTTACAAATAAGTAGGTACCAATATATTAATCAAAAGTTGGCAAATTTATTTATCTTGGGAGGGAGATGCACTAGAATCTCCATCATTGAAGAAAGAAAAAAAAAGAAAATCACAAATTTCACGGCAACTTTTTTTCAGTGTGGTTCCTCCTTGGTGACTTTATACTTACCCCATGGGGTTAAAAGGCAAAAGGCAGCTCTGAGTCTCACCTACTTCTGAACAATAGCAGACCAATCCTTAAATGAGGATTGAGGTCCTCAAAAAGAAGATTAAAAAAAAACAACCCTACCCCTAAATAGACAAAGGCAATATCCCCAGACTAATTTGATCCATGGCGGTCATATCTGCATCTGAACCATGGATCAAAATGTATATATTTCATGTCTTCATGTTAATGTCCTGCTTACAAAAAGGTAACTCAATCTCTAACCCTTGTCACTCACCACTAACTGTGGCCGATAAATTTAAAATGAGGAGGGGAAGGAGGAGATTTTAACTAGCAAAAGGTTTCCCTGTTTCGTCCTTGCCTTTGTATGTCCTCTTCCCATGTGTGAAGGGTAGGTATCTGTACTTCACCATATGCTAGAGAAAATGGGAAAGAACAAAAAGGAGAATTAGCAACAAGGATTTCCTTAAACATTGGTCCTCCAGCAGATCTGACAACAGGTGTGTTGTAGTTGATGGCAAAGAGAACGGACATGGCGAGTGTGAGGCCCACCAAGACCAAGAAGTATTTCAAGGATTTCCTTAAACATTCTTTTTAAACTTATTCCATGTGGTGGGAATAGGATATGGATAACTCGTAAATAAAGAAAATTAATTAGTTCTTTACATCAGGTATTCAACATTAAACAAATGCTCTGCATAAAAGCTGAAGATAAAAACCCTGTACAATAGAATGCAGTTAAATAAAATATCCCATCAAAACATGTGACCTGCATGAAGGTTTAGAGGTTTTGTTTTGGAAAAAGTTGTCATGTTGTTGTCATGTCTACTTTAATATTTGTATTGCATGCTATAGTCTGGTGTTCCTGACAGTCAGCTCATTTCCATGGTGCATGATGAAAAGATTCTCGACTCATGCATTTGTCACAACCAATAGATGTTCTATGTAATCCAAAGCAATGCAGTGTTTGCGTTACACTGACTCCAGTACAGCTGCAGTGTCAACACATGAAGTGCATGTATATGGGTCAGTCAATGTACACGTTTTACCTTGATCTGCCTCTTCATGGTGATGCAGAAGAGCATGATGAAGTACATTACAAGTATAGGCCAGAACACTGGCACATTGAAGGCTTCAAAAAATGTGCAAATCATGGCGATGACGATGCCTTTCGTCGCCGAATGCCTGGCAAGACAAGTAAGAAGTCCCTCAGTTAACCATCCACCCACATTATTGGAAGCATAATGAACAACATCCTCAACTCGTAACCACAGTCATTTACTGAATCCATGCATATTTCTTTGCATGAAATGAATGCATCTTATTTTCCTCAAGTTCAGTTAACACAGTGAGTCTGAAAACCGCTGTTAATTTACCCAATGCTATTACAGTTATCTCAGTTTTAATAAAAAGAGGTACCAAAGATCCTTGTTTTATACACTATGAAATGCCAGCTGCAAAGCCACATTCCTCTCTTCCTGCTTTAGTGCATAAGAGGACAAAGATAAGGTTCATAAACACATGGCGGTCAGGCAAGGTTTAACAGGAGCTGTATAGAACACAGAGAAACAGCGACTTAATGCTTAAACTGTAGCCTTTTTATTAATACATTTTTTATAATGATAAAACTGCTCAAAGATGTTAACTTTCCCAGGGAAAGCTTGTCAAACCAGGCTTACAAGAGTAAGATAAGATTTTATATTTAATGTCTGATCATGAAGTAGATAATAATTCAAGATGAGGATGCAAGATCACACAGCGTGACGAGCAAATACATTCTAGATAATTCAAGCAAACATCTTTGTTTAATATAAATGAGCTCTGTGTGACTTTCAAAGGAAATCAATTGCAATCCCTCCGTCAGTAACATTGACAGGCCATAAGCTAGACTCACCAGAATTTGAATTCAGGCAACCTCCTGATGAAAGGGCGGAACTCCTCGTTTTGCTTGGTGGGAAGAGATGGGCCCTCATCTGCAGGAGAGAGGTTATGGGCGATAGGTTGTAGTAAAAGTGCAGTCTTTAATCACAACATACAAGCCAAAACAACAATTTGATCAAAGTTATTATTACATTTGTTTTATTTTTCTAAAAGAGACCCAATTACTGTAGAACCAACCAGGCCAAATAAGGGCAATAAACTACTTCAAAAATATGTTTTGTTGTTATGCGTCTGCACTTAACTTCTGAGAAAGCACTTGTTAATTAATAGTGTGGTTGGCAGTATGACATTTATTTCCTTGGATGTTCTAACAAGTTGTATTTTGTGAATGCTGTGCTCTTCTTTTGTTTGTACATCTCAATGTTAAAATGTGTTGCACACTTCCAACCAAATAAAAATAATTTCAACTTCATCCTCAGATAGATAGATACGCAATAGTTAACCTTCTACAAAGTACACAATATGACAATTGTATAAAAAAAACTGATTTAAATCAATACTACTTGCCTTCGTCAAGCATTGAAGGATCCACTTTTGGCGATAGAAAAGCAATGAACAGGTTGAGATGGTAGATTCCCAAAGCATATGTTACTATATACCAACCCTGAAAAGCAGCATAAGAAACATCACTAGATTAGGATTTCTGGGCAGCCAGAAATATGAATGTGCACCTTTTGCAGAACAGGCAAGTAGGCACATTTTCCAAACACTCCTAAGACAGGTGGGGTACACAATGAAAAAGATGTACAGCCACTATCCTCTTGTAATGTCCTCTAAGCCAATCTTTCACCTTTGGTGAAAATCAGCACAAAACAAAAACAATGAGCCTTAAATATAAAACAATCCAGTAGTAAATAATTAGTAGAGGTGAATAAACACTTTACTCTGACAGCCTAAAACAAATTAAACTGCAGGGCAAGTTTAACATTTGGTTCCAATGTTGCTTTTATTACAACTACATATGACTAATGGGTTACATTTGTTTACCTCCCTGAGGAATGAACGATATAGTGGATTAAAAAAAAAACTGAAAAAGAACAATTACCTGTAGTATGTACACTCTGATCATGTAGACAGCAGTAAGTAGTAGAGTAGCTGCCCATCGCATTGCATGGAATGGCGTTGACTTGTCTAGCCATGACTGATAGACCTATAACAAAAAAGTAATAAGTAAGACAACCATAAATACAAATAAAATGCAGAGCTGTTGAAAAAGGAGTCACTTTCACTTTGTGGAGATACAGTGACATTAATTACAGTGAATACATATATAATGCAAGTCTTTCCTATGCTTCGACACATGCGTTTCTCTGCCTGACAGACACAATTGGTTGGCCACCTTCCCACTTGCAGTCGGGATGCACTGATAACGCTGCTGCGTACAAAGTTTGAGGACTACTACTACTGAGTGGTTATCTTAAATACAAAGTAGTAAAGAATAGGAAACTGAAAGTCAAAGTATTGTTCTGGAATACTGTTCTACTTTTGTGCAAATGGTCATCTAACATTCCAGTATAGATTTCTGAAAATAAAATTCCACTGGCATTACAAATGAATTCCATACACGGGACCAGTAAGATAGACTGGTGCTTAAAAAAAAACAGAATAACCTTTATTGATCAAGTAAGTGTGCACATTTCATTCAGGTTTTTTCATATTTCTCAATGTATATATATACATTATATGCAATCCAGTATTTAGACTAGTGTATAAAATAATGTAATCCCTAATTACGTAAATGTGTGATCTGAATTGTTACCTGTCCAATCCGTGTGAAAAAGGCAGCAACTACAGATGGTTTCCCATGGATTGACTCCCCAACACTGTCCCCTTCTGACATTCTGCCAGCAAAGATTAAAAAGACATTTTGATTAGTGCTGCATGGATGTAGATGACTTGGCTAGTATGACTGAAACAGACGTAATGTTAAATATGCACAAGTCTAGCATATCCTACTCCCAGGTATATTGGCTGGAATTTCAGTTTGTAAGACAAAGTTCTAACCTTTTACTTTTCCAAAGTTTTGGTGAAGATAAAAGGACACAGGTTAACATTCACTTCACATCTCTTTTTGGCATGTTTTACTTCTTGGGAGGGGTAAGCATGAAATTTAGGGATTTTTAAGTACAATAATAATAATAATAATAATAATAATAATAATAAATACCATACAATCAACATATGTTGGTGATAATACAATCATAAAAGCATCTGGTGTAAAGAAAATGCTCCCAATAATAGATGAAAAAGTAGAGGACTGGAATAGTTATGTATGCACAACTAGATGTGTTCATTCAAAACAAACGTTGCTTCTGCTTCTTACTTGAGGCACTGATCAATAACCCATCCAGTAAGATTAGTTAAGAAGGCAATGAGTCTACTGAAATGTGTGATGCGATCTGTAAAGAACCAGCTGTTTGGAGCTGTGAAAAGCAGAATGTGTGTTATGTAGTTTTAAGTGAGTCCAGCTGTCTGACAGGTCCACATAACCGATGCAAAATGATATCCGTATAGATAACAAACAGGGGGGAACTCCGTTTAAACCAATAAGACAGGAAACAATTGGTGTCACCTAAATCTAACCAGTTGCGACATATTTCGGCTGCTTTTACTTCGAACTGCTCAGTGAGCAATTGATTTAACGAGTAGATCAAGCATTTCCTATGTAACGTTAACTTGTGCCCCCCTTTAACGTAACTAGTAGTTCGGGGTAGAGTTTCAAGTATTTTATTACCAACTTATATTGTCTAACCGTATCGATAACAGCGTCTCTTAATGAGGAATTATTACAACGGTGACAAGCTAAATAAGGTAAGACCGTCTATAGCTGTTCGTGATTGTGGCTACCATTAACGTTAGCTGCATACCTAGCAAACAGGCTCCAGCGCTCTGGAAGGCAGCTATTAAGTAATATGTATCACAATAGGCTGTCGTGGAAAACCATAGCCTAGACACGACATAAACCAAACATGCAATAACTGTAATAAATAAAAAATAAAAAACGGCCAATAATGCCATTATTTTAAAGAAAGAACATTACTCACGTTAGCTTACAAATTACCCATAGAAATAGCTAACTAGAAACCAAGCTAAATGCACATTGCCCTTTGGCCCAAATCATCGCTTGTATGGGTCATGTAGTTTTCCTAAACCTTCAGTCAACCGTTATCGGCTCTTAAATTAAAGTATGCGACTACATTTCCCTGAATTCCAGCGAGGCGCCTATCAAAATCTGACAAAAGAAAGTGTAGTTCACAACCCACTGTATTTCCATTGCAATTCAAGTTGATCAGGAAACTGTTAAACTACAAGTACCAGCGAGGACTGCGACAATCTGACAACTCACTTCCGTCGAAACAGTAGTACGTTGCCAACGGCTAGCTAGCTAACATTAGCCCAAATATAAATCAAACAACTCCAGCAGCCACATCCGCACTCGCTGAATGATTCAATGGTTTTGAAATGTGTTTCTTAGTTTCAATACTTGTCGGCGTCTCTTGGTTGTGTTTGCAATTATGGTGAACATAATCAACGACAGTCATGTCTTACCTGATACGGCCGCTGTGTCACTACCCGGCTCTACCTAGCTAGCTAAACTAGCCACTTCTCGCTGTGAACACGTCAGTACTTCCGCGAGGATTGGAGCTCGAGCGAAAGGCAGGAAGGATAGTAGAACCCAGAGCCCTTTAAAGAGAGTGCTAACGGCAGAAAGGATTGTAGAACCCAGAGCCATTTAAAGAGAGCGAGCAAACTGCAGGATGGATAGTACAACCCAGAGCGCTTTAAAGAGAAATTGCAAACTGCAGGAAGGATAGTAGAACCCAGAGCCCTTTAAAGAGAGACCCGTCATATCAGTACACTACAATGAAATTATATCAAAGCCTTACGCCATTACATATCCGAGTAACTTTGCTGAGAACATTGATCAACATTAATCCTGTCAACACAGTTTCCTCTCTCCTGTGCCAACTAAACCCTGGTAACTTTTGGGGCAACTGTGGCTCAGTGGTTAGCAAGTCTGTCTTTCGATCAGAGGGTTGGTGGTCCAAACCCTGGCTCAGACAGTCCATGTCGTTGTGTCCTTGAGCAAGACACTTAACCCTAATTGCTCACCGTTGCTGTGTCTACAGTCTACTGTATATCATGTAAGTCGCTTTGGATAAAGCGTCAGCTAAGTGAAATGTAATGTAATGTAGACTCCTTCGAATAGGATATATATGTCTCCTTTACACCTTTGTTGACACAAATTATACTTTACCTCTGCTTTGCTGATAATAATGTACATATATACATGCTTCCTTTCTTTAAAGCCCTAAACTCAAGCTCCCTCTCATACACACTCATATATATATATATATTGATGCTGTTTGAAAGAAAAGACCTTCAACTTGCAAGGGTTGAAGATAAGTCGGAGCATATCAATACCTTTTCCTGTCCATTGTTTCCACCCATTGCAGTGCAACAGCACTGCCAGCATCTCCACTGTGTAAAACCAGATTATTGGAAGTCTTGTATGGATTCCAATTCCTTTATCTGTTATTGCTACCTCATATCATGCCACTCTAGTCTCAGGTTTCTGAGCACCATTCATGCAAATATGTCTTATCCTCAGAGAAAACACTTTAACATAACTGAGGTCAATTTTAAGCATACTTTTCCACTTGAGTAATGTAAATAAAAAGCAATGATGTCATGTCATGTTAAATGCTGCCTAGATGTAAAACTCCTTTGTGACTTTGATGAAGAGACACATTAAAGAAAGGCAAATATTTTAATAGCCATGATTTTGAGAAAAGAAAACACCAAACTTAACAACCTCAGAAACTACTGGACATTGATGAACAGCAATAATTATATAGGTACATGTTTGCAATAATCGTTACAAAACTGATAACAAAGAACTTACCAGGAATATCAAAACAAGCACTATTTCTATTTACATTGTATTAATTCATAATACTGATCATAAGCACAAATAATCCTCAATTATTTTAATTTTAAAGCATTAAAGTGCTCATTTCTGACCAGTTGGTTGTTAGTGGGTGAAATTATGTGTCTTTGTAAGCGAGAAAACCTTTGTAAAGAAAATGTATTTAAGTCAGGTGCAACCGTACACGTTATCATCATGGTACAAAGTCAAGTAGTTACTTCCAACACAATCATGCTTGATGGCAATCAAGAAATAAAACTGGAATGTTGCTACTAAATATCCACAAACAAGTGCCATGAAGGTACATACTAGGTTCACAACTAGCTAATCAATATATGAGGACCTTGCCCTGCAAGGTTTTTCAAAATACACAAAGAAGGACACAAATGCTACAGTCTTGTCTAGTGTCTTGGTAAAGAGGGATGCTATTCTTAATTTATTATTCAACATTCTGATTAAAGCCCCTGCTATAAAGATATAATACTGTTTTTGATAGTTTGTCTCAAGTGTTTTGCAATGTGTTTCTATACAAGAACAACAATATTTCCTATGACTTCATAAAAAAGTAATGGATGCAATCCAGCTTCTGATATTACATGTTGACTGTGATTTCCATTCATTTTCATGAATACACATTATTAATACCAAAGCCCATTAAACAATGAAATGATAAGAACATACTTAACTAAAGGCCATTACACTATCATAGACATTCAAAATATGCACAACTATGTGTTTCCATAGCTGAGTTTTTACAAGATTTACCATTCAGTTCTTTACATTGGTTTCAAACAGGAGATACACTATTGTGAATCAAAATACCCCTTTTCAACCACATCTATTCTAAAACATTTACAAGATACAGTATATACATTTGTACAGTGAAGGAAAACAGAAATAACAATAAATAAGTCAGCTGAAAATACATTTTGTGTATTCAAACACCAAATTAAAACTAGCAAATTGTGAGTCGATGATTCATGACATTTGTGCAATTGTGAAATTGGTACATTTTATGTTCACTATGAATGTACTAGATGCTAATAAAAAAAAGGATGTGCAACTAATCAACATTACGTTTTCCAAAAGAAGAAAAAACAACATTTATCAACATGCACTTGTCAGAGTCCCAAAAGGTATAGTCCAGACCACATGTGTTTAGCATTGCCCTGGTAATGCTATTGCCATAGTGGTATTTGCTATTGAGACGTGAAATGTTCTGTTGTGTCATCTCATATTCAAATTTCTGGGTGGAACAACTGCTCAAGCACAAAATAAAGACTGCACAGGAAAGTGCATTAAACACACTGAAATGTTTGACAATCGAAATGGAACTTGATTCTCTACAATATCACTGACTGAAATCTGCCAGCAACACGTAAAAACACAATTATAGGCCCTATCCACATGCATTTACTTTGTAACTATAGGCTAATGCTGGCAATCATATTGGATCCAAAGATTATCTTCAGGCTCAATGAACATCACTATCCATGAACTCCTCCTTGATTGAGTGCCTACTACGCGACAGTTTGCAGTCGGGCATGTCGAAACCAAAGTCAGCCCAGTCATCAGTAGCTGCTGCCATCCCCGATGTCCCAACGACTCCTGACCTGTTGGGGATGGTGATGGTGTGGCGGACACGAAAGTGCACAGCCTCCATGACGCGCTGACGTTGGAGTTCCCCGCTGGCCGCCCCAATGGCCGCCATGGCAGATGCAGTCATGTTGCTGCTGGAGCGAAGAAGTTGCTGGCCATGATAGTCATGGTGATGAGTGGAGGCGGGCAGTTGGAGGGGAGCAACTTGTTTCATGTCCTGCAGACCTCGCCAGATGGCATGGCGGAACTGCTCCGGTATCTTCAGTGCACCTAAATCCTGGTGACAGCACAAAGTTAGACTTTGGAGAAATGTAAGAATGTAAAAGGAAGGAAAGGGATGAGTGCATGTGCTTCCTCATTTGTTTGCTTTCAGATACAATAAATATTGCTCTCCAACATCACTAGTGGACAAAAATGTCAATACCTTTAGTTAGACTTGGTCAAATGATTTCCATCCTCAAGTGATTTTCAAAAGCCCCTCTCTGTTGTATTTTTACTTCAAGACCAACTGTTTCCGGTTCACTATTGTTCTTTTCTTTAGTGTTTATTTTTCCTGTTTTTCTCTGTTTTCTATGAAACTCCAGACACAAGTTATGTTCACTGTGAGATTGCGAGTGCAGGAACAGAGTGGTTACCTCCATGGAGAGAGTCTGGAGATGGTAGATAGATTGGAGGCCTTGGGAGGTGAAGTACTCAATGCAGTTCTGACAGCCCAGACTGGTTAGAAAACTGTAAGGGGACAAAAGCAGGGCTGCTTAGACGGACATTAGACCACAGCTACAAAGCTGAAATCAACTTCAGTAACACTGATGAAAAGTGCAGCTGTGCTTGAGTAGAATTAAGACTATCCTAACTTGATAATTAGAGTCAGCTTTTATTTTTTGACAGATCTGAATATAAAAGCACCTCATTCTGTTGTTACATTGTTATGTACTCATGTTATTATTAGGTAAGTTCAAATAATAATTAGGGCCTAGCCTCAAGTGTACTGAAAGCATTCAGCTTGATAGGTGCAGTGAAAGTAAACCCATAAATATGCATTTATATTAATGATTCATAAGGCAACTCTTGCTTTGATGAAGAACCTTTATTATAAATACATGAAATGTTAACGTTTTGGCAACATACAGTGTAAATGAAAAATAAGCCAACTGTACAATTTAACTGTACAATAAACATAACAATCTAGAAACCAAAAAGGTGGACAATGTCTGCTGTATCAAAAAAGTTTAAAATTGCAAAAGCAAAGTCTAAATATTAAAACGACTGCACTGACACATTATAAAAAATATATGAAAAAAACTTTAAAATGAAGCAGAACTTAAACATCTGAAGTTTCTTTTGAAGAAAATTCGCTGTAGTGCATTGCAAAGGTGGGCTGGATACAGTGTGAATGGTTTTAGATCTAGTGTATGACACAGTCTGGGCGTTTGGGTGACATAACAAACCCTCCGGCACCCTGAATGGAAGTCTACAACTCTTGAGCAGCTTGGCTGTATGAGCAGAGTAAATAGACGTGATTAATGTGTTTTTGAATGGTGAATTGTTTTGTAAATCACTTTTCGCCAGCGAACAAAGACAAGACAGACTTTTAGACATATCTTGTACTACATGTGCCAGGACAGTCTTTATATCAATGGAGCCAAAGTTTGGAAACAAACATACTTATATACACATTTTTCACTTTTACTAAAACATTACTGAATTACCCTTCTCCTATAACACAACCTTTCAAGGTAATGCCTTTATCATTTCTCCTCCAGTTATGTATAGACATTATATCCATGGCACCAGCCATGGTTGCCAGATTTGTGATGTAATGGCAAGCCTCTATAAAGCAGCCATAATCAAATCAAACTGACTGCACAACACAGTTCAATATTGACACATATGTCTGCAAATTAGGAACCTTTCCATAAACATGTTAAATTTGTATGAACATGGTCGAACAAATTAGCTGTTTTTGGCATCAACATTCAAATTGAACCCAACAAGTGCATCTGATTGTCTGCTGGCCCTTTACAGGAGGATAAAGAAGGAGTGTCATTGGAGAGTGAGGTACCTGACAAGGCTGGGGTCAGGGTTATACGGAGGGGGCGGGCTGCAGTGGGAGGCAGACACTATTGTCTGACTGCTGTGTCCACCATTCATTTCACCATTTCCCTGCATGTGGTGGCTGTTGAGCATGTTTGAACCTGTGAGAAAGGGGTGATCAATGAAATAGTGAGCAGCATAATAGCACAAAGAACTGAGCTATAATGGCATGAATAGGCTCTGTTTTCATTAGTATTTTCTGATCGGAAACCTTTATAACAAATTGGTTTGAAACATGGCCTTTATGAGTACATCTGATTTGATTCAAATCACATATATAGTCACTCACCCATGTGCACTATGGAGTTGGGGGCAGTGTGGTGTTGCTGGGGCTGCTGCCCCACCAGCTGGTTGACAGAGGGCGGTTTGTTGAGGCTTCCGTGGACATTTTGTTTGTTCATGTTGGACAGTGGAGAGTAAGGGGAGGGGGACGCTATATGGCTCCTAGAGAAGACAGGTGTGTTTGTTAGTGAGTATGAAAAACACAACAGTCAGTTTAATTAATTTGTGCATAGGGTTGGATTGACTCACGGTCTCTGCAGAAGTTGCTGCTGTGTTTGTTGTCTGTAGGAGTCCACCAGTGTCTGTGGCACCAGCTCCACCAGCTCCAAACTGTCTTTGATCTTCATCAGCAGCTCAAAGTTGTCACGACCACGAACCTACACACAAACACAAGACATACAGTAAGGCAGGACATCAAAAATTACACATTGACTCTCTTGAATTATACAAAAAAGAAGCAAACTGACTTGACTAGTCATTGGCGTGTAAATATTTACACATACTGCGATATGAATTCATTTGACAATTTAAAGGTCTAAAATCTAACATATCAAGTCTAAGTCATCTCTAACCTATTTCATGTAAAATGATAAGTGTGTGAAAGGCTCTTACGGGAATATAGTAAATCTCTTCTTCTCCATGCCGCCTCTTCCTCATGTTAATATTTGGACTGGGAATATTCGGAGGACTCTGTTTGAAGTCTGCAGATGACAGAATCCGAGTTATGATCAAAGTTTCTGACACATTTTAATATCTTATTTAGATCAAGGACCAAGATATCTTGGTTGATTGTTGAATGTACACCAACAGCCAGAGAGCAAGACAAGTATTACAACACATAAAAAGTCACTTTAATTAATGTAAACGTGTAGTTAACATCAATGTGTCATTCGATTTGATTCAACTCACTGCGCTTGTTGGCGCTGCCATTTTTGGCCACACTCTCATGCAGGGCCTGCTGTTCCCTGAAGTGGTCCTCGTCTGCTTTGCGGTCTCGGCCAGGACACGCACATATCCGACCTTCAAACGACCTTCTGCCCAACACTTGACCCCTGCAGCGATGATTGTGGTTAGGAAATATACTCAAATAACATTTTTGTTAAGAAAATGCAGGTTCTCTAACATTCCAAGTATGGTTTTACTTTAGCAGTGTGGGTCAATGCATTGAATAGTCTCACACTATACTCTGCAGCAATATTGCTAAATTTGTATATAAATGGTCCAGAATATTGACTATATGTTGTAATAACAATTTGCATAATGTAATGGATATGATATTCTGCGCTTCCCATTAATCAGTTGGGGTTTTGTCCGATACCAATAACAAGTATGTACTTATGTAAAACATTTGTAAATTCATAAAAATCCAAATACCCAGAGCCAGAAGAAATCCAAATAAAGTGCATGACAAAGAGCTGAGAATTGCTTGTTTGAGTAAAAAGAGGAACCTTGTTTGAACTGTCTGTATGTAGGAATTGTGAATTGTTGACTTACTCTCTGGTTTCCAAAGTGATGATGATGAGGATGGGTCTTCTATTCATGCCGCCCACACAGCTGCTGTTGCACATGAAGTTATACAGGATGGTGGTAAACTCAGTCCCGACCTGAAATATAACACAGAGAATCCCAAGTTGTGTTGATGTAATGACACTTTCTTCAAACTGTTTTATTTCAGTCTGTATATCTGTTCACAAGCAAACCTTCCCTTTTTATGCATAGATTTTACAGTAAATATGCTAGTTCAGCACTAGGGGGCAGTGTTGCAGTATCCTTTGATGTGAGGCGAGACAATCGTACTATGCATTAAGCTCCCCAGGCCAATGATTTCTCACTCTTGCACTTGTATGGACATGCACAGCATCTTTATTTATAGATGTGCTTGACTGTGTCTTTGAGCCATTGTGTGTCTCGTAAAACATTTGGGCTGAATGTATAACATAATAGGAATGTCTTTCAGATACTGAGATGGATGAAAATCAACTAGGATTCACCTCTTGAGTATACTTCATGAAAAGAGTAAAGATCTAAAATACTTTACGCACAACCATAATTTCTGGTGTTTGAGGTCATGATTCTAGTCCTAAGGTTCAATGCATTGTGTGTCTATGAGCCACAGTAGCTGATGAACCACCAACCTGTGGAGCCTCATATGGCAAGCAGACACTCTGCCGGCCAGTGACAGGATCATCCACGTATTGACAGAGGTTATTCCCCTCTACTCGGATCAGGTGACTGGCCGGGGCTGCTTGACCTGTGAAGAAAATGATGAAAGAACATGTAAGGACACCGGTGGTTGATCTAAGTCAAAGCATCACACATTACAGACAGCCATTCACTTCTTATTTTTTCACCCAACAAAAGAAAAGTTTGGGGATACTGTTGCTGACATAAAATGCCAGGTACAGCCAGTTATGGTCAAAGGACCAGGCGTGTTTATCATACCATCGTTGAAGTCTCGTCCTAGTTCGTGGTTGGGGCAGCGTTTGACCACTTCTGTGACGTGCTCCGCCTTCTTGTAGACAGGCATGGCTCTGATGATGCTGCCATGAGGAGGAGACGAGGACAGCTTCATTTGGATTGGACAGGTCTTGGCAATCTGACAGTAGAGCTTCTTCAGCAAGGGAGAGTACTGGGGGGTTGGGGGGAGGACACACACAGGATCGGAGAGGCTCGAGTCAGAAGTCTGGGTTGTTACATGGCATACAATGATACAATGAAAAAGCTGTCTGCCCCAGATGTTACGGCAAATGGTAAATGGCTTTGTCCAACGAAATATTGACTGCTGGAAAATGTACTTTCTTATTTAATTTTGAGTTCCAATTTACACTTTAGGACATGAGCATACGGATAAGCTATAAATACACTAGGAGGGAGAAAAAGGGAAGGGTTCATCTCAAAGGGTACTGACATTTTAGCAAAAACAATGTCTCTAGAGGTAGAATTGTGGTTTCAAACAACATGCGATTTAAATACCTCATCTATCAGCACGACACACAAAAAAGTTTTTAATTAACAGAAGAAAACGTGGACAAATAAAGAGCTGTTTGATAATAGATGATAAAACAGATGGTTGTGACCTCAGAACACTGTAATTATCACATCAAATTATGACTAGAGAACAAGTTTTGCATTTGAAGAAGAGAGGACTGTTAAACAGTCAGCAGACATTTTCGTCCGCGTAGTAAAGGTAATTACTGTGTTATTAGAATGAACAACTAATTATTATGTTTTGTTAGTAGTAATGTATGATGCTGCAGCTGGCGGAGGAGAAGTAGAAGTTCAAAAGGACAAAAAGAAAAAAAATGGTTGTGTCTTTGTCTGTGTAGAAGATGAAAAAAAAACGTTAATTGAATGTTCGACATTTACCACTGGTACACCATCAGTTACAATAAGGTTCAATGAGAATATGCTGATCAGTGTTAAAGCCAAATGTTCAGTGAATACCCTGTTTACAAGTATTTACACACACACGCATACACGTATGTATGTGCGTAAATACCATCGTACAGATGTATCCATAGACACCGGGACAAGGGATGAGAAGCCTTAACATGCCCCAACACAATCACAAAATCTTAAAAATCTTCCCTGTGGAAATCAAACTGAGACCTTCAAGTAAAAAACTGAGAAGACAGTTGTCCTGTATGGACTTGCTACATCGGGCCTGAATAGAAATGTAACAGCACACCATATGGTAGAAATACATACACACAGATAAAGATGTATATGGAAATTGAACGGCATTTGTGCTATTTCAATCAAATAATTCATTGTATTCATTAAAAACAACCCACGTTGATCAAGTCCTGTACAGACCAGAGCAGGTAGCTACAATTACACATAGTATATGGACGAGAAAAAGCAGCCGTATAAATGGCCCTACTCAACCTGATCATGGTTACATGATCTGCATCTAAACCTCGAGGGAGCCAGAATCCCATTTCAAACATAACTTTTCAAATTTGTATCTGGTAAATTGTGTATTGCGTTTGGTGAATGTTTTTATGCACAAATGTGATTTTTAAACCCTGAACCCTATTAACCAGATCTGTTTGCCAACTATCATCCATCAATAATCAATGATTTTTAGAAAACGCACAACATCTTTACCTTTCTACAAAAAGGTAAATTTGACTTTCTGGGAAAATATAATACATTCAATGCCTGTATTACAAACTGGATGTCTGCTAGCCCTGAAGTCAAGTCATGCTTTCAGCTTTGTTTATCTTTTTATCATTGCCCATTTCTTCTTTTTCTCACATCTGATATCAAAGGCCGTTTCCCGACTCGTGCTAGATTATTGTTTCACATAAATAACAATTTACCTTTTTTTTTAAAAATGTAATAACTTCTTCAAATTTTCCTCTGATGATCCGGGCTCTGGTTTGACTCTCCCAGACACCAGACAGCCTCCAGCCTGATGACGGCTGGGAAGGAGTCATTCCAACAACTGCTTGGATTCCTTGTTGTGACACTGTTACTAAGCCCCTCAAAACCATACACACACACACACACACACACACACACACACACACACACACACACACACACACACACACACACACACACACACACACACACACACACACACACACACACACACACACACACACACACACACACACACACACACACACACACACACACACACACCTAACCATGAGCCCCTCCCTTGAGGCAAATGGAAATACCATTACCTTTTCCCACCTAGCTTTCCCTGACAAGTCTCAACAGCCTGTCCATAGCATGAATACATAATTTATCTCTGAAGCAACCAGCCAGGCAAACTTCTTTGATTCAAAATTCACATCTCCAAAACTGATGACCAGTGGTTTGCTTTCCAACATATTGGCAACAGAAGGAATATTAACTCATTAGTGTTTGAAAAGCGGAACATAGGAAATGTGGGTTCATGTTTGAGTAGACAACATCTCAGAAATGAGTTATTGATATCCAATCATGGTGGTTTAATGCTCTTGTTTAGAAAAAAGCAGGCAGCACACTACTGTTTTATTATCTATAGTACCTTACATCATCAATGCAATGCGTTTTAGCAACTGGAGAGAGAGAGAACAAAGACAAGGAGAGTTAGGAGAAAAATAGCCAAATTATTACAGAATGTAACTAAAAGAATATAGTTAATTGTTCATATTGAAGAACATGTACGGTCCTGAGAGTGAATTAAAGTCATGTGGTCATTTACTAAGAGCAAAACTTAATAAAGTTTTGTAATAGAAACTATTATTAAAGACACATATTAAAGACAAGCATTCTGGTTCTTTAGCCATACAAAAAAAGATACAATCTTTTGATAAGTCGCGGGGCCATTGGGGATCAGTGTTTTTGGACATCACAGAGTGCATGAAAAAGGGAGACGTCTCAACTCGTCCTCCACACAGACTAGTGTGCACATGCAAGTGACTTGGCATGGGCATTCACACACATACACACAAATCTGTGAGTTCAGCTGTGTGTGCCATCTTTTGAAGTGTAGCGCAGCATAAATAAAAGCAAAGTATCTGATGTATGCTCTGGTACAGATGGAAGCTGAATGATTGATAAAACGGGCTCGGTAACAGGACATAGAGAAGGATGAATGGATTGAAAGAAAGGGACAAAAGGGTGACAATTAAAGGTAAAAGAGATTATTTTTGTTGTCAGTGACCTGGAAGAAATGGTGAGTTAGAGTAGGACATTAAGAAGTGAAATGTTAAGACATCCTTAAAAAAGCCCATGCATCTGCATCATAAAGCGTGATCAATTGCCTAACTTTCCACCAATTATTTTATGGAATCTGTTGACAATTTAATGAGATATCAAATCAATTATAACAGACTATGTCCTGTAAAAACAAGCTTTGTAAAGAACCGCTATGCTTTCTGCCTCCAAGCTTCATGGACTGCCAACCTTCATCTCGAGAGTGAGGATGGTGATATGTTCAATTTAACATAATTTACATGCGGGACTTCTCTCGTCATTTGGAAATGTTTCTATTACAAAAATGTAGCTCATCTATACATTTGATCAAATGTGCTGGAAACATCCAGAAATCCATCCCCAAATTGTATGATGTGATCATGACTTTACACTGTATAATTCTGTAATTATTTAATCGTCCGTTTTTATTGCAATCCCACCCACCCATGCCTCTACGCAGTGGTGGACCAGTGGAGGCAGGTCCTGACAGGCTCCTGGAGACAGGGTGATAATTGCCAGACAGTCATCCATATACACAAGCAACAACTTGCCCACCGCAAATTCACTTAACTGTCCCAATATTGAATACGTTGAAAGACATATACAGGCGCACAGAGCTGATGTACATTATGAATGCTGTACATATCCGCACAGCCTTACTGGATCTATATGCAGTCTGTAATTATTTAGAAAACAGGAGATCTCCAACATTTTCAAGGTTTTGTCTCCACGAGACTTTCAAGGGAAATAAGAAATAATTGAATAACCTTTTCCGACTGAGTCATTAAGATTTATATTACAAACTTGTTTCTGTTTAGTTCAAGATCTAACCCTGAAATAATTAATGAGTCATTCAAACTCGTGTCATTCATTCAACTATGAACAACTTAATATATCTTCCTTATTGTGTTTTTTTCCCACAGATCCGGTAATCAGCTGGAAGGCCATTGGTGATGTGGCCGCAGATGATGCGTTGGGAAAGAAAGGGAAGGATGCATTTTGCTGGGCATGTTGGGACCTGTGTCCTAACGGAGCGAGGCTAATAGCTGGGAAGAGCAGTTTCTGACACGTCGCCTTGCACTGCATGCTCGAGCCCGCCGCCACCGCGTCACACCTCTTCCCACTCCTGACACATACTGTACGCGCACAGACACACACACACACACACACACACACACACACACACACACACACACACACACACACACACACACACACACACACACACACACATAAACTGAAGTCTGAGTGTACGGAAAGAGGTCTTATTATTTGACAAGGCTGAGGTGTTAGATCTAATTTCCAGCCACAGTGATGCTTGCCTGCATCCAAGCCAAGAAATTATCTTCAAGAGAGCGGCAGAGTTTCAGAGCTATTATCACTAATGCACAGTGTCTTGACGAGACAGGAAGGGGACTGGTGGATTACCAAACTAGCTTAACCAGGACTTGAGTGGAGTTACCGTATGTGGAAACATTATGGGACATGATACAAAAAATGTCTTCGTTTGTGTCTTCTGGTCCAATCTCTTCTTCTGGTTTTGCTCTTCTCTTCTTTCATCTTTTGAATGTTGACTGCCGATGTGGACTGGTTGCCATTTGTATGAAGCCACCAATTTACCGTCAATCCTTCAGTTGTCAATTTGAGAAGACAGTATTTAATGAGAAATGCTTGATGCAATAAGTAGCTGTGTTTCTTGAAATCACCCAAAGCACTGCATGCCACTTGTTCTTAGTGGGAGGCTAAGGGGTGGGGACATATAACTGATTATAGTCAATATGCCCCTATGGCATTCGGCATTCCCCATTCCCTAAGGCCACAAGAAATCATCAAGATACCCAAAGACTGTTAACTCCTTCATTCAAACAAGGTGACTCTGGTCCACATAGCCATTCTTTTGTTTCATTCATGTTCAAACCTGTGCCTTGCACTGAGTTTTGCATAAATACACACACACGCAAACACACACACACACACACACACACACACACACACACATTAGACGCACACATAACCTCCTGCACCCCTAATCTATTTTTTGGGAAATCCCCTCCCTTTAGTAGAAGCGCATTCATTCCGAGAGGCTCTTCTCTTCTCCCGACTCGGTGACATGATGTGTGTTAGTCTTAAACCTGGCCTGGCAAAGTCTGCTTACTATTCTGGGTTTGCTTTCATTTTTATTTGGAACTTTTTAAAGGAAAAAACGGCATGTAATGTTGTGTACATGTCGTGTACTATCTATCTATCTATCTATCTATCTATCTATCTATCTATCTATCTATCTATCTATCTATCTATCTATCTATCTATCTATCTATCTATCTATCTATCTATCTATCTATCTATCTATCTATCTATCTATCTATCTATCTATCTATCTATCTATCTATCTATCTATCTATCTATAATCATATAGTATCCTATAGGATCACACAAAATCATACTGCTTTATTTCACATATGAAAAATGTTGTTTTTCCGTAGCTACTGTATAATAACACTTAAATACATCTTCTGATACTTTGCCAATCTTATAGTCAGGCATGCAAGATAAAAAACAACGTCTTACAGTAAACTCCATAAAAGCTACGAGCAGTCACCCAGTCTTTTTCTCATTCTAATCCCTCCTGTTTAATCGTAGCAGAGCAATCTGAATAATTACAGGTTTCCTCCAAATCCTTTTTCTGCTGCGTCATCATCTGTATCTTAAGTCGTGTGCCAGTCAAAAACTCCTTTGTCTCTCATCGTAACAAAAAACTGCCACGACTTGAATTGTTCAGGCACGATAATTTAACTATTATCCATGCAAAGCAAAGTTGATAAGATGAGTATATTTTGTTGCAAAGGGATATATGACTGCATATTATAGAAACATAAGCTCTATTGGCATGCACCGTCCAATCAAGTTATTAGGAATATTCCAAACTGTAAACTAATTTGAGTTGTAAGGGTCATGTTTAACCACCAAGGTTGAAACAGGTGTATGTCAGAATTGCAGTGATTTCTCAGGTAAAAGATTTTTCCCATGTTTTCCTTGATTTCTGTTGATGTAGTTTGGCTCTGAGAAAGACCTGAGTCAGAGGCTGCAAGTGAGGGAAAGGAGATGATGGACATACTTTAGGAGAAGACAGGGCGAAACTTTAGGCGCCAGAGGTGACAGCCATGAGTGTGTGTTAAGACCAGAGGAAGAAAGAGACAGAGAAAGAAAAGTAAAAGGTCAAAGACCACCAGTCTGGTGTCCAGAAGGGGATCTTCTTACATCACTGAGGGTCTGAGTAAAGGAGCCCACCATGCATGGTTACTTCCAGCAAACACAGCCGCGGAGGAGCCCCTCAGTCCATCACACACACACACACACACACACACACACACACACACACACACACACACACACACACACACACACACAAACACACACACAAACACACACACACACCCCGTGAGGGATGTGCAGTTTGTCTCTTGGTTCTCTTGTTTCAGGGAGGTCAACTGTGTGACAGTCGGAGGTGACACCTTTCAAGCGGGAGAGTTCTCATCAGTTCATGACAAATTACACAGCTCCCATTTCACATGTTTCCCTTCACATCCCATCACAAGGTAGTTGTGTGGTTAGGTCATATCTTGCCCAAAATTCATCTGTTTTGGTATATTTGTGTATCCATAACAATGGTGTAATATATCCTCTCAGTAGAGTTCAACTAACACTACGTGGCAAACAGTATATCAGTAAAAATAATAATTGTCCTCCATTTCTGTTAGCATTACATGTAAATGCATTACATTATATATGTTGCAAAACTAAGGATACCTTTCAATATGTACAAGCCCTCTCAGTACAAATTATGCTCCAAAAGTTAAAATCAAATATCGGATGTTGACTTTCAGTAACTCATACAAACACAGTATCATATTGAAGAAAGACATTATGACAATTAACAGCCTTTATAAAATGTGTGTGTTATTACTGCATTAATCTCATATAGTATAGCAATAGGTGGCACAACAATTCTTAGACTTGCATTACACTCATTGTACATAAACTAAAACTTTTTTTAAAATAGATTCAGTGCTAGAATTGTCTAACAAGACACACACAAACGGGGCAAAAACGTTCTTGACCTCGTACCAAACTTTCCACGTTGTATTCCACACATTTGATTTTTCTACGAGAGGTGAGTAGAGGACAAGTTGAATCACTGAAAGATGCACAACTTTCTCTTGCATGCGACAAGCCTGCACATGTGCTAGCTTGACTGAGTGTGTGTGAAATAATGCCTTTGTGGACATGTTTATGTGGGTGCACAGTCACTCAGTCAGACAGAGACCAAGAAAAAGACGGAGAAGCACACAGACACACACACACACACACACACACACACACACACGCATACTGCATGTCAAAGCCAAGAAAGTGTGTGTACTCACGGTCCATGTTGCAGACTTGGCGGTGCTAGACTGCTGGAAGGACACCTGGAATGTGTGCAGTCCAGGATAGTCGGTGTTGGAGGGGATGGCCGGGGCAGGTGACAGGCCCTCAAAGGTTGAGTTGGGCTGGGAGTAGGGTGAGGGGGTGGGCACGGCCGACGAGGAGGCGTTCTCCGAGCTGTAGGGGCTGGCGGACGTCTCACGGCTCCCCAGGCTCTCCATGCTGCTGCTCAGCAAGTTGTATTGGGACTGGGGAGGAAAGAAGAGGGAAGAGAATGAGGGAGGCGAAGAGGGAGGGAGCGTGGAGAGCGGGAGGGCACAGGTAGAGGTGTGGGAGAGACAGGGGCTTGGAGGCTTAGAAGGAGGTCGGATTACAGCGTGTTGCAGGTAGTGTGACGCTGCATGTGTGTTGGACGGGTGCATGTGTAATTGCATGGGTGTCCTTGATATACGCTAGGCCCTTTTACTGTGATTTTTACATAAACAAGATTTATGAGATTTGGAGATAAAATCATGACGAAAGTAGAGACGCAAACGTGTGTGTGTGTGTGTGTGTGTGTGTATGATTGAGTTTAAGTGAGAGCCAGTTGCAGTAGCCTCCTTGGGGCTATTTGAGACAAGTTGTAAAACACAAGCGTAATCTGCCTAATTGCCTGACATTCCCCTCTTGTCCTCTTCGCTGTGTTTGAGGAGAGGGAAGATTTGTTGCACTGAAGTGTGTCTGGTGACATGCTTGTCGGAAATAAATGCACTCTGAGGCCCTATATAGTTGAACACAAACTTAAAAGTTGTATACAAAAAAACTGCTATGTGTGTGCTGTTACTACTTTTTGGATCAACTGTGTTCATTAGTTGATTGTCACACAACTTGAACAGAAACACTAAAAAGTCAGAAAGCACAAACAGCCAACGGCAGTACTGTGAGTCCTCCTGCCCACGTTCTTATCAACGTCAGACAATGACTTTCTTTGAAAAACAAACTATTATCCAGTCAATTTAACATCAGTTGATTCAACACATATTGAACAAGACAAACTGACTACACGTCATGATATGAAAACACAAACTATCTATATCGTGGATTTAAAAAAAGAAATATCCCCAGCATTTAATCCTGCTGTTTGAACTGTATGTGTGTCAAATAAGTGACACCAGGCTCACACTGCACTGAAATAGCAACACATACTAACACAATTACCCAATGAACATAAGAAATAAAACACTTTTTTACCTTCTTTTTAACGTAGTACATCTTAGTGCTTTAGTCTCATTTGTCAAGTCTTCACTCAGTAACGTCCACACAGATAGAGAGAACGAGAGAGCAGGACCACAGCCTAACCAGAGAGTTCAAGTGAGGTGTGCATCAGTGGACCCCCAACACACTCATGCACACACACACAGACACACACACACACACACACACACAGCCAGGACAGGGAGAAAGGTAAAGACTGGTGTGGAGAGAGAGAAATGATAGACTGAGACGAGGGGAGAGAAGGAGAGAGGGAAAGACGGATGGGAACCCAAAAAATGGTACAAGGTTCTAATTATGGCAAGCCCGGACATAGACGGCAATGCCGTAGCACATGTACACACACGCTCCAAAACACCTTGTGAAGCCCTGCACTAAGTAAACACTGTCTGGCCTGACAGAGAGTGAGAGAGAGCGAGAGACAAGAAGGACACATGAAAGAACAAGAGTTCAAGGGTCAGACCCACCCAGTATTGTATATCAATATAGCGCTAAGTCAGCAGTCAGGGCTGAACTTAAAAAATAAAACAGGCCTTTGGACACCTTGAAAGGAAATCATTGTTACTAGATACAAATGACCTGAATAAAGGTTTATTTTAATTGTTACTCTAGGGATGTTTCAGGGTTCAAAATAAGGACATCTCACATCTAAACCAAGCAATTGCAGTAATTATAGAGAATATATTTTATAGGGCTGTCCTTGACCTACCTTACTCAACAGATCTGTAAAACTAAGTTCCCCCACAAAGAATTTCCCAAAAGCAACACTTTATATTTGTGTTCACATGTTTCTTAAACATTAGTCATTCATAATGGAAAAAGCACAACGACTAATAAACCCAATAAATCTTAGTAGACTAAGAACAAAATAAACAATTGGTAGAAAAGTCAACTAAGAAGCGGCAGCCATTATTATTTAACAAATAAACAATGATGTTTATGAATGATTGGGGGTATAACATTATTAATATTTAATTTGTATGCAGAAAAGACCACCAATTGAAAAAAAATCTAATTAACTCAAACTTGATCAACGACGACTAATGAAATGTCCTCTCAAACTGAAAGTTAAATGATCACTAATCCCCCCAGAACATAAATAACCTCCTTGACCTGCTGGTCACTTTGTTGTCCAAAACAACAACAAACAAAGAATTCAATGTTTTTTTTCACTCTCTTAGCACCTGGAGAAGACGAAGTACAACCGATAACACGAGTATGCTAGCTGAAAGCACGATAGCAGGGCTTCCCCCCAGTCGCCCCGTTGCACACCTCATGTTCATTTAGACCAATTATTTTCACATATGACAAACTTCATATAAATTATTAATTCCCAACCGTAAGCAATATACAGCATCACTTAATCTCTGCTCTGCTTTGTGTTTTTAACATCCGACACAGACAACAAACTGAGACAAAGTTACACAAGGATGTGTACACTAAACCTCATGCCATAGTCCATCAGAGGAAAGCAAAGGGACAGGTCAATGGCCTAGACCTTATGGAAACTATGTGGGTTAAATGAGGATGTGCTCGTGTGTGGGTGTTTGGATCTATACATTGACTCTAAGGTATATGCAGCACAACACATTCTATAGCACACAGCTGGGTTCAAAACAACTAATGCTTATTTTGATTGGATTAACACTCAAAAATTTAGTTTTTTAACATGTGAAAATTCAAAGCATTCCTTTTGTGAGTGTTGGTTTGGATTAAAGAAGGATTTTGAAGATGTATGGGATTTTTTTATCCACTGATATTTTAAAGATAAAACAATCAGTAGATTAAATAATACATTAATGTCAAATTAATTCACACCGAAAGATAATGTTAGTGGCAGCTTTAATCAAGTGTGTCTCATCAGTGGAAAACAGGCCCTGAGATAGCTGTGACGCAAATATGTTCAGCCTCGTGAAAAATAGGAAAATGAGTATGTGGGCGGATGTGCCCTTATGGGGGTTTTCTGGGGAAAGGTATAAAAGAGCCTTTCTGTCCGCCCTTTAAAATCTGACTGACTACCTTTGAAATCTCCTTCAACAGGTATTGTCAAAGGAGCTTTACGAGCACAAGGTGAGCCCAGGTGTATGCATGAAAAACACAAAAACTCTTGACACACACACATGCAAACGTGCACACGTGCTGTCACACAAACCTGTGCACTCGCAGGTGTGCTTGGTCTTAATACCTCAACTCGAATCCGTAACAAGTTGAAACAGAGCTAAAACCTCAGACGCCTCTGTGTGAATTTGTGTGTGTGTGTATGTTTGTGTGTGTGTGTGTGTGTGTGTGTGTGTGTATGAGTGTGTGTGAGTGTGTGGTTTTAGTGTTTAAGCTTCCCATCCCAACAGCATCTGATGTCCCCTGTGGGCAGCCATCCTGCAACTGCCACTCAAATCCAAGCAGTAACAGGTAAAAATAATTTAAGAACACAGATAAGTCGGCCACAACAACCCTCACTTGTCAGGGTGAGTGAAACACGATGGGCTGAGAATAAGGAGAGTATCGCCTCACTAATGACCTCATTAAACTCGTTAAAAACACAGATGTGTGTGCTGTTGACATAAAGAAACAACACGACCAAAATGAGAAGTTATGGGTTTCATAAATGAGTGACATGGCATCATATGAAAAATGCAGCATGTATCAATGGTGTAGAGCTATGCTAAATAGAGGTGAGGAGGAGAGGAGGTAAAATGTGGAGTGATGTGTAAGAAGGTTGCCCCCTGTTGGGAATATTTGGCAAGTTGCAGGAACGGGATGTGCCATGCTCAAAAGTTACACAATCTCAAGAGATCCTCAATCATGCATATGATACATATTATATATATATATATATATATGATTGTCAACCTCATGAGAATGGCATATCCTGTTCCTGCACTTTGTCAAATGTGTTTATATATTCTACAGGTTGGCATTTACATCCAAGCCACAAAAAAAGATGCCACGGGCTTAATTTTCAACTCGCTCTCAAACGGCATGCTGAGTCATGAGATTATGCTTGATTACTACCAATTTGAAATCATTGACCCTGAACCAAAGTAATATTATAACTTCTACTCTCCGTAAGTCAAACCATCAACACTACCACACCAGAAAGACACAATTTTCAAACATTAAAATAATACTGCTGAATATGCAAGAACATAAACAATTGACTCTGGTCCACTTACCACTCCACACAGCATCTTAAGGCTCTTGAACGATACGATAAAGTTTTCCTATGTCTCCGTGACCCGGCTCTCATAGGACTCACAGTCTGCTGTGGTCAAGTGTGACTGTAAGAGTCGAGCTCTCTGCAGCCAGCTGACCACTCTGTGAAGCGGGACATGATGGAGGATACAGGGGACGTCCTGCCTCTCTTCTCCTTCACTTGTTTCACTTGACTGACTGGGCCATCTCAACTTGTCCTGCATAGGTGTCTAACAACAAAGCCTTGCTCCGCCCCCTTATTTCTGACATGACTATTCATTAAACGGCCAGGCAGGCCCGGGCTTGCCCACCTAAAGATTACATCCACCAATACCCCAGATCAGAAAAGGGAAGGAAACATGGGCGTGTTAAGAAGAGACTTCTTATTTCATGCTGGTAAGACAGAGATGAACACATGTAAAGGATGAACTGTGCATATCAGTATGATCCTGCAAACACTTGACCACCAGGAAAATATTTACGCTCTCAAAAACGTGCTCTAAAATTCCCTTTGAGAAAAGTCATGGTGGTCCAGCTGAAATCTGGGCTGTTTGTCTTCATTCATAAAACCTTAGAATATATTCTATGAATATGAAGTTTCCATCCAGGAACAAAAATAAGCAACATTTGGCCAATGCAGCACATTGCCCCATCAGAGTATCTAGATCTTTTTTAATTGTTATCTGTCTGGAATGATTATCTGTCTTGGAAAACATTTTTCTGCAAACATATTTACATGCTTTTTTTTTTTTACTTAAAGCGCACAGACACACCCCAGCCAACAGATGGCTCTACAGTGGAGCAGCGAGGGGTCCTGGCTAGGGGTTTAATTAGCCCTCCCCCCACACACACTCACACACCCCACAGTCCCAACAGACTGCTCA
This sequence comes from Cottus gobio, assembly GCA_023566465.1. NCBI lineage: Eukaryota > Metazoa > Chordata > Actinopteri > Perciformes > Cottidae > Cottus > Cottus gobio. The sequence goes on along the minus strand of CM042215.1, from coordinate 17,109,140 downwards.
GCAGGGAGATAGAGAGAGGGAAAAGGCTGCGGAGAAGAGGGAAACTACATTGGAGGGAATCTCCTCAGCACTGGAGGGAAAAAATTCAATAATACAACAAACAAAATAGGAAAAGAAAATATCTTTGAAAGTGTGTGTGTGTGTGTGTGTGTGTGTGTGTGTGTGTGTGTGTATTCACAAATAATCCATGCGATCGGTCCCAGAGCAGGACAACACCAGCTCACACTACAGCTTCTCAAAAGCAGATTGACCACAAAGATACAAATTGAACCGAAATTGGGATTTTAGGTTCTTACCATCACGTTGTCATTCATGTCCCTCATTTGGTAAACGTCCATAGAGACCTCTGCAGCACTGCGGTGGCTCCCTGGGGTGCTGGTGGAAGGTACTGGGCGCTCACCTGGCTGGCTGCCTGGGGGCATCTCATAGTAGGTGCTGTCTGGCTCCCTGAGAACACATGACCCCATGGAGTTGATCAAAGAGGGAGAAGCTTTCTAAAAATGTAATGTTTCACATGACATGGTAGCTGATGTGCCAAGAAACAGAACTTTGTAAAAAAAAATAAGTTATCAGAATAGTTTTAAAGGAAGTCAAACAAAATGAAAAAAAGAGGATAAAAAAAGTTAACCCTCGATCTTTTTTGACCTGCTTATTTTATTACAGGGAGACAATTTCATATATTATGAATATTTACAAGAGAAAAGAGGAGCCTTGATTTCAAATGTTCACACATTTTTACATTTTCACTAGATATTGTTATTAAGGAGTAAATCTACGATATCTTTTCTTAAAAGTTGTATCCTCATTAAAAGCAGTATGAAAACTCTCAGAAGGTTTAGTCCAACATTAAGAAATAATTGGAAGCACCTCAGTTGGAAAATTACATATTTATTATAGTTTCTCATGGTCAGAGAAAAGCAGATAATGAACATGAGTGGCTGAAGAGGCATATTTGTTTGTCTCTGACTTTGTTTTTGACCATGTTTACTCACCAAAACCTCTAATAAAATCTTTTTTTTCATCCTTAAAAAGTACACCCCTTTCCTAAATAATATTAACAGAACACATTAGTATTACCTTTGGACTAATCGTATTATAGTTTATTGATTAGATAATTTAGTTGACACAACTCTATATATAGAACTATATGATTAACATAATCATGTGTTTTTTTAATTGCCTGATGCATTTCACATTTGTAATACAAGCATTAAGTAATTTGGAAAATATGTTAATTAAACAATCGTCAGCAGGTGTTGTTGACACTCACAGGGAGCTCCACAGGTGCTCAAAGGTGCCTCCGTCTTCAGTGATAGTGGACTGGGACATCTTAGAGGGTGGGTAGTCTGGTGAGGGACAGATTACTCTGCAGAGCACACACACACACACACACACACACACACACACACACACACACACACACACACAAGTACACACAATTGTTCAGAATAAAGAAGGAAAAAAGAATGATTCAAATAGTTGGAAAGAAACTACCAGATGATCAGTGTTCAAAAATGAGAATAAGCAATTTGAAACATACACACACACACACACACACACACACACACACACACACACACACACACACACACACTCATCCAGGTGTGAGCACACCAATGTAGTCCCAGTGAGGTGCCGCATGTGTCAGGGGGCTTGGGCGTGTTCAGGCCTGCCTGCCTCATCACTCATTCTGCAAAGTCTGAGCATCACCTCCGCCTCTGTCTCAAACTAGCAGCCTGCACTGCAGCCTCCAATGTCTTCTCACATAATGGAGCTATCGAAGCACATAGCAAGTGGAGCTACCGCGGATAGCATAGCAAGAGGTGGTATAATTACCCTCTGGTTTACACACTTTGCTGAATATAATCGCAACTCGTTTACGAGAGAAACGTAGATGCGCAGATGATAAATCCATTATCATGGCAGTTTATAAATGTACCTGCAAAGGCACACCCGGGCCCCTGCGATGGCTTGAGTCAAAAGGACTTCCAGTTGTCAAATAAAATCCGTAAATCCGTGTTTGTCAAACCAAAAAGGAAATAAATTGCTCTGCAGGCCTATCTGTTTAAACGTGGGGTCTCCATATCAGCGGTTTTACGTGTTAATGATGACTATAAAAACACAAAATCCTGTCGGCATATTCATTCTACCAAAGTTTACTATATTCACAGTTGCGCACCACAGCAGCGTCACATCTCCTTAGTAACCCCTCGACTGCACACGGAAAAAAGTATGGCGAAGGTGCATGGCTTTAAAGATGTAAGCCGCAGATTAGGCATACATGCAACACCTTCCTCTGGGATCGATGCATTTCTAGAGACTATATGTGTTGTATTTTCTCTGAGTTAGTTGTTTTGTAAAAGTACCCTGTCCGTTTAAATGCTTTTATTTGTACAGTAACGTTATCTTTATAAACAGGGTTTTGTCGATAGAGAATTTAGATATACTGAATCGATTCAAGATATGCAGCCTGAACATCCAAAGTGATGTCATGCTTATTGATCACACGTTGTGTTGTTCTTCATGCTGATCCGTCAGCCTATACCACACATTCAGACTCGTCTAATAAAGTTTGGATTCAAACCACATAATCAAATTGGCGTGACATAAAAACAACAACAACAACACAGGCACGACAAAGAGGCCTGCAACGTGCACGCGCGCATGCAGTCATTCAAGTAATGCAGGACTGCGGAGCGCCGCCGCAGCTGTGCCTGCAGGCTCCCGCTGTTCCCGAGGTGACTGCCGCCGCAGAAAGCAGGTCCCGTTCCTAGTCCGTCCCTCAGCGCCGCCTCGTCAGAGCCCAGACGCTGTGTTTGCTCAGTGGATCTGACGAGGCGTCCTGCAGGGCGAGCAGTGGAATGAAACGGGCTGGCCTCAGACATCCTAATTGGGATCCACCTGTCCACAGACCATTTTCTTTTTTTCACTTAGTCGATTTATTACTTGTGATATACAATGTAGGCAATTTAGTCTACTGTATATCATGTAAGTCGCGTTGGATAAAAGCGTCAGCTAAATTAAATGTAATGTAATGCAATGTAGGCCTACACGTTATTTTTCAAAACGTTTCTTTGCCTAAATGTCTTCAAGTTTGACAATGTGCTTTACTAATATTCACCTGTCTCTATACTTTGTGTCTCCCCACCCGGGTTACGGCACCCATGACAACACACAGTCACACACACACACACACACACACACACACACACACACACACACACACACACACACACACACACACTGCCTTCCCGAGGGCCATTTTGTTCAAGACTATTAATACACTCTCCCAACTGAGAGGAAATTAATTTAAAATTGTTTTATATTCGATGCACCGCGCCAAATGAAAATCATTTGAGAATTCAAAGATCGTTGAGGTATTAGGTGTCGCTCAAAATCTAAAGCATTTATTTATTTACATATGACAATATAAAAACTAAAGGGTACATATAAGTTAACATAAATAACTGAGTATTTTGTGAATAGAGTTGTCAACAAAATAATGATGCTGAGCTACAAAAAATAATTCACAATCTTTCGGGTTATTTTTTTTTTCCAAATAGGCTACCCCACACATATCATTTCAACAACACACAAATCAGACTGAAGATAGTAGCATTCAACATAAGACGGGGATTTTTTTAAGGCCTATTGTTTTTTTAATTTGATACAATTTCAGTTTATTTATTTTTAACCTATTGCACCTATTTATATAGGCCGACTGTGCTGAGAACACACAACGCAGAATCTTAACAAACAATAAGCACCAACCAAACCCCCTCCAGCTGCAACATCATATACAAAAAATAAGTAATGATTTTAAACTAAGCCACATTTACATATCCGGAGTCTTAACCAGCCTTTGTATTATTTTGGAAAACACTGAGATACCGACACACTAGGCCTGCTGATAAACAAAAAGACAACAACTTGACATCAGTTAAATAGGCTAAAATCACTATTCTACTGTAGGCCGTTAAAATAAATCACAAAATAAACAAAATAAACGTACCTGAAGGTTATTATTAATCCAATCCAAATACCCAAGAATTATGTTGCGCCGAGCACCTGCCTGTCTATTATCAAACATGCCAAGAGAGTGACCCTCCATAAACAAACAGCAACAAAACAAAAAAAAATGAAGAATCGAGCGACTTTACAGTAGATATGATAACGGCGAGATTATTGACTTTTCAGAGAAATATAATTAACTGCGAAGAGGAAAACTGCATGCTGTTCAAGGAAGTGTGAGCTTGAGGGAGTCCAAAGAGGAGGTGAAGCGTTTTTTGCGCTCGGAGAAGAAGGGAGGCGGCCGCGCGGTTTGGCCGCACATAAGCGGGAAACCTTCTACAGCTGAATATGAAAAGTAATTTATCCTATTTTGTCCCGTTGGCCAAAAGACTTGCAGACTTGTGTGAATAAAACACAATACAGACTACATGAAAAAGTTTATTTATGATAATGTTAAGAAGAAAAAATATATGTAATATATTAGCCTAAAAAAGGACAAGTCTGTAAAACTAAATTATGTTGTTCCTTAAATGTATTAAGTTGGTAGACAGGTGCACATACACGCGCACACGTTGACACATAAGCAGATAAAAGGGAAAAACTCAATAATTAACTACATTTCCCAGAAGGCACTGCATGGCAGCAGGACCTATTTGATTGGACAGCACCGGTGTGTCGTCACCGGCTCATACAAACAAACTAGCAACAGATAGATAGTCTGTGCCCTTAAAACAACCATGCGAAGAAAAAAAACTGGTCTAAACTGCTCGTAGGATTTTAGATTCTCATTTAATCGACGAAAGCAACTCACTCGAGGTAAGATTGATAATTCAGAGAGAAGATAGGGAAGTAGTAGCTAGTAGCTAGTAGCGATAAACTGACGTTACATGCTAACGTGAGTGTTGAATGAGTCCAGTGACAACTAACTAACAGTCAACTTTACAGTGATACTATAAGTTGTGTTCTTCGTTCTATCTACAGCCTGAGATATTATTTTAAATACACAAATAGTTAGACAGTGAATGGCATGAAAGTCGTGATTTAGACCGGGTTATTGTGCGGCCAACGTTACTTTTAGCTAGTTGCGAGCCAAATAGCTTGCTAGCTAACGCGAGGCTAACCATCTACCTGTAGCTAAATTATTTTTACGAAATATACAAAATTAATCCGTCTTTACTTCGTGCTTTCCTCAATGCAATGACTCTTCTTGCACGAGAGAAGAACTACTTATTTTTCTGTGTTTGTAACCCGTGTTTATGTTTACTGCGTGAGGCAGTGTTATTAATTTATTGGACTTATGGCGCCACCACGTGGTAACATTTGGGAAGTACATCAGTAGGCTGTCTGTCAAAACTGTCCATCTCTCAAAAAACTCATATAATAACTATAACTAAAGTCTTGATAACTGTATATTTTTCTTGTGTAGGATGAATTTCTCAGAGCTTTTTAAGCAATCCAACCAACTCTGCAAAGTTTCCCCTGATGGGAAATATCTGGTAAGTGTTAATAACACTAATGTTGTGTAGTGTACTTTTGTAATGCAGTAGATGTGCTACTTAACATTGATTTCATTTCCATGGTTAGGTTGCTAGTTACAAATATGTAAAAGTGAAGTGTGTTAGAAGTCTTGTTCTCACTGACTTGTCTCTTTGGCCGTACTTGTTAGGCTACCTGTGTGCAGTACAGGCTGGTGGTGCGAGACGCGGGCACACTGCAGATCCTACAGCTCTACACCTGCTTGGACCAGATATCCCACATGGACTGGTCTTCCGACTCTCTCTTTATCCTCTGTGCTATGTACAAGAGGGGACTGGTACAGGTAAGCTAACAGAAGTGGACAGTAATATATGTAACTCAGCATGTAGTGTAAATGCTGGTGATCGGTATGTGAGGTTAAAACTGTTAACTGCTTAATTGATTGTTATATTTACTCTAGAAAAAAGTTGTATGTTGTCGTGCATTTTTTTTCACTATCACTATAACCCATGGACAGTAGAAAATAAGCAATATAAAGGCATCTCTTTGGGTTCCAGTAGCCTGTGGTAATTCCATTCCGTTTGACTAACATTTCATGGATCAAACTATTAACTAAAGCATCTAATGAAAGTTTTTTTTTGGTAGCATTTCTCAAGCAAAACGCCAGCTTTGTAGTGCTTAATAGAGCACTCAATTTACTTATAATATAGTTTCAAGGCTTTCTTGTTTTGGCTGACATATTTGATTTATTCTTTGTCATATAATTGCTAAGATAAAGTAATATCTTAGAGACAATGAAGACGGGGAAGGAAAAACTACATTATTTAAGAATATTTCAAATTATCAATTCGACAGTCTGTGGAATTCTTTTTTTAATTTGTTACTGGAATATCCAGAATTATTTAGCTGGAGTTTTGTCTGACAGGTATCTGGATTTTATTTGCATTGAAATACGAAAGGGCATAATGCAAATAATTCATCACATACTGTTTTAACAAAGTATTGAAATAATTTTAACAAATGCAAAAATAATGTTTCCTCTTCAAAATAAGTATTTTAAGTCTTCATTGGTAGGGGTTTGAGTTACTTCATAAATTTCCCTTAAGTGGAGTTACTGAAAGCATATCCTGTTTTACATCAGTTGTTTCTTCTTTTAGAAAAGGTTGAACTGTTTTCCAGTGGCAATAATAATTTTACACATTTTTGTTTCCTTCCTCAATACAAAGGAATATATCGTTTATTGAACCATGCTGTTTATTTCTCATTTAAAAAAAAAAACTCACATCAGGTCCTCTTAATGTAGAAGGCTTAAAAAGTATTAATCTAATTATGTGAATGATGAATTGACATTAATGTAAAATAGGATTACTACCTCTAGTCATATTATATTTTGAAAAACTTGTATCTAATCGAGAAACTGAGCCTGTAATAATTACTCTTTTCTTTTACAGAGTAGCAGTGGTAAAAACAAGTTGTGCATGTTAGTTTACTGTCAGCCATATGTGCATCAAGTAGCTTACCTCTGGAGGGGTATCCACCGCCAGTCTTTCATGGTTTCTGGTGCTCGAGTGTTTCTTACTCTTTGAAATCAATTTTAGGGAGATGCAGGATGTGTGTGCTGGATGTCATCAGTGACGGCTGATTGCGTCCTTCTGTCACTCTGTGTTTCTCTTCAGGTGTGGTCTCTTGAGCAGCCAGACTGGCACTGTAAGATTGATGAGGGCTCAATAGGACTAGTTTCCTCGCGTTGGAGTCCAGACGGACGTCACATTCTCAACACCACTGAGTTCCATGTAAGTGTGAAGTTGGTGCGTGCATGCATTCATGCGCACGAAAGTGTGTTTATGCATATGCTTGTCTGGTTTCAACTGTTGCTGGCCCGCAAGGAAGGGGGACCTGAAAATAGCCGGACACCAGAGACTGTCTTGACCGCCCCTATGTCCCCCCCCACCTGCTGCATGTATTCAGCCTGATTTCATAGTTCCCCTCCTGTTAGCGTCCTGTCATACATGGGTCTCAAGTACCTCTGGAACATGGGTGCAATGTAGATATGCCCTTCCAATCTATGTCTGGTATTTCCTTTGGCAGCAACTCCTATTAATGATGTTCTTAGGCTGCACCCAACCAAATATGTTTTTGTTTTGAAAACAAAGCATAAACACAAGCATTTAAGCTTTTGGAAAAAAACAACAAAGGAAGAAGTCCATAATAACACGCCTGAAAACGCATATCGCATGACCATTCATGTACAGCATGCATGTGTCGCGTGAACAGGAAATCAGGTTGTCTACTCTGTTTGCTTAGTTATAGAAAATAGGAGTATCTTTTTTTAATACTTAAGCTCTTCCTCTGTCTTACACACACATATGCTAAAACTGGGACAAATTTAGTGGACAAAAGCTTAGATAGCAAAAGGAAAGTCCTCAGTGTTCATGTCAATCGCCCTCCTCAAAGCTGCAAACCTTGCGTTTAGGCCACTCCATAGAAGCGTGAGGAATCAGGGATGGACACGTTGTACCTGGACTGATGAAAGCCAATCAAGACGTGAACATAAGTCTCCTTGAAGTTTTCAAATTTAAACGGCGTGAGCAGCGCCGGTGTAGTGTGAAGGCCAGGCATAAGTAAGCAAAATAAATGCAATTTAAAACAAAACCTATTCTACAAATCTACTGCCATTGAGCAAAATTGTCTTGTTTTGTCATGTTTCTTACATTTAGTAAAAACTATAGTTATATAAAGCACAGGTGGAAGCAAGCAAAGGATGAAAAGCAGCTGAAGGTGAACTTGACCTGAGCTTGGCTGGGGTTTTTTTTGGCCCTCACTTCTGTGTACATCAATGAATCAATATGTCAGTCCAAGACTGATACTGGATGTTTTAGGCTGATACTAATATTAGCAATATTAGCGTTGTAAAAAGTATATTTCTGTACTGCAATTTTTAACTGTACACCAATATACATTATCCGTAAAGAGCTAATATGTCTGCCAGTAAATCTGAACAGGCATGAATGGAAATATTGTTTTTTTTGTTTATCTGGACCTTGTTTTTCAGTATAATCGAGCACATTTGATAGTATTGGGGGGGTTTCAATTGGAAATTCCTTAATACCATTCTCTTGACCCTTCAATTTAACATGGTACACGTAATCAATTTTACTACCAAAGCGATTTCATTACTTTAAATACTTAATATAACGGTCATGTCAAAGGGAATGTGACAATTTATCCCTTTTGCCAAAAACAGGCCAATGAAGAAAAAGAGCCAGGAGATGTTGAGAGTTGTTTATAACAGTCTGCAGAATTAAACCCAGACTAATAAAGATGTGTTCAGTTCAGTGCCTCTCGATGTAAATCCTGGTGTACATTCACTTCATAGTAAGCCGGTGTTGTAAGGGGTGAGACGCCGCAGCAGCTATGTGGACTATGATGGGGCACCATCTTGGGCTGTGTCTGTCGGCTGAACCTGACTCCAGGAATCATTTGACAGGTGTTGTGGCCCAACACACAACTGTGTCTGGTCTGGAGAAGGGTGCAGGGAGTGCAAGTGTCTGTGGCATGTCTGCTTTGTGTCTGTCTGCATCTTACAAAAATGAAATGGAAAAGTATGGAGGCTCCTTCTCAAAGTAGATATAGCATATGCATAGGGTGTAAGTACGTTATAATGATCAATATCAAAAGTATTTTCTTTTGACTGTGTCAAATGACTTCATAACCAATTGGAACGGCTTTATGCAATTCCTTTCCTGAAACCATTATTTAATCATCAAAAAAGTATTGCCAGCTCTTTGGTTAATTGATCAATTGTTTGTTTCTTTCTAGCACAAATGTCAGGCATGTAATAACATAGACAAAACATTTAATAGAGAAAATGGGTAGATTAAAATAACTGTTAGTTGCAGACATATTTTAGTATTCACCTCCTTTTAGTTTTTTTGAGGAGCTTGCTCGGTTCTCCTCTACTGGTTCTGTCACTGGACAAATATATACAAAGGTTAGCTAACGATACTCTGCTTCATTTAACAAAAGTCAAACCTTTAAGTCACACTGGGAACGGAAACAAAAATTCTGTTAAAGCAAGCCACTCCAAACAAATGTTTCTGATCATTAGCTCCAAAAAAACAAGATCCAAAAAACCAAGATCTAGACCTGACTCATAGTATTATGGGCATATTTTTCCTCATTCTTTATTGTCTTCGGGTGATTTTCTATAAATCACTGATGGGTATTTTTTTATTGTTTAATAATGACACGCTTTTCACGGTAGTCCGTGTCTCATCATCCTCTCGCTTGTGGTGTTGTGCGTTCATAAACGTGTTCCCAACGGTCCGTTTCACCTGGCTAAACATCAGCAGCAAGTCGGGAAACACTAAAAGTTACTGAGCATTCTTGAGTGGTTGAGTTTGAAAAACTAATTTAACGTATCCCAAACAGGCATTGGCTACCACATTGCCAAGGGGTCCACTGAACTTACCTTCACCCCAGCCCAACATTTCATTAAGGCTGTGCCAGACGGGTGTTGGTGTCAGGTTTGAATTTCAGCCCCACTCATAAACAGCCTGCTATATTAACTTGTTTAGGGACAGCTGCCTGTGGTGTGGATCGTGCCACTGTGTGTGTGTATGTGTGTGTGTTTGTCTGTGTGTCAGTAAATCTGCTTAGCTGGCTGTGTGTGTCTGACAGTCCGTTTGTTGCTGTCACTGTGTTTTCTTTTTAAACCCAAACTGAATATTCAGATCTTTCTGATTGGCAGGTGCACAATACATGACCAGCTCACAACTGACAGTGTATCGGTGGGAGAACGACGAGCCATTTTGTGTCCCTAGTGCCGACCTCTATTCCAGGCAGCTAGAAATGCTATAGAGTTTTTCCTCGTAGGCCCAAAGTTAGAACTACAATGTGTTTTGAGGCAGACGTGTTGAGAAAAACAGTTGTTTTAAAATATGGGATGGCGCCATGCCACTGATTTAATAGGAAGTCTCAATGCTGAAACCTAGCCTACGAATTGTGAGACTTCACGCAAGTTGTCTATTTGAATTCCCATCGTTTATCTTCGGACCTCACAAAATGCCAGTCGCACATCCATGTTAATCCACCTTCACCAGCTGAGGGGCGATGAAGTGAGGGTGGAAAAACTCCAGCCAAGGACATATTGCGCTTGACTTCTCTAATGGTTTTTTACATTGTTGGGATTGGATTAGCAATAGCATTCTTGGCCGGTGCTGCTGGAGACCTGCTAGCCCAGTAGCATTGTTGGCAACAACGCTTACTGGGCTAAACTGCAAATGTAGGCAGCTGCTGCACTGCAAGACGGGACAATGGCTCACCCATACCTATGTGTGGGCGGCAAGAGGCTCCAGTTCCTTGGTAGAATCATGAGGCTGTAACAGGAGAAATAGGCTATATTGGTTTGAGATGGCTTCCTATGTGGAATGCCTGCAGTCTAATCCTCTGCTGACAGATAGGCCTATATGGCACCAGAAACACTCGCCCATTCTCTCCCACTCACATAGGCGAGCAGCAAGAATGGCTGATAGATAGGTTTTATTCCAGGTTGCTGTCAGTGACTTTAGTCTAACTGATTGTGGTTCTCATGTTTCCCACAGGCTGCATGGTTGGTAATGTTCTCAAATTCACTCTTTTTTTTTTGTCATGAATACTTGATAATAGATATTAAGTGGATGTGATGGTACAAATTATCTGTAATTGTCCAATTTGGCATAACATGTCAAGTGGGTATCATTTGTGTATTTCTCAATTACAATTACAGTCCCAAAGGGATTTGCAGGTGCCACATTATACAACAATAATTCAAGCCCTTTTTATAGAACCACCCCATTTGGTAATGTGATGGAAACTGAGGAAGCATCTCCTAATCTATAATCATTATACATTTAGTGACCAAAACTATACTAAAATGTACTTGTTGCAGTTATGCTAACCATGGCAGAGACGTGAATCTTTCCGTCTCAGATGGATAAACAGCAGCTGTTGTATGTGAGTTTAGCCTTTTCATGCCTCCCTCGCCCCCGTCCCCAAGCTACTGCTCACCTTTGGTGAGGATACTTCATCGAAAGTGTAGCTTTACCAACTAAGGATCTTATTGCATAGCACCACACGTGGAAAAGCATTTCCCACCTATTTTCTTCACGCTGCCCATCCTCCACCCAGTTTAAAGTTACACTGCCTTTCGGGTCTTGCTCTCCACTCATCCCCTATGTGGTGGGTTCAAGGCATCCAAGAAGTGTAAGTGTGTTTGTGTTTGCGCAATGTTGATATCGGTTGCCATCGCTCCGTGTCTGAGGGGATGTCCAGGAAGCGTGCAGTGAGGTGTTATTACAGGGTCGACACAGCTGGATGTCTTGGCCAAACAGGAGAGTCGACACTTCAGCCCAGTTAGGTGACAGACTTTGCCCAGTTCAAATGTCTGTCTGGGCACTATGATGAAAGCCCTGTCACTTGAATAATTTCAGCTTTGCACATTCTCAAATGCAAAATACAGCATAAAGGGTAGGCTCAACTTTGAACTTGTGTTTTAAATAATTATTTATATGACGCTACATTTATATTATGTTATTATTTATGTCTGTATCCAGGGATCTCCAGAGGCATACACACATTTGTTCACATCTTAAAGATCAAAACATGATCCCACAGGGCTTAATGCACCCAGGTTATACGGGCTTACTGTAAGCTGTAAAGGAGGGTATGAGCGCCATGCATTTAACACCCTTACTGTTCCAGTGTTGGGCTTGCATGCCCTTGACATTTTTATGTTTGTAATAACCACTGTACTCTGTGTACTATAAATGTGTATGCCAATTTAATGCAATTGTAGGCATGTCACTCTTGTCCTGTTATTGTTAGCAGCTCTCTGTGAACACCTTAACACCCATGCAATGCCACAGTAGGACACACCACAGCGTCTCTAACGCTGTCCTGAATACTCATGTGCTCCCTGTTTCTTGAATGGCAAGATACAACATATCGTACTGGTCCTTGAGTCAAATATGCTTCACCGTTGGCTGAGTGCCACCAATCTTGTTAAAGTGAGACAAGATTATTTGACAAGTATTTGAGTGACTGCTGTCAAAACTGAGCATTAGCACATGTGGTCTTTGTTATGCCGACTTGTGGCCAGATAGTGATTCTTTGGCACTGCTTCTCATTTGTGGGAATGCACACAACCTGCGGACTATGCAACTTGCTGTTAATTTGTGAGCCTAACATCAATGGACTGATCCTATTTGTGTCGAGGTGTTTTGGATCTGTTAATTTAATATTGGCTCATGTTAATGAGCAGAATTTATTTCGATCCCTGCCAGTTACTACCACACTTGAACATACTTATTCATTCTCTGTGGAAATACACTTCACACACTCGGGGTCCAACAGGGCCATCCATCTAATGATGGAGGGATTCCATGTCAGTGTCTTATATCCCTGACAGAGATTTATCTTAGACCTCTTCAAAGACATAAGGCTCTCTGTCCACAGCCGGTTATGGGCGTGGTGGGCCATGCTAGGCTGGATCTGTCCTGCTGATGGAAACATCTTTGGTGTAGAGGAGCACTGACAGGCCTCAGTATAGGCTCGTGGCCTGGATATTGAGCAGGTCGCTATTGACACCCAGTCACCATAGACAACACTTATTAGATTACAGCCAGAGTTAAGTCTTACTGAAGGCTAGTGGTCAAATGTATCTTATTTACAGGAGTAGAAGGGTATCTGGTCCAACATTGTCATGCATTTTTCTCAAAGTGGCTTCACTATGTGCTTCAACACCCCGAATCCAACGTGTGGTGTTTTAAGCTGGTGTATTGCATTTTAGTTTATCAGAGATATTGCTATCACTGTAGAGGTCTGCTGTTAAGTAACAACAAAAATCCCCCCAAAAATATGTTTGTGTAACAACAACTTAGTTTCTGAATTACCTCAGTTTGTCCACTGGAGAGCACTGAAAACTTAAATTTTAGACTAAAATGTCCCACTCAATAACCAGACTTAAAGGATCCATATAAAACTGTTTGTTTGTGTTATGTTTAAGAGTTGTAAAACATATTTTTGTCTTGTATGTTATTTTTTTCACACACTTATGCAACATTATTCATGTACTGGCATCAACATTCCAGTATTTCTCAGGCACTAAATTGATGTATGCATGCCCTTTGCGCTGCCTGGCAGTTTGGTTTGCTTGTCATACTTTCACTTCCGAGATATTCCACAGTCATTTTTCCCTCTTTCCTCTGGTGCCTTGACAGCTGAGAGTCACCGTCTGGTCCCTGTGCACCAAAGCTGTGTCTTACATCAAGTATCCCAAAGCATGTCAGAAAGGTCAGTATGAGAACGATATTGCTTTATATATTTTTTCCGTGGCTTATGAGTGTACTTATATAACCGTGAGTACCTGAGAGCAGGGCCGATGGTCTCTGAGTGCCTCGGCATGCCCCACGATTCGCATGCCATTCTTTACCTTGTGGCGTGACCCTGGGTGTGAAGCCAAACAATGGTGCTCTTCGCTGACAGCTGTGGCCCGCTTCAGGAAATGGGGCATGCTGTTCATAACGGGCCTGTCAGCAGCTTAGGGAAAAATGATTGTCCGTGACTCTCCCCATTTTCAGCACGCAATACCCTAAAGAGGATAAGCGGTTCAGATAATGGATGGATGGAATACCATGTCCCTCTGCGACCCGTGCATCTTCTAAACCGTCATATAAATAATACGGCAGTTGCATACCACCAAAGTGTCCGATGGTGCCAAAGTGTCCGATAATTACATTGGATGAAATACAACAGGAAGCTACTATGTTACATATTCAGTTATCAGAGTAGATAATTGGCTTTTTTCTAGCCAATATATTCTGATGTTTTTTCTTCTTTTTATCAAAGTAAAAAAAAAAAACTGTTTTGTATTTATGTATTCCTTGCTGCTGCTGTTACTAAACCACCTCTGATCAATTAATTTTAATTAGTGCCGAAGAAAGTGGCCAAAAGATAAATATTAAAACATGTTATTAGTTGATAAATTAATTTCATGGACTATACTAACTTCAACTGTGACAGTATTAAACTATTCTTATGTCATTGTAAGGTATCATACTTCTGATTAAATGCCATAACTGGTTTTATTATAGCTTCCTCCCATCATCATTCACCCACAGGTATAGATTTCAGCAGAGATGGCTGCTACATGGCCTTGGCTGAACGCCGTGACTGCAAAGACTATGTCAGTATATTTGTGTGTGACGACTGGCATTTACTCAGGGTAAGTAAGTATTTTACTTGAGTTTTATGGCCGTAATTATAGATTTTACATTTGAGTAAGCTAAGTGTGCAACAACTAAGAAATCCTGGTATCTGCCTGTGACAGTAGGAATATAATTTAGTAAAACATCTAAAAAAGGGTTTGCATTACAATAGGATACACATTCAGATATACTCCAAATATTCACTCCTTTCCTCCAGGAAGAATCTTTACAGAAAAAAGAAACGTGTTCTGTAAATGTGTAGTGTAAGGTGATTTCCTTTTAACTTGACTCACAGCATTTTGAGACTGAGACACAGGACCTGGCAGGGCTGGAGTGGTCTCCCAATGGCTGTGTGCTGGCAGTGTGGGATAGCTGCCTGGAGGTGAGTCCTCTTCTCTACACACTTTACGTTCTACAAGAGAATAGGATAGATTAACTATAAACTTGTGGAACCGGTCAAAATAATCTAGCTCTGACCAAAAAAGCCGCTGTCGCAGGTCTGTAATACCGTAAGCCCAGCCGTGGCCTTTGAGAGGTGCCTTAAAGAAGGGGCTAGCTTTCTCTCCAAAGTTGCCTACCCGAGCTTTAAGGTTTGATAAAAGAATATACAGAAATCTTTATACTAATTGATTGAAGCTGCTGGCTAAGAATGGTAAGTTTAGAGTTGAGCACTCTGTTCTAGGAATGCAGTCAAGGGCGTAAGTGCATGCATAAGTAAAGATACAACATAATATATAAGGAGACTTTGTTGCTCTCTTGAGGGGAAATTCCCACTTTACAGTAGTACAATAGGCTGAAGTGATATGAGTAGTTATACAGTAGTATAACATAAAGGAACTGGTTTGATGAAGAAAGTCACAGTAGAAAATACCCTTAAGCTCCTCCATGCAGCATTAGGAATGTTGACAGATTTATGATATGGGACAAATATAGACAATTAATAGGGCACATTTACAAAGTGCCCTATTTGCTTGCTAATATTCAGTACAGAAAAAGAAACTTGACACCCTGTCAAATCTGATTAACTATGTATATATACAGTATATGTATATAATGATAAGCTTAGAATGTTTCTTGAAAATACAGTTGACCAAGCCTAGTGGGGACATAAACAGGAGGAATGTGTAGTACGATTGCTTCATGCGTGTCTGTATCCTCCCCGCAGTACAAGGTGCTGCTGTATTCTCTGGATGGGCGCTTGCTGTCAGCCTACAGTGCCTATGAGTGGTCGCTGGGGGTCAAGTCCGTGACCTGGAGCCCCAACAGCCAGTTCTTGGCCATTGGCAGCTATGATGAAAAAGTATGGACAAACTATTGATTGCTGATGACATTGAACAATAAGAGCACATCATAGCTTCAACCGACATAACTACAAGTAATGATTGTAAAGCCATGTGTCTTAAGATGGCACTCCGGTGGTTTAGATTACACTGCTTTTGCATTATCAGACGCACAATGCACAGTTTTTAAACTTTTTATTTTGCTCATTTTTCTTCATTGTCCTTTTGGAGCACAATGCATGTGGACCAGGGACAGTTTAGTGATTCAGACGTGTCATGCTTCTACTTAATGTAGCCTCAAGCAGAGATGAGCAATGGGCCACAGAGGTCACTTTTTCATTTTCAAACTAAAAGCCACAACCAACGAGTACTGGAACTTAAAGACATCAGGCTCGGCACAGCTACATCTTGAAACACAAAAGGCTGCATACAACTTTTTCAGATATGTGTAAAATTGGTGGAGCTCAGAGAAATGTGTTTCCGCAAATAAAGAATAGAATAAACTTTAAGTGTTAGATATGTTTTGACATGATTGTATGTTGTGATTTGTTGTGTTATTAATATCAGTACAAAGTAAATGATGAGACTTTCATCCCCTGATGTCAGGTGCGCATCCTCAATCATATCACGTGGAAGAAAATCACACAGTTTGAGCACCCATCATCCATCAACAACACAAAAGCAGTGAGTTTTTTACAGTCTTCATCGTGAGCCTTGAAGGTATTGATTTCAGTTAAATTATTAACTGTTTGTGTGTTTCAAGGTTGTGTATAAGGAAGTGGAGAAAAGGACAGCTGTTGCCAATGATGACCTATCACTACACAACATCACAATTGGCACCGCCCTCTTCAACACCCAGAGCAAATGTATGTCAGCTTTTAAAGGAAATTATCTAAAAGCAGGATTTGACTAAAACTACTGAGCTCAAATAACCAACTTTGTCAGTCTACAAACTCAAATTGTTTGTGTTTGACCACTCCAGACGAGATCTGCCCATCGCCGGTCCAAATTCCTGTCGTCAAACCGGACTCCGATCGAGCTAACCCCAAGATTGGTGTCTCTTCTTTGGCATTCAGCTCAGATAGTCGCTATCTAGCCACTAAAAACGGTAAAACGTCACAGCTGTTCACTTTTACTGTCATTGTGAACTCAAGTGGGTTCCCTCTGGCCCTTAAAAGTCTTAAAGGGCATTACTTGTATTAATCTAATTGTTTTAGGCCTTAACGAGTATTTAAATGTCTTAAAGCATTTCTTTCAAAAGTCTTGAAAATGTAAATCTTTTACTGACATTGCAACTTTTAACTGGTTATGAAACTGTCTGAATTAAATACTGATCTGTATGACCTGCTTAAGTAAACAAGACCATCAGAGGCTGTTTCTATATAGTTATTGTCAATGCTTGTTGGATGAAATCATGCACGTTTACCAGAAACTCCTTTACCCCAGACTGAGAGTTCTTCCAATCTAAGGGACTCTGAAGCTCGCAAACACTCCCACCTTTGTCCACAGGGACCGCCAAAATCAACACAAAATGACAATTCCGTTTTGTAACTTTGAATTCTCAAAATAATTGGTAACGTTATGCAGAACAACTGAGCCAACAACTCCCATATTTTGTTTCCATAGGGAGGCTTAGAGCAAATGTGCAGGTAGCAACTAGTGTTTAATGTTATGATAAACATTTGAGGAAAGTCCCTGCCTCAAGTAATTGATGTAATTTATTTTCTTCAAATGTGGTTATTGTAAAGTTGGGCTTAACTTTAATTCAGTGAAGAAATCCTAAAAAGTCGTCAATCTAACTTTCCATTGGTAGGTGGTTGATGGCTGTAGGATGTGTGTACGGTGTAACTACCAGTTTCAACATGTCTGGTTGTTACCTTTTGGCTTTGAATGTGTGTCTGTGTTTACCTGCTCGTAGACAACATGGCCAGTGTGGTCTGGGTGTGGGACATGCAGAAGATGAGCCTGGTGGCCGTGCTTGAGCAGACATCGGCTGTGCGTTGCTTTCAGTGGGACCCCCGACGCCCCCGGCTGGCGCTGTGTACAGGCAACACCAAACTCTATCTCTGGTCCCCGGCAGGCTGCGTTTCTGTCCAAGTCCCCACTGAAGGTAAGAAGCTCGGCCACTAAGAGTTAAACCTGTCAAGCAGCTGGAATACACAGCTGTATTGTGGTGTTCTCAGATATAGAAGAGGGCCAGTGGACTCATGTCTCTCTCTAATGACTAACCCTAACCCAGCTGCCTAATGCAACTGAAGAGGTCAAACCCGAGATTCATGTTGTATGACGTTGGCTTGATTCCATTAAAATGTGTGCACGGTCAAGGTTAAAGCTGCAGTGTGTAGGGTCTGGCGACATCCTGCAGATTGCAACCAACTAACTCTTCTCCTGTGTGCCACTGGAAACTGCATGTTCAACGAGAATGTGCAAATGGTTCTGTTTAGACCTCGTGTTTGTTTGTCCGTTCTGGGCTACTGTAGAAACATGCCAGCCAGCTCAGAGAAGACCCGTCTGTATGTTCATATACATTAAATAAATGAATGCCCCCAAAAATGTGGGCTGATTCTGCCAAATGCTACACACTGTTCCTTTTTAGTTTGGCTTTCAAATTGTTTGTGAATGTGGATTCTTATGCCCATTCATTTTGTGTATGTTTAGATGTGTGGTCGTAACTCTTGCCTCTCTTTCTATTCTGCCAGGTGGTTTACAGGTCCAGTCACTAAACTGGCACCGCAGTGGAGACTCTCTGATGCTGCTCGGGAAGGAGCAGCTGTGTTTGTGCTACATGGACACCGACCAGGAGGACAAGTGAATGACACAAAAGCTCAGGTCTCAAGAATAACTTGATTACAGGTCTAGCTTCTTAGGCAATACACACTTGGAATGTTAAGGTGATGACAAAATGACTGGCGAAGACGCTCAATCTCCACTTTCATGATGCTGAATTGTTGCTTCCCGTTGTGTTTTTAAGGCCCTCAGTGCAGGTTACTGGGAGGTTTCCTTTTCTCTTCCAAGGTGAAAACCTGCCATGACATTCCTCCCAAGCGACAGACAAATGGATAAATATCACTTTTTTTTAATAACCAAATGCGAACTGAAACGCTAGTTTTGAACACTGTGAGAATATGTAGGTTTACTAGGTTTTATAGATTTCTCTGCGCTTAAGAATTTTGTATGTGTTTTACCTTGAAATTGTGTAATTATTTTTGAATAAATTATATAATAAATAACGTCTGAAGACGAGTTGCTCAAGTTTGTACATCTAAATCTTTCAGTTTATCAAAAAAGTTTGTGTACCTGACCCAGGCATGATTCATTATTCTAATATCTCTAAATTAAATACTTCAGAACTGGCAATGAAATATTTATTTTCTGGAAGCATTCGTGAGTTCACTGCAACAAAATAACAGCAGATAAATAAAACCAAAATTGTATTTACAAATCTATTTGAAGATATTCCTTTAAAAAAACATCGGTCATGCAAACTCAACGTGCAGGAATCATGCAAAAGCAAAGACCAGAACGCGGCATTTTGCCACACAGTTATTCATTGACATTGCTGAGCATGAAAATATGGCCTGTTAACTTTGGTGGTACAACATCTATATTATAGAATGCAGTAAAGGAAAAAAAAAAACTAAATCCCATTCCCAAGATTCATACAGACAGTATGTGGTTGAAGAAATTATATAAAGCTTTGTCTGCATGAATTTAATTTAGTAACCCGTTGTTTATTCCCACTGCAGAGATTAATGCAGCCGAGTGGCAATGTGACCTTTTAAGGCAACTTACGAACAAACAAAGACACGGCTTACAAGCTCATGTTGCATAAAACATCGGCAACACAACGTTTAGCTAATGCAGCGCTCCATGTGGTATATGAGCTCCATACGCTGAGCAAAGACATGAATAGGCAAACATAAACATGGAGAGCACAACACTGGCCAATAAGAGAGGAAGGTCACTAGATGCCGTTCATCATCTCCACCGAACAAGTTTCATTGGCACTCAAGTGTATCTCCAGCTGTTGTTTTCCTACAAGCAACACAGTTGAGCCCAAAGCTCAGAGCCCAGACGTTGTAAAGGTTTTCATGTTGGTAACATAGATTATAATAATCATGTAAGATGACCTTGAAACTGAATCCCTCGATCCATCATCTGCTATTCCATTCCATGAAGCTACCCTATGGCCCTGTGATCTGAATAATGCAATTCTTCATTTAAAACCTTATTAATGTAGCAAATATGGAACATAGTATTGGCTGGTGTTTTGGTTTCACTGTAGTTGTCACTGCTTTACTCTTTACGCCCAAACAAAGCACATCCCTGAAATAACCCCCGACCAACATCTAAACTTCACATTGTTTTTGACAGTCTGTCAATCAGGGGTTAAACGAGGAGCATGAGACTACAAGAAGCTGGATCTAGAATAAGTACAGAAGTGATGAATGAATGCGCTCTCTCCTTTCTCTCCACCGTATGCCTGCGGGCCTACTTGTGGTATGACAGTTCTACGAGCAACTCTTTGTAGGAAAGGTACTCGGGGCGCAAAGAAACGAACAACAAACATCGACAATCCATGCAGTGCTGCGCATTGTTTACCGACGGTAGGCTGACCGCTTGTCTGTAACACCAACTTAAGGTGTGGACATCTCATGGGCTCAACTTACACACACACAGATTGCGCTTTACACTGTCGTGGAGCAACGGCTTCTCTCAGACAGCGCAGTGTAACACAGACACATGGGTGGAACTCGAGTGTAATTTGGAGAAACGGTTGATTTTTAGAAGCCGATCTTGCCGCGGGTTATGGAGTAGCCCAACTTGGCCTCGTTGTTGATGAAGGACATGATGCCGAGATAGGTCTCGATGAGCAGGGGTCTCTCCAGGATCAGGACGCCGTTAGCCCGACCGGGGATGGGGTGCTCCCTGTGGGCTTTCTTCACTGCCTGCACCAGCTGGGTCCGGAAGTTGTCCAACTTGGTAAGAAAAAGAGCATGACACCAAAACTTCAAATCAGTTATTTTAGTTTGTATCGTTAATACCACGCCTGGAGCGAAAGCAACATCTTCTGGAGCTGCTCTCAGGTGTGAAATATTGTCTATACTCGAGACTTGAACTCCATTTATTACACGTCACAAAGTTAATGGCTCTGAAGGAGAAAATGAAGTCATACCCCAGAACATTGCCCCAGGCGCTGCTGTTGCTTTGCCAACAAGAAAACAACTCTGAAAATAACTGTTTTTAAGTTACATGAATAGCTATCTTTCTCTCAAGGGAGGACTTTTATCTTCAAGGCAGCAATCAGTCTGTTGTTATCAGTTGGACTGTGACTGCAAGGCCAGTTATTTATTGCATGAACTAACAGTTGCATTTACAGCTCAATGGGGCCTGGCTGAGATCAGCATTGTTGTTCCGTGAAATAAGCAGGAGGCCAACAAAAAAACTAAAAATGTCCATGTACCTTATTTTAAGCTTTAAATCTTCTGATGTTTTTCAAATGTAAAATAATCCATTAGATGATGACTCAAAATGCACTTTAGTCTTAATCAATGAAGGAGATTCTACCTGGCAGAGAGAGGCCACCGTCTCATCGGCGTGGGCCATGGGGTGCTCTGTGAGGGTGGCGTAGGGCATGTCTGTAGACCAGGGGTTCCAGCGGTGTAGGAACGAGGCCCGGGGACGTTTGTCCCACTGGACACGAATCCCGTAGCCCTCCCTCCTGTAAGAAAACACAACGGTGAGAGAGCTTCTGGAATTTTAAAGATCAGCCAAGCGACGAAGACACCAAGCTGAGCCGCGTATGTTTAGAGAAGGAGACGGTTAAAACAACCTTTTTCTTTCCTTTACAACATCCTGTGAACCTTTCTACACATTAGACGTTAAACAGGCTTGCATACTTGTTAAGGGATTTGGGCGGGAACTCAAACTCGCCCACTGAGAGGGTGTCTACGGCGTTGAGAGAGATCCTGACCACCTGCTGACACAACAGGTTGATGAAGTCGTACTTGCACACCAGCAGCGACCTGTGCACACGACCAAAACATGTCAAATTGTGTCCACTTACAAGGTAAATTGTCATATTTATGCTGTGCTAATATACGTTTTGACTTACCTATCCGTTATAAGCACGAGTCTCTCCCTCTCATTGTTCCAGTGGTCAATTCTGCAGAAAGCCCACACAAGTTTGACAAATTGGGCAGCTGCTTTTTGCCAGGTGTAAAGCACACTTTGAAACTCGGTTCCCTCAGTTTACTTGGGTGACTCACATGTGTGGTTTACTCAGTGTCAATAAATGTATGAATCTAAGATGATGAGGGAAAGACAATCAAATGTGTGGCTCTCATTTAAATATAGTTTAACATGTAAATATGGATGAGCAGCTGGATTGAAAACCAGATCCTTAAATTCTGCTGGCTCACTGTAAACATTGACTCTGCTGATGTGTCTGGAAGTGCATTACAGCCCACAGAGCACAGCAGCTCGTCACGCAGCGCCGGCCCATGTTTCAGGCGGACAACAAACCAGTGAATGCTGCTGGGATACTCACTCTGCCAGCAGCCAGACGCTGAGCACCTCTCCATCCTCGGAAGGGAGTGCCACGGTCCTGATGTCGCTCACAGCCTGCTCAATGGTGCCTGGCTGAGATCAGCATCACACAACAGGAGTCATCAGCATCACCCATCCCTCCCCGTGGTGCGCTGGTGTAGCTTTGACTATTTAAGCACGGTCCCGTTTATGTATCACACTTCTCTTGTCAAGGGTGTGTATTGAAAAGGCGCCTTTTGGAAGAGACGTACTGTGTAATCAAAAAAATATAATTAAATAAATTAAATAAAATCGGTTGCTTACCCTGAACACGAAGTAGTCCTTCACTTTCGCCTGCATCGTGGGGTTGTGCACGTGGAAAGGCGTCAGCGTTTGCAGCGGGGGGCAGCAGGCTCCGTGCCCGAGGCTCCGGCCGGCCTCCGGCGGCGTGAAGGCGACCTCGACCCCCTCCTCCGCTTCCGCAGAGTGGAGGATGGCGACGCCCGGACTCTCCGGCTCCACGGCGTCGTTCAGCTGGAGCATCGTGCAACAGACGCGGGTGTGCGCGCTCCTCGACGATGTGGGCCGAGTGTTAGATCACACGACGTCCCTGCGATGGTGCAGACTCACCCATTGCGGACAATGTTGTGATTGTGAGTGCTACGAGGAAGCGGAGCCTCTTGCTTCACTTCCCCCTCTTTTCATTCCCTTCCTCTTAAAGGGACACTCACGGAGCTAATTGCGGAAACAGGTGTTCAGAGTGGATGAGCCCACTTTGCTCAATAGTCAGTCAACTTGATTCTAGACATCATATTAACCTCTAATTATGTGGTTATGACTCCATATTTAATCATACACCCTCAGCGTGCTTGAGTGTTTTCATTGGCTCGTGTCCAACTTAAACTAGAATGGTTTAATAATGGTGTTGGGATCTGGCAGGAGCAGTTTAGTAATTAGTAAGTATAATACATTTAATTATTGAAATTAATACAATTAATAATATCAAATGATTACCTGTGGTGTGATTAGTCCTCCCTGTCCATGCAGCCCTAGTTGTTCTGACTGAGACATTAGGAAACTCCATGATATTGTCTGATGCATATCTCCATCATAAGATTGAAGAAGGCTCTGGATTTGGTACAGATTTGAGTGATGTTGTGCACCCTTACAACGCAAGAACATAAATATGCTGCTAACAAAACAGAGAGTTGAATCTGGTGACTTTTAAAACACTTTTTAGCTAATTTGCAGCACAAGATTATCATTCAAGTTACACAGCAATGCCAATATCCGCTCCAGGTTGCCAGCTTTCCACGGAAAACAAGTGTTATTCTGGTCAGAAGCCTTTCTGACGAGCAGAGTTGGCCCAAACGTGTGTGCAGTAGCACGCACGAGGCCTTTCCCTCCATGCTGTCCTTAGGACAACACATGTTCCTGACCAAATGGCCCTACCCTATAGCGTCAGTTTTGGGTGCCTCTGGAATGGTGCGTCAGGTTTCAAATGTTACATGCGGGACTTTCCCATTTCCCAGTCTGAGCATCTTTTATTCCTGCCCTCGCCTCCAGTTTATGCTCATTGCATGCATACATTATCTTTTGAAAATAAACTTCCAACACATGTTACTTAGTTTTTAGGTTTACTTACGCAACAAAACCTATTGGTTAGGTTTAGGAAACAAAAGTATTAGGCTAAGGAAAACATGTTGGTAATTTGTCTAATAATGGGCAGGTGAAACAAGTCACCATTGATTTGTGTTCATGGAGGACACAGGCAGCGGCCTCTTGGTGGAGGTCCTGTGTTTCTTTGACCCAGCCATCCTCCCACATGCTCTGCATGCACTTTCTCGTTCGTTACACAAAGACAGTTGCTCTGACCGGCTAATATGACGCAGATGGGTTATCATTGGGTTCATTTCAAAGCCTTGTGCATCTCATACAGATGTTAAAGGGTGGCTCAGTGCATCTGTATCAGCCACTGAGGGGCTTCGACCTAGCCTTGGTATTTGACGAGTTGGAAGTACATGAGTTATTTCAGGCACATGGAGGACCTTGATTGTGTTGGATGATGGATTGTAAAGGTAAAGTACACCGAACACTCTGAACTACTGACCCTGTGGAGTCAATTGGGACTTTTATTCATTACTTTCAGTGCTCGCTTGTACAGATTATGATTTGATGTACTATGTGTACCTCAGAAACAGGCAACACGGTATGTGAAGTGTGACAGTATCATTGCATGTACAGTTTTGCTGAGTCTGTACTCATACATATTCTTATTAAAGCTAAATAGTTTTTTGTGAGAATATTGTAAGTGAAGGTTGGATAGCTAAACTTCCTAATTGCATTTGTCGTTGAGTTTAAGATCGACATTTAGTCATGTTATGTCATGATGACTCAGCACTTATTACAGGATTTTTGGATATACCTGATAATATCAGTTAGGAACATTGAGGCTGTGCTGAAGATCACATAAACGACACACATGACGGCTGCTGATGTTTTGGTAACATTGTGTTATTGTTCTTACACAAGTCAGACTTATCTAGTGGGCTGGATTTATTGAGGAAGCAAAGAGAGAAAAGTTGGAAGTTCCTTTCTAAGAAAAATGGAAGTTCCTTTCTACAATGGGTCAAATTATTACATTCTAACCCACTGGCTGAAGTTTTAACCAATGAAGTGACTTCGGAGCCATTTAATATTACGAGAGGTTGCCCTCAAGGCTCACCGCTGTCCCCTCTTTTATTCATTTTGGCTATCGAACCATTAGCAATAGCCATAAGATCCTGTGAACGCATACATGGAATTACAATGGGTAGTAAGGAACATAAAGTAGCTTTATTTGCGGACGACGTAGTGTTATTCATAAAGCAACTAAACACCTCGATACCAGCACTGCTTGACCTGATCAATCAATTCGGAAAGATATCTGGATATAAAGTGAACACATCAAAGTCTTCGTTGATGTTGCTTAATAAAGATAGCCATCCAAATACGTCTCATTTATTTAGCTTGAATGTAACACCCAGCTTCACATATTTGGGTATCAAAATTGTTCCCCAATTAGAAAAAATTATTTCTACAAATTATAATGATATAATGGAATCAACGTCTAAAGACCTAGAGAGATGGTCATCTTTACCAATTTCATTGATAGGAAGGATAAATATATTGAAGATGACCATTTTGCCTAAATCCCATCCATCCATTTTCCACCGCTTATCCGGGGTCGGGTCGCGGAGGCAGCAGGTCAAGCAGGCTGACCCAGACTTCTCTCTCACCCGCAACATCTACCAGCTCATTCTGGGGGATCCCGAGGCGTTCCCAGGCCAGCTGGGAGATATAATCCCTCCAGCGTGTCCTGGGTCTTCCCCGGGGCCTCCTACCAGATGGACGTGCCTGGAAAACCTCTAAAGGGAGGCGTCCTGGAGGCATCCTAATTAGATGCCCGAACCACCTCAGCTGACTCCTTTCGACACGAAGGAGTAGCGGCTCGACTTCAAGCTCCCTCCTGATGTCCGAGCTCCTTACCCTATCTCTAAGGCTGAGCCCGGCCACTCTACGGAGGAAACTCATTTCGGCCGCTTGTATCCGCGACCTCGTTCTTTCGGACACGATCCAAAGCTCGTGACCATAGGTGAGGGTTGGGACGTAGACCGACCAGTAAATTGACAGCTTTGCCTTTCGGCTCAGCTCCTTCTTCACCAAGACGGCCCGGTGCAACGCCTGCTTTACTGCTGCAGCCGCACCGATACGCCTGTCGATCTCCCGCTCCATTTTACCCTCACTCGTGAACAAGACCCCGAGATACTTGAACTCCTTCGCTTGTGGTAGGCACTCTGTCCCCACCCGGAGGGAGCAATCCACCGGTTTCCGGCAGAGCACCATGGCCTCAGATTTCGTGGTGCTGACTCTCATCCCCGCCGCTTCACACTCGGCTGCAAAACGCCCCAGTGAATGCTGGAGGTCATGGTATGAGGAGGCAAACAGGACCACATCATCTGCAAACAGCAGAGAGGCTATCCTGAGATCCCCGAACCTGACATTCTCCGCCCCACGGCTGCGCCTAGATATCCTGTCCATGAAAGTCACGAACAGGACCGGTGATAAAGGGCAGCCCTGGCCTAAATTCATGTACTTATTCCAAAATATCCCTTTGACGCCACCAGCTGGAGTATTCTCAAAGATTAACTCGCTATTCAGGAAATTTATTTGGAACAAGAAATGCCCTCGAGTCCGCCTCTCTCTTTTGTATCTTCCATTTGACACTGGAGGGTTAAAATGTCCCAACCTGTACTGGTACTATTTAGCTACACAATTAAGAACAATAATGTTTTATTTTTCCTCTGAAAACAGACCATCCTGGGTAGAAATGGAGTCATGGGGTTCTGCGTTGCCATTACACTTGTATATATACTCAGATAAATTTAGACAATTGAAAACAGGCACCACGCACCCCATTGTTTGGAATATGATTGAAATATGGTATGAGGTTAAGGATTACATGAAAATACCTGACTCTTTATCCCAGTTTAGCCCCATTTGGGGCAATACATTGTTCAAACCAGGTACGAAAGACTCAGGATTCAGGTTGTGGGTTGAAAAAGGATTAAGCAAAATTAGTGATCTTTTCGAGGAGGGAACGTTGATGTCATTTGAGCAGATATATATTAAGTATAGTATTCCGAGAAAACATTTCTTTAAATATCTACAGATAAGGAGTTTTGTTCTTTCTATGCAGAATCAATCATTAAAATTGCCAGTACTTTCTTCTGTGGAGGGATTAGTGACCAAGAATTGCAATAATAAAGGATTAATATCACTTTTTTACAACTGGCTTGCATCAGGGTCTACTGAATCAACAACCTCGAAACTTGAATTATGGAAGGTGGGACTGAGTGAGGATATATCAGAGGAAGAATGGAGACGAGTCTGTAAAAAGTCTCAGAAACAGCTAGGTAATGTTAACTTAAGACTTCTTCAATATAACTGGTTGATGCAGACGTACATTACTCCTGTCAAATTAAATAGATTCAATCACAATATCCCTGATACATGCTTTAAATGCAGTGAGGCTCAGGGAACATTTGTGCACTGTGTTTGGGAGTGTAACATTATCAGAGACTTTTGGGTGGAAGTGATTAATATCATAGGGATAATTCTATCCTTGAATATTCCTTTAGATCCAAAAATGATTTTACTGCAACTACATCCAAAAAACCTTAAATTGAATCCCCAGCAGCAGAAATTTATAGATATGGCAATACTACAAGCGAAAAGAATGATAGCTCTTAGCTGGAAAAAGTCGGACCCACCAGGTATCGGAGCTTGGATTAAGGCCTTGGCACAATGTATGGCCCTGGAAAAAATAACATACTTTATTAAAAACGAATTGGGTGAATATGAAGAATTATGGAAACCGTTTATTGAGTACATTAACAACAATAATATTGGTCATTTATTACAGAATGTATAACTAAAGGTTTTTTCAGGAGGGGCTTGCTTCAGAATGTAACTTATGTGTAAGGCGCAGTAATGTATATTTGTTTTTTGGGTACCTTGCAATATTTGTTTTGCACTGAAAATGTCTTTCGTCTGAATTCTTTGTATTTTATTTTATATATAAGAGAGTGATGTGTTCTTTTGTAGGGGTGGGGAAAAATGTGTCAATGGAAAAGTGTTCTTTGATTGGTTACTGTCTATAAAATTAAAACAATAAACACATTGTTAAAAAAAAAAAAGAGAGAAAAGTATTCTTTATTACTCTAACTTGGATTCCTGGTAAGTTTTTGCTTATCTCAGCCGATTAACAACCTCATGGAGGTCACAATATCTCACTGTCATTAATGTTTGAACAGGTAGATATGATACAATTTTGAATTTCAGCGAGGATGACACTCACAAGTATCTAGTAGCGTTTTTCTTGGAACCTCCCGAACAATGATTTTAATTTTGATTATCTTTTGATAGTCAAGATTAAAATGTAATTGCAACTCCCAACATGACATAGTGGCATTCCCTAGACAAGCACAAACCTTTGAGAATATATATATATATATATATATATATATATATATTTAATTTCGATAAACTACTATTTAAGGATTGGGATCTATGTTACAATTTACAGGTACAAATAAATCATTTATGTTTGTGTGCTGCGTTTTCATTGTTTTCCAGTAATACTTATCAAAAGGGCAAAAGGGCGCTATTAATGATTTAACTTTATGATTTAAACTTTATTCAAGGCTGGGATTACCACTGACATTATAGAGTAGGACTGCATGCATAGAGCGCCACTTTGAGAATGGAGATGACGATGTGTTTTCCACTGTTGCTGCTGATCTGCTCTCTCTCCGCAGCCCAACTTCAGACACAGTCTGACAACGAAATACTTTCACATGGAAAGCAAACTGACTCCCAGGGACGAGAACCAACGAATGCCTCTGACCAGACCTGCACACAAGACATCCACGCTGTGCTGAGAGAGATGAGCGGCTCCTTGGCTGAGCAGAGGGTGGAGATGAGGCACTTATGGAGAGAAAATGAAGCTACAGTTGTGTGTTAGGTTGTTGTGTTACTGTGTCATTACAGAAATGACCAGCAAGATTTACAAAGAATATGTCCTATCATTAAATCTTTTTTTTTCAGCACAGGCAGCCAAGCTGAGAGAACTGGAGTTACAAAAGACTGAGATGGAAAGGCTGAAGCAACAGCTGAAAGGTATGTGTATATATATTGAACAACAAAGTCAAAATGACATGTTCAAGACAATAGGAAGAGTATAAGAGTGTAGAGAGTGCATCTCTCTACTGGTGACTCCTCAAGACTACTGGGCTTCTTGGATCTTGGCTGAGTACATTCTCTAAAGAGGTTTCTCTGCTATATTCCTATTGTACTTGCTGTATTAGTTCTACTATTTGCGGAACTATCTCTACTAGACTATTTCTAGTAGACTGTTAATCTGTACTGTCATTTCTATCTGAATCGTTTGAGCCGGGACTTTGCTTTGGTCAAGTGACTTAAACGCAACTGAACTAGCTAGGGTTACAGTCTACTTCTGTAATCCAACTGTACTTGTGACTAGGCTCTAGTTTTACTTTCTACTTTAGAGGTAAACAGATCCTGTCCAGGAAGCAGCTGTTCTTGGGAAACTCTCACCTCACTGATTAAAGGGAAACCCTGCTATTGTCCTGAGCCAGAGCACTATCGATTGGTGGCCATCACACTAACGACCTGGGGCGTAGTCAACTCAGCTGTAGATAATTATCGCTAACTCCGCTATAGAAGCAGGTGTGGGTTTGAAGCGTCAGTGAGGACTCATCGTATGAAGACTCGGAGGATAAAGACAAAGGAGTCTTTCGTTGGAGTCAAGACTCGGAGGATAAAGACAAAGGAGTCTTTCGTTGGAGTCAAGACTCGGAGGATAAAGACAAAGGAGTCTTTCGTTGGAGTCAAGACTCGGAGGATAAAGACAAAGGAGTCTTTCGTTGGAGTCAAGACTCGGAGGATAAAGACAAAGGAGTCTTTCGTTGGAGTCTTCGGGGGCGGCTGAGCATTAACACTTCTCTGTGAAAATGTGCTTCCCTCCCATACCTGTGTACATATCAACTCGGAGATACTTCAGACCTCAGACTCGGTCTCATTTGCATCAAAATCCTTCCGCGCTTACTTATCCCACCCGCTCCACACAAACCCAACACCTCGTCACAGGAGGCCTCTGGAACTGCCAATCAGCTAACCGCAAGGCAGACTTCATCTCTGGCTTTGCTATCAAGCAATCTCTGGACTTCCTGGCTCTTACTGAGACCTGGATCACACCAGACAACACATCTACCCCTGCTGCTCTCTCCTCTGCCTTCTCCTTCAGCCACACACCTAGGCCCACTGGTCGGGGTGGTGGCACGGGTCTACTCATCTCCCCCAAGTGGAATTTTTCTCTCTACCCGCTTCCACTGTCTACACCACTGTCTTTTGAGCTTCATGCTGTGACTGTTACCCATCCGGTTCAACTGAACATTGTTGTTCTCTACCGTCCACCTGGTTCCTTGGGAGATTTCTTGGAAGAATTAGACGTCCTCCTATCAAGTTTCCCAGAAAACGGCCCCCCTCTCATTCTTCTAGGTGACTTCAACATCCAGACCGACAAGTCATCTGACCTGGTGCTCCTACTGTCCTCCTTTGGTCTCTCACTCAGTCCTTCACCTCCGACTCACAAAGCTGGAAATCATCTTGACTATATTTTCACCAGAAACTGCTCAACATCCAACCTCACTGTAACTCCACTTCACGTCTCCGACCACTTCTTTATCTCCTACTCTCTCCCACTCCTGGGAACTGACAACCCTCCCACAGCAACAGACTCTACCCCTGTCCGTCGCAACATTCGCACCCTCTCTCCCTCCTCTCTGGCCTCGTCTGTTCTGTCAGCCCTTCCTTCAACCGACTCTTTCTCACTCATGCATCCTAACTCTGCCACAGACACTCTCCTCTCTACTCTGTCCTCCTCTCTTGATTCTCTGTCCTCTTACAACACGTAAGGTCCGCAACTCCCCTCCAGCTCCGTGGTTGTCAGACCCGGTCCGTGCCCAGAGAGCCACTATGCGAGCATCAGAAAGGAAATGGCGAAAATCCAAACACGCAGACGATCTGCACTCTTATCACTCTCTTCTCGCCTCCTCCTCTGCCTCTATCTCTGCAGCCAAAAGCCTGTTCTACCAATCCAGAATTGAATCTTCTTTCTCTAACCCCAAAAAACTCTTCTCCATTTTATCCAACCTCCTTGACCCCCCCGTCCTCCACCTCCCTCCACCCTTCTACCGAACCACTCTGTCGACTACTTTACAAAAAAGATAAATGACATACGCTCCTCATTTACTGATCCCCCTCCCATAACTACATCTCCTTTAACATTATCCGCCTCCCCTTCGCTTTCCTCTTTCACCCCTCTGTCTCCCAATCAAGTTATTACCTTGGTAACCTCTGCCCGCCCAACCACCTGCCCCCTTGACCCCATCCCATCTCACATCCTCCAGTCTATTGCTCCTGACCTTCTTCCCTTTCTCACCCATCTAATTAACACCTCCCTCTCAACTGGTTGTTTCCCTAACTCTCTGAAGGAGGCAAGAGTTAACCCTCTCCTGAAGAAACCCACTCTCAACCCGTCAGAAGTCAACAATTACAGACCTGTCTCTCTCCTTCCCTTTCTTTCCAAAACCCTGGAGCGAGCTATCTTCAATCAAGTCTCCTCCTTCTTCCATCAGAACAACCTTCTGGACCCTCACCAGTCTGGATTCAAGGCAGGCCACTCAACAGAGACTGCCCTCCTTGCTGTCTCTGAGCAGCTTCACACTGCGAGAGAAGCCTCTCTCTCCTCTGTCCTTATCCTTCTGGACCTTTCTGCTGCCTTTGACACAGTGAACCACCAGATCCTCATCTCCTCCCTCCAGGACCTGGGTATCTCAGGCACTGCCCTCTCCCTCCTCTCATCCTACCTCAGCGATCGCACCTACCGGGTAACCTGGAGAGGATCTGTGTCTGAGTCTTGTCCTCTCACTACTGGGGTCCCTCAAGGCTCCGTCCTTGGTCCTCTCCTCTTCTCCCTGTACACCAACTCTCTTGGCTCCGTCATTCGCTCGCTTTTCCTACCATAGCTATGCTGACGACACCCAACTGATCCTCTCGTTTCCCCAATCGGAAACACAGGTAGCAGCACGAATCTCGGCCTGTCTGACTGACATTTCACAATGGATGTCCGCACATCACCTGAAGATTAACCCTGACAAGACGGAATTACTTTTCCTTCCAGGAAAAGTCTCCCCCACTCACGACCTGACGATTACTTTCAACAACTCAGTCTTGGCCCCGACCCCGACTGCCAGGAACCTCGGTGTGACCCTGGACAGTCAACTCTCCCTGACTGCCAACATTACCGCAACAACTCGTTCCTGCAGATTCATGCTGCACAACATCAGGAGAATACGTCCACTTCTCACCCAGAAGGCAGCACAGGTTCTGGTCCAGGCTCTGGTCATCTCATGCCTAGACTACTGTAACTCCCTCCTGGCGGGTCTACCTGCTGGTGCCATCCGACCTTTGCAGCTCATCCAGAATGCTGTAGCTCGACTGGTCTTCAACCTCCCGAAATTCACACACACCACTCCGCTCCTCCGCGACCTTCACTGGTTACCGGTGGCCGCCCGCATCCGCTTCAAAACATTGGTACTGGCGTACCGTGCTACGAACAGATCTGGTCCAGTCTACATACAGGACATGGTAAAACCTTACACCCCAACTAGTGCACTCCACTCGGCTTCTGCCAATCGCCTTGTAGCTCCGTTGCTGCGAGCTAAACACTCAACAAAGTCTCGACTGTTCTCTGTCCTGGCTCCTCGATGGTGGAATGAGCTCCCCATTGACATCAGAACAGCAGAAAGTCTCTACATCTTCCGTCGCAAACTAAAAACACATCTTTTCCGACTATACCTTGAATAAAGGATCTAGCACTATAGTAGCACTGAAATGGCTCTTACTGATAGCACTTTGTAGTTGAACTTTTGGACGAAATTGTACCTTCTTGATTCTTGTTGTTCTGATTCTTGTTTGTAACCGTAGAATGCACTTATTGTAAGTCGCTTTGGATAAAAGCGTCAGCTAAATGAAATGTAATGTAATGTAATATAAGACAGTTTGTCCTACATATGTTTATGCAGGACTTTAATAATGCATGTTACCCAATTTTTCTGGATAGTATGAAGTAATTTATTTGAACAATATCCAGGTTTTTGTTGGCTAAAGCACAACCTAATGAAAACAATCATGGTGACATACTTTAACCGTCAAATATTGCCTCTATAGAAAACTAATGTATTGCACCAATTTTCCTTAATTTCAGCACAGGCAGCAGAGCTGATCAACATGAAAGCCAGGACAAATATCACAGAAAACCAGGTGGAGACTCTGAAACGAGCCGATGACGGTGAGATCAAATATTCTATGTGAACAGTTTGGTTGTAATAGATCATTTAAAACCATATGGGGATCATGCTACACAGAATAATGTTGTGTTTTTAATAGATTTGGTCAATGTTGTCATTATTGCCATCACGTTGCTGTAACGTTATTCTTTAATGAGTTGGCTTCTCTCTGTCTTTCTCAGTCAAACGAGTGGCTTTCTCAGCATCTCTGTGGGCTTCAGGTGAAGGAACTATTGGACCATTCAACGCGCGCACTACTCTGGTCTACAGAAAAGTTGTCACGAATATCGGAAACGCCTACAACCCAAACACAGGTACTATAATTCACAATTTTAAATATTTCTATTGACTTTTTTTGCTGTGTGCTTCGAACCAGATCATAATCAGCTGATGCTCCAGCAGTTACACTGACACAAACTGTCCCACAGGTTTTTTCATTGCACCAGTAAGAGGAGCCTACCACTTTGAGTTCTACGCAGCTGCACATGGAGATCCTTCACATGCCTCAGGTGCTGTGTTGGTCAAGAATGGAGAGCATACTTTTGTTGCATATGGGCATCTGTCGTCCCATTTTTACAAGTCTTCCAATGGCGTCACGTTGCTTCTAGAGGTCGGGGATGTTGTGTTTATGAGTCTCTTGGCAACCACAAAGATATATGACGATATAAATCGTCATAGCACCTTTAGTGGTAATCTGCTTTTCCCCATGTAAAAGAGAAACAGGTCTTTGTTTTGCTCAATTATAAGATTGTTGTGCACACTCAGCCATGTACCAGAAAATGTAATTCTTTTTTTTTCCTGTATATGAACTCTGCGTAACAACAATAATCTTTTTCATTAGAAAAGATTCATTCATTTTTCATCTGCATGTCTTTCCGGATTTGGTCTTTAAGTATTTAGCCTGGATACGAAACTTGATGACAAAGCTTATCATATATATAATGTATACATTGTATTATTTTCATGTTCTTCTACATTTGAATAAAAGCATAATGATATAACTGCATGACAATCTGTGGACCTTTCTTTCACATTGTAGCAAATATATGTTGTATCTGTTAAGAAAAAAAAAAGTACATTACAAAAGCATGAAGTAAGTATGATTGAACAAGAGTTACCCACTACTCAAACTTCAACTATACTTTTCTTTCTCCACACAGCGAGGAAATATAATGTGATTTAAACTGTGTGTTAGTCATTAATGATATTATTGTGAATCTACTTTTATAACTTTAATTTTCCTTTTACATTTCGTTCTGACTTTTTCATTCACTGCTTATGCATGGTGTGTTTAGTGAAGAGACAGAAGTGAGAGACATCAGCAGAGGATGCTGAGCTGAACAGCCAATGCACTAAAACACATAAAATGTGTGGGGGTGAAATAAAACGCTATTGTTTTTCCAGTAAACTAATATTAACATACAGGGGTTGAAGAATAACAAAAGTACAAACATCATATATATATATATATAGTTATTAAAGTACAAAAAGTAAATGTAATGCAGAATGGCTAATTTTAGAATAATGATATAGTTGTACCTCTAATTATTTCACTAAAAATGGCTAAGCTTAGCTTCCAACACTATAACACAACTCCTGCTGCACGTACGAGGTGGAGGCGTGGCCACTTTTTGGCTTCGTCCTCTCAAGTGTTGATTGGGTAAAGAAAGGTTCATTCTTGGTGACATATACAAGTTGTCATTCCTAACCTGACAGACGCTGACGGCTGACAAATATGCATCAAAAATGTCATTTAAAAAGCACACAGGTTTTATTGCATATCAATTTCATGTATAAATTCTTCATAGCATTGGAAAGATTACATTTGGTATACATTGCTATTCTACAGAATTAACATCAGAGTCATATCTTTTCAATGAAATTTCTCTAAAGTACATCTTCAATAATCACAAGCATCAAAAGAACTGCAATTTTCAGAATTGTTCAATATTATTCTACAATCCTTTATTGTTTTTCATTATGTCTTCTCCCACAACTCTTTTCTAATGTCTTTCAGCGCCACCTGCCCAAACATCTGTAAGGCAGTCAAGAACTTGAAGTCAAACCTACCAAACTAACCACATGTACAATAAGTGCATCTACGGATTTATTTTTTTCTTCCATTTTTTTTTCTCATTTTTTGATTTGATACACATTTCACAAATGGACATCATTATGACTGCTAAACACGTCATGCACAATATCTTTTTTTTGTTTTCCATAAACATAACAGAGGCGATATACAACTCAGATTCAAACAAAACAAGCACCATCCATTTAAACCCATATTTTTTCAATGATTTTTTTTTCTTCAGACAAATGCACCATTGTTTTTCATTCTTTAAAATACTATACAGTTAAAAAGAAACAATATGTATATTTTACTTTCTCCTGTAACAGTGGGGGGGGGGGGGGGGGGGAACAGCAACCATGTTCTATTATGCTGAAACATATTTCAGCGACCATCTGCCAGAATACTTTCTGAAGTTGGCAAAATGGAATACTTCAATGCCTTCAATTCTTTTGCTTTACACAGCGCGTACTTATTACAGTAGTCCATGACATGAATTACTACATATAGTCACCTAAACTAAAAACTTAGCAACCCACGCCTTTACATTTTATAACCACGACTTGAGAAAACAATGTGTTTATCATGAATGAAATCTCATTCAGTAGAATTATAAAAAAGACTTCTGTCTTTAGAAAAAATGAGATGATGCAGCAGTCCTCATCAGCATCACACTACCACCTGCTGTTGTGAATACAAATTACAGTGCTTCTGTTCCAGAATGTTCTCGTCGCTCCATGTCAAGCTCAAGCTGCTTACCTTCCGAAAGTGAAAGAGTCTGAAGATGCATCTGTGTTCTACGTTCTTAGACCTAAGCCTGGTCAATGTATGGCTCGGGCCCACGTGGTTGAAGTTCTAGTTTGAAGTATCGGGCCTAGTTCTGTGAGTCCCGGCACGCAGGGAGGACCAAGGCAACAATTATCCACAATGCTCATCCCCCCGGCTCCTGCAGCTCTCTACAGTTATCTACAGTGCACACGAGTCCAAGGCACCGCTACCTACTGGACCCCATGGAATGAGATGTTATGATCTGAGAAGAATATCTGGGAATATACAGTTAAACTCATGATCAAGTGTTTCTGTTTTCCTGTCCAGAATTACAAATTAAGATATTGTTCTGCATGTTTTGTAAGGACAAACCAGTATAATATGATATTAATTTGAACGCTATCCGTGGTTAACTTTACCCTTTGTTTTGGTTTCAGGAGACCTTGCTTTAATTTTTTTTATGACCAGCTTTTCTGTCGCTTCAGTGCAGTGAAGACTAGATGTTCATTCTGACGTGAGTGTTTTAGACGTTTGGGCCGTGTAATAAAGGACAACTAATTTGAAAAAGAATATTCATTGTTTACGCTACATATATCAAATGAAAAACAGAGGGGAAAGGGAGCTTGATGTGGTAGAAACTAGTCAGATTCAACAATGTGACAAAGCAATGCCCTTTTCTGACATTTCTGAAGGTTTGAACCCCATAATAGTTGAACCAATTTGAACAAGACACATTCAGCATACTGGGTAAAATGGTTGAACTGAAACAAGAAAAAAAAAAAACTAAACACTGCAGGACGATACATTGCCAAATAGGATCTAATGCTAACTACAGCTATCTTTCACTATAAATAAAAACAATTAATTTCATGGGTTCTTTCCATTTTGGCACACTAACGCTTTAAAAGAGATTCTGAATCCCTCTCAATTTCTGGCGTTCATTCCTTCAGTATCAAGAAAAGAGGGATAAAATGACATGCCTTCATTTTCACTCCTCCAGTCATGACAAATCAACCAACAATAAATACATACACACATATTTCTGAAATCAAATATATAAGAGCGTAATAATAAGAAAAGAAAAACTATGACAGCAAATGCAAGCCCCTTGGAAATGAAATGATTGTCAGAGAACAAAACATTTTCTATGGGTTATTTGGCACATACCACTCTTGCTATGAACATCTAGGTTATTTTGTACATCATATGTCAATATCATAGAATTTTGGTCCTTCTCTAAAATAATTATATTAACAATTTAGCACTGTGGTGCCTACAAAAAAAACAATACTGTGGTATCTAAGAGGAGAGAAAGTAAATAAAATTAACAAATGACGATGAAATAAACAAGCAGAGAAAGACTTTCCTCATTTTTTGATTATGATTTGAATTCATTTTCAGCATGATCAAATTGGGTAACCAATTACAATGGCTAGTGTCCCAGATAGCTCATCAAAATCACCAGTTGCTGTGCACATTTGAACATTGAACATCATTCTCCATGTAATCATAAAAAAAAAAAAAATCAACAGTCTACTGGAACTTGTATTCCCTCAAGTAACATTTAGTGTGGTGCTATTGTTGATTCTGCAGTTATAACTGAAATACGATCAGTACAGACTCGCCCATGATTGGTGGGGAAACCTGGAGAATAGTGCACGCGCCCACTATGCCCCTGGTGAAACAGCAACACCTTGTGGACATGCAGTGCTAATGCAGGGCGGATGCTGCAGTGCTTGTAGTCGGCGGTGTACACAGACTTTAGAGACATACTAGTCATTAAGTGTCTTTGAGAGCCTTCCGGTGGGTCTCTGTGGTGCTGGAGTGAGCCTTGTGGACTTGGGGAGGATCCGAGTAATGCAGAGTGTCAATGCTGTTGAGAAGCATTTATCATGTCCTTCACATCAACAGGAGCTTAGCAGTGCTTTCTTTTTGAGTCTTGTGAGATGTCTCACCACGGGACAATCGCTCCCTCTTCTCTCTTACTCACAACGACACTCATCTACACACACACACACACACACACATTCACACCCACACACGCAGACACACATTCACATACACACACGCAGACACACACACACACATCTCCACACAAACAATATTCTTTCTATCTACTGGGACACAGAATTCGTCTCTGGCGTCCATGTTTCTCACTACTCATGTCCACTCTGTCTCTTGTTCTATCCGTTTGCGAAGCCAATGTTTCTCCTACTCTTCCTACCGCTTCCGCTCTCTCGTCTAGATGTGGTTGAGCGGGTGAAAGCTGCTCGTCTCGGACGGTCCACCTCCCATGCTCAGCCAAGCGTCCAGGGAGCTCTGGGAGGGCGCGTGCAAAGGGTTGTTCTCCGAGAGAGACAGCATCATTGCATAAGCCTGCAGGAGGAGACAGGCGGCCTTTAACACACAATGCTTTCACACACTCATTTATAGTAACACTTCTCTCTGTCAAATGTATGGCATACTATGTACTATGACATGTATTGGAACATTTTTTATTATCTTTTTATAGCATACTATATTATGATATGTTCATGATTTTTTTTAAAGGCATAATACACTATGACATTTTTTAAGATTTTTATGGCATACTCCACTATCACATTTCTTGTGACATTTTTATGGCATATTCTATATGATGTTTTGGTGACATTATTTAAATTAAACCATGATTTGGCAGCCTTTTCTATGCATTTCTATGGCATATACACTTGGATACCTTTGTGATCGTTTTTTCAATTTCTATGCATTATATTTCTTTTTATGACATAATATACTGTGACTTTTTTAATGACATTTTGTATGACATACCATACCATGACTTTTTTATGACTGTCTTTAATGACATCATATACTATTACTTTTTTCTATGAGATTTTTATCTCCATTACTTTTTTGAAATGCTTATTTTTCTGACATACTGCACTATGAAATTTACCTGACAGCTTTTCTGACATACTGCACTAAGTTCTCAAGGTTCTCAAAGTTTTGATGACTGAGTGACAATTTAACAAGCCAGCATATATGATTGCTACAAAATATTGTTTCCATTTAACTTTTGCATTATACTGCCATGGTGTCCACTGAAATTGCTAACTTTAGGTAACAGCACAGCTTGATGAAGTAGCAGAGCTTAGTGTATTAAATGCAGACTACTGAAAGAGAAAGTATTGGAGCACATACAATATAATGCATGCATTTAATGTCACCTTCATGTTCCTGAGGGCTGCCAACTATGCTATAAACCATCATCACTGTGATAGCGTAATCATCATTATTCAACATCAGACAGATTATTCATGATTGATTATAGTGCTCATATTGAAACAGACTTTACAAATTGCTCCACAATTCAGGATACCACACCATATCACACCATCATTTCCTGACAATATACCCTGTAATCATGTTCCTAATTAGGCTGTTTTAAGACTGAAGATCATAGTAAAGAGCAGGTTGCAGGTAACATGTAAGTCAGTAAAGTGAGAGGAAAAGAAGAGAGGGAGCTGGACAAGAGGCTCTTTTTAGGTCCAGCTTTAGCCTGAATTAACAACCTTTTCTTTCCATAAGCATCTGAAAATGTGAGAGAATCCATCACATCTATAGCTATATGGCCAAAATGTCCTATATATCATGATATAGTTTGTTTTCTGGTGATTCAATAAATAAATATTCTATATTCTGAAGTTTTTTTGTCTTGTCCTACGTGAGTTCAATTCTCAAATACAGACAAATAAAAAGTATTTTCTCATTTTATTAAGAACTTGAGTGCAAAATGAATAGTTTTAAGTGAAATAAGCAGAATTCTTATCAATTCAGAATTTCTTTGAAATTGAGTTTGGATGAATAATTAAACATTGTGTATCGCGATATCTCAATCTGTGATTTCCTCACAGATTCAACTGAAAGACGATGAGTCACTATATTAATTATCACCCAGACCTACTCTCATCCCTTTTCTTTGTCCTTCCTCCTGTCTAAGCAGAACAACGTGCGTTTCCTTCCCTCTTTTAGTGGACATGCACACGCCAGTCACATACCTGGGTTTTAGCCTGCCTGTACAATGTCTCTTTCAATGCCTCCGACTCTAGCGAAGTGTTAAATATGTCTTTAACATCAAAGGGTTGCTCATCACTGGCTGCTTTACGTAACCCCTCCAGACTCTTGGGAAAGCTGGGCAGACCCTCCAGGTCCAAGAGAGAGCCTTCCTCTATACACCTGCACACCATGGATGGGTGGATGGATGGATGGATGGATGGCAGAAATAGGGCAGTATGGATGGGTTTTTAATAGATGGATGGATGGGTAAATTAATGAAAAGATAGATATTGGATGGATGGAGAATTAATGCAATGGGGGGGGGAACGAAAGGAGGAAGTTAAAGTGAAAGATACATGAGGAGAAGAGAAAAGGAGAGGTTTGATCAATAAAAGGACTGGTAGAGGGAATCAATAAAGAGAAGGAAAAGGACAGAATAGCAGGAGCTGAAGCTGAAACAGTCTTTTTTTTGTTTGGTGTTTGTGTGTTTTTGGTGTTTGTGAAGGGAATCTATATCAAGCCATGTGTTACTTCTGCCTAGTGTTTAGTAGTGGCAGTTGTTATAATTGAGAAAGATATAACTGTCTGTTTCTGTTTAACGGTTTGTTCCACATTGCCGTGGTTATTAAGTGTAGATATAGTCTCCATTAACACTGACTTCTGTGTTTAACACCATGAATACCTGCGAGTGTGTTCGTAGCCCATCGCTAATGGAGCTGTCTCCGTCTCTTCCTCCTCCTCGTCTTCCTCATACACTCCCGTTGTGACAGGAGACGGGGAATCAGGCGCCTCGTCGTGAGACTTCTCTGTCAGGCTGCCTTCCTCCTCCTCCTCATCGTCGCCCTCCACTTCCTCTTCCTCCTCCTCCAGCCCCCGGCGCCCGAGCTTAGAGTTGGACAAACTGTGGCTCGGTGGGCGTTCCTCCTCAGCCTGCTCTGATCTGCAGAGGGATCAAAGGTCAAAGTAGAGAGGAAGTGTGAGTGATGTTGGCAACCATTCCTAAAAAGACTTCTTTTCTCCTCCCGTATTAGTGACATTTAAATGATAAACAGCCGTCCTGTGAAAAAAAAAAGTTTCTAAATTTGCACAAGGCAAAAAAATAAACAGTCTGAAGATGTTTTCGGCTGTTGAGCAGTTTACCTCGCCAATTAAGGAGAAAGACGCAATAAATCTCAATCATGGGTAGAGAAAGAGAAATAATGGAATTAAAATGGAGTATATCTCTGGTTTTACTGCGTTGATTTATTTTTTCATTTTAGAAATGATCACAATTCAAACTTATTTGCAAATCTTGATCTCTGAGTGATGTTCTTAATTCTGATCAGAGGGACTTTCAGTTAAGTTTTAAACTTTACTTTCAGTTTTAGGTGTAGTTCTCTGTCCAGTCTAAAGCTGCTACCATTTCCTGACCATCTCAAAGACATGACTCATCACAAGCAGACAGCGAAACCTAAATA
Organism: Cottus gobio; assembly: GCA_023566465.1. Classification (NCBI taxonomy): domain Eukaryota; kingdom Metazoa; phylum Chordata; class Actinopteri; order Perciformes; family Cottidae; genus Cottus; species Cottus gobio. Next base: position 17,067,293 of record CM042215.1, on the reverse strand, counting down.
ATCAGTTGACAGCATGCACAGTCCCAGTCCAGTGTCCACACAAACAACATGGGTGCTGACAGGCTGCCCGGAGCACTTTTCAAACGGCCTCCACATGATTAATTGACCAGCTCCTCAGTCACGGAGCAGGAGATGGCCCGCTTCAGACCGGCTACTCTACACCCTGTAATGGTGGAACATACTTTGTGTGAGGGAAGACGATGGCTGATCTGCAAACAGGCTATCAGCACACCACCATTACGACCTGCCATCTGTACATTTTCCAGCCAGCACCCCCAACTGCCCCCCTCCATCACCCCTAGACCACGATGTCATGGCTCATGATATCATTTCCTCTGGGACGGAAAATTTACCCCTTCCATTTTTGCCACACAGTGGACATTTATCAAATCAGACAGGATTACCTCTGGGAAGGGGTGCACCGGGACAGGATTGGGTCACACACAGTGGGTGGGTAAATGCGGGTAAAGGGACTTTCGGGGGGGAGAAAAGTTCTCCTCTTTCAATCTAGATTAAATATCACCATAATCAAATTGCAAAGCTGGTTGGCGGGGGAAAGGTCCATGCCTATGTACAGAGAAAGAAGCGTAGCTCTGACAGGGGGGCCCTGGGTTTTGTCATTTAGTCTAAACACGTCAGTCGGGTGTTTGTGTTAGTCGGCCGGGGGCATGGATATAGCGGGTGGATGGGGGAAGAGCTCCATCATCAGTGGATCTTCTAGATAGATTCCTAACCCTGAGTTCCCCTCAGAGTCCAAACTGCCAGCCATTGTAGCCAAGTCCCAGACAAGGAACCAGCTCCAACTGTAGTTTTATCCAAACCATAGAACTGGAGCCATGGCCAGGGGCTCGTTCCAGCCCTAATTATGACCTGGATTACGGTCCCGAGGAGACAGATACCTCTTAAACCTTCAAGACTACAGTGCTGGGAATATAATATAATATTCTATGTCATCTAAACCCTCTAACTTGTGTCTTAGAAACTTCCCACCCTTAAAGCAGCAGTGCTGCCTCAGCATCTCCAACATCCCCAGCTTGGAAACGGGTCAAAGTTTTCATGTGAAAACAAGAGCTACCAGGACTTTTATTTTGACTGGCTATGATGCTGAAAAAGGGGAGAAAATAGGTTGCATGGGCGGTTAAAAGTGATTACAGATAGTCATCCATGTTTGCGCTCGCCGTTTGACTGAAGTCACTCAGAGGGAGAATAAACAGCAGGCTGTCTAGTGGGTGGACAGAAAGAATAATACATAATTACCGACATTAAGATGTCAGGCCAGCTTGTTGTGGATGAGACTCAGTATTGATCCCAGATGGCAGAGGGGCTAAATTGCCACTGGGTCTGCTGGCCATAATGCATGTTGACAAGTAGGAGGGAGAAATGATGGAGAAAGAGACAGACGGAAAGTGAGACTACCAGAAAGGAATTCACATAGAGGGAGATGAAGAGTGTATAGAGTCAAGGAAAGAGGTAAACACTGGAACAGAAAAGCATTTCCCCCCTCCCCATACCCTCTTCTTGCCTGAAGCTTCCCACCAACTGAGCTACTAACACTCAAAGCCCTTCAGGACTTAAAACAGGGTGCCTGTTTGGTTTAAAAATAGACCAACCATGTTCATCATTTTTGGCTTTAAATTGCAGAAAACACACACACACACACACACACACACACACACACACACACACACACACACACACACACACACACACACACACACACAAGATGATCAATCGTGCCAGAGTTAATGGTAAGCAGAGTAATTTACCAACTACAGCTACTATATTTTTTGCAATTCCTCACAAAGAGCTCTAGTAAAGCTTTGACATGGCTAAAATCTTTAAAGAAACGTCATGATTTTGATGGCTATATGAAATGAGCTGTGACTAAATTCCTTACTACAAACATTTCTACGTAGGTCATGTTTGTGCTCTGTTGAAATACACCTTTGTTCCACAATGCATTGCAGAAAAGACCATTACAAGCAAGTCACACCTGCATGAGTTAAACCGAATTGTGGATGGTGTCAAAGCAGCAGTTGTCTAAGTTGCACTTAGATATTACATTACATTTCATTTAGCTGACGCTTTTATCCAAAGCGACTTACATGATATACAGTAGACCGTAGACATAGCAACGGTGAGCAATGAGGGTTAAGTGTCTTGCTCAAGGACACAACGACATGGACTGGCTGAGCCGGGGTTTGAACCACCGACCCTCTGATTGAAAGACTGACTTGCTAACCACTGAGCCACCGTATATATATATATATATATATATATATATATATATATATATATATATATAGATAGATAGATATAGCAGCAACTACCATGAGTATGCAATGTGAAAGCTGTTGTCGGTGACTACTGCCATACACATTCAAGCCACTGGAGGGCACTGTGCACCAGGTAATCTAAGCACGCTCTCCTGTACAGGGAGAAAGAAGGGGCTGGAAAAAACCTATGAGCGCAACAACTGTTGCTTTTAGTTTCACAAAATATGTGTGTTTCTTGCTGCTTTCCCAAACCTGTCAGGATCACATGTCCTGAACGGGGAGGGACATAAACAATGAGTGAGGACATTTTACCTTTTTGCTTTCGAGTTTGGATCAGGTTTGAGTAAGAACTGGCATGGGGAGGTGAAGGTTAGCCTCGTGGATCAAATATAATCACTGAAGGTCTGTGTGAGCAAGTTTTCTGGTTACCTCTTATCCGTGGAGCTGGAGGCCTGGTTCATCTCACTGTTGGAAATGAAGTTGCGGATTTCTGAGAAGTATGAGTCCTCCTTCTCATCTAAAAGTGCATGATTGTCTGGCTCGGAGTTTGGGGAGGAGATGGTGGTTCCTAGGTTGGAAAGCATCCCGGACTGTTGGCTCACTGTTGGGGAAAGCGTGCAGTCACACACATGCACACACATAACCACACAGCAGCCACACACACACACACACACACACACACACACACACACACACACACACACACACACACACACACACACACACACACACACACACACAAACACGCACACAAGCTTGGTTAGTTTGATGATCATCAGACATACATAATAGATACATTTAATGAAAATTGCACTATTTAATTAAATTGTTTTTTTGAAATTGTTTTTTTTGTTGTGAAACTGGGTTGAACATATTGTAACGAACAAGAAAATGTTTACGGAATTTTGCGTAGGAGATAAACAGGGACAAAAGAGCTTTCATATTATTTGTGTTCTTATAAATTCTCGCATGATTTTACATAACCTTCAGAAAAGTATAAAGGGTGATACCAGTGTTACATCACAGTTAACTGAGGAAATGCATTTTTTTCAGACACTTGAAATTAGATATTTATCAAAAAGAAGAAGTAGAGAGATGACATGATTTGAACTTTAACGTTGCAGTTCATGGTTAGCATCTCAACCCTCAAACACGGTGGGCAGCCCATAATCTTAAAAACGTTTTCATCCCGAAACACTATAGGAAGAGGATGTGACACTGCCCCGGATGAACTGAACCAAACTGTACTGGTCTTTTTTTTCTAAAAGACACGTTTGACTTGTTTTTGTGGAGTCAAACTCCAACTTTTCTTTAAACTTCATATTTAGGTAACATTTATAGATTTAGAAAAATATTTTCCCTTTTTTCTGACATATTTCATAACATTGCTCTTGGAGGAGTCACAGTGGTATTTAAGGGTAAAGGATGGTGTAATTTCCAAGATATAAGAATAACAGTCTTTATGTTAAAGTTATGTCTGTTTTTCTGGTCTGTATCTTTGAACGTACGTTGCAGCAGATGCTATTCACTTACTTCAATTTGACTCGGAATGAACAATCAAGGATTCATCGGTAAACAAAACATATGGGCAGTCAACAAAGACTTGGCTCTTATTAATATACTCAATTGAAAGTTAGTGTGTGTGTTGGCGATGTAGCAACCGTTTAAGCCCTTCTGGTTTATAATAAGAAGCATAAGGTAGAAACCAAGGGTTTCATTAGAGTGTCATTTCAAATTTTAAAATGCTAGCACAATTGTGAAGCATGGATCACTTGAATGTAAGTGCTCAGATACACAATCATTCAGTTAAAAAGTTTCTCCTTCATCCATATTCAGAAGCATATCTCCATACTGGGGATAAAAAGGCTGTTTTTTGAGTCGGCAAAGCAAGTGTGAATTATTTAATTAAGTGATTTTCCTACTTCAAATCATTCACAGCACCAAGCTAAAAAAAAATTGATGTGAAGAATAAAACATTTCCAAATGGGTAATGTGAGCCATTCATTATTCAATCTATTAACATAACACAAATACCAACTCCTTGCTAATAACTACATTTCAGTTCTCACAGCCTCACTTCTCTCAGAGAACAAATGGAGTCAAAGGCGTTGCAAACTGACCAGGAATGTTCTCATGCTCGTGCTTCTTGAGATGGCGGTCGAGGTTGGTTTGTTGACCGAAGCAGCGGTTGCACAGGTGACACTTGAAGGGTTTTTCCTTGTTATGGATGTTGCGAACGTGGCGTTGAAGATTGGACGAGATGCTGAATGAGCGGTCACAGTATTTACACCTGCCGAAGGAGAACAGAGTGAGCAAGGACGGCCCTTCAACCAGAGATGGAGGCAGTGTTCATGGGGATTTTATAACCTGAGAAAAACATTTCTTTAGGCTCACTTTTATTATAAAAAAAACCATTATATCTGCTATCTGGCAATAGTAATTTCCAATTTGATCCCAGAGCTACCTCTTTGCAAAAACACAATATGTACACCACAGTAACTGAAACTCATTGGAATATTGTTGTGTAAGTAAAATGAGTCCAGAAATTGATTAAGCAAAATATTGAACAAAAGCCGTAGCAAAGGGATGTCAAGCAGACAAAAGGAAACACATCAAGGGAAACACATCAATGAGAGCATCTGCGATGACTAGACTGAACTAGAATAGAATACCTGTAGGGTTGTTCCCCTGTATGTGTCCGCAAGTGTCTGGTGAGGTTTGCAGAGCGAGGGAAGATTTTCCCACAGTACCTGGAGGGAAGAATGTAAAGGAAGGCCGAGAAAAGGGTGGTTTAGGAATCAGTGTATTTTACTGACACTGCAAACAGAATGCGAGGTCATGTACGCAAACATATGCTGAATAGTAGAAGTGACACGCTGCCCCACAGGGTGCTTACCTGCAGGAGTAACGCTCCTTGCCCTTGCGGAGGATGGCATCTGAGAGGGAAGGTGGTGGTGAGCGGAAGTTGAACAGTGGATGAGCGTGTTGCAGCGAATTGGGCGGCACGTCCAGTTTTAGAGCGCCAAAGCTCTCAAGCTTCTCTGTCATGTTCTCCATGGCTGACATCTGAGGAGATGGTAGAAAACAAAAACAAGAGAACAGGGAAGAGCAAATAGTTTGATGAGGATCAAGATTATCATTTTTAAGTGAATTATATTGATTCAATCAAATCAGTATCTGTTTATTAAAGGTTTAATTAGAAACCTTGTAGTGAAAGGCTCAATATAGCAAATCTCTCTCTCTCTCTCTCTCTCTTCTCTCTCTCTATATATTATATATATATATATATATATAGAGAGAGAGAGAGAGCAAAGGAAGCCCTGAAAACAAAGACACAATGTCAAAAAAAACAGGGAGCGAGGGAAAGAGAAAGAAGGCGGAAGCTTTGAGGAAGCAGTATATCAGAGTTTAGCCTTGTTAATTGTGCTAAAGGCGAGTCACCTCCATGACCTATAACACGTTCACAAATGCTCAAGTACCATTCCTCCAGTGCCCCCACCCCCCCATACACCCTAACCTCCAGCTTCACTGTTTTGTTCTCCACCTCTTGTGTTCTTCTGCCGAAGATACTGCTGCAGGCTGGCAGACTGGCTAAATGAGGCATTCAAGGGTCCTGATTGGAGCTGTACAATATAGTTTGAGATACCCCCAACTGATAGCGCTTCCCTTCCCCTACAAGCATGGGAACAAAAGGGGCCAGTTATGTAGGAGTTTATTTGCCAAAAACAGCTTACATCCTTCCTTTTTTTAGTGAATACGGGACGTGAGAGACGGGGACAGACACTCCGTCTCGATGTGTTTATTCGCAGTCTGAGAACGCGTGTGTTTGTGTGTGTGTGTGTGTGTGTGTGTGTGTGTGTGGTGGGGTGGGGTCGGGGGCAGGGTAATTCCAACGTGAGACTGTATTAGAGGTGGCATTGTTTTTGGAGAACTGGGAGGATCACAGCTGAGACACACTGGTATGAGACATTTGTAAATGCCTGTGAAAACATTTCATCTGCGGGGGTATTGATCAATTATGAGATGATGACATATCAATCAATGATGAAAAATACAATGTTATGAGTACAGGGTGAATGTAACTGAGAAGAGGTGCTATTAAATATTTTGCTGTTTACAAATTACAGGAAAAAATTATCCATGTTAGCTTTTCTTATATAATTTTGTAAAGTCCAAACTACACACATACATGTATAATGCCATATATGAAAATGCATGTTAATTTCATCTCAATGTATCTGCCTATGCACCAAATGAGTGTTTTACAAAGTCACAGTTGATAGAGGACACAGATTTCCAGGTCAGATTAAACAGTTTCCCCAACAAGAGCCCCCCATTCTCCTGGAGACAAACACAGGATGTCCTTGATGGACACGGTGCTATTATCTAGCCAGCCAGCCAGCCACAGAGAAAAAAATTGGAGGGGGTTGAGTTATTAGCTGGCCTGTGGGCTCCCAGTGCATGAAACAATGCCACAACTAAGATTAGCGGGGCCAAGAGAGGCAGTTTGTTACAATTCAAACGGTTATTATTCTCTCTTTTATTAATACTATCATTCCTAGTAATCAAGACGTGTAGAGGTAGGGAGGGTCTGGGGACAGTTGAACAATGTGACTGATTATCAAAGCGGCTGCGATAACAGACTGTGTCTTCTGAAAAAGGTAGAAGTGACGAGGTACACAGGCGCCATTCAGTAAACAAAGGAAGAAATCATAGAGAACCCTTGAGAAAATAACATCAACACTGTGGAATGATGGTGCATTGGGCCCTATCAATTCAGGTTGCAGCAGCGTGGGAGGCAGGAGTGAGGTATTTTCACATAATACACGGATTGCAAATAATAGTCGATTGTATCTGAGAATAATCAGCCTGTATGCAATACCTGGAGGTCAATTCCCCTGTTTGGTACTCTCTTGCTGTAGTTGTTGTTCAAAGTGAATGTACCTTTTGCTGTTTCTACTTAAGATTGAAGCAAGTGCCTTCCTAGGTTTGCAATGTGTCGGTGTGTGAGTGCGGTAAGCCTACCTGTGGATGAAAGAGTGGCGCTGACGGCCTGAGGAATTTCTCCTTCAGAGCTCCAACGGGGTCGAGTAGCTTCCTCTTTTCCACCCTGCTGGACCAACAACAAGGCGGAGGGTTACGTACCAAGGTCAGCGTTCATCTACAACCTCATACCACACACTGCACACCTTCAATGTGTCAACATTAAATCATTATGGTTGCTCATGTGGAAATAGCAGTTACTGGTCTAATCGGGGCTAAAATACCTGTATATGGGGTCCATGAAGAATGCTGAGGGCTTGGCGTAGTGCAGAGGTGGCGGCTGGTGTGGCTGTGCGTGTTGCTGCTGGTGCTGGGCGATGGATGATTGGTGCAATGACTGGGAATGTGACAGTGGAAACCCAGCTGGGATTTCGTCCTTGATGGAGACCCCCTTTCCAAAGATGTGGTTCTTTCTATTTGGTGGCTCAGCCACCACACCATTATGACCACCTCGGCTACGGCCGCCAATGCTCAGGTCCAACGGCTGTTCTTCACCGCTAGATATTGTTAAAGGTCCACTACTGCTCCCAGTACTACTTTTGGGGTTTGAGGGATTTGTTGGGGTAGGATGAGCTAACTTGGTCTCCTTTGTGGTGAGATCAAATGGGGACTCTCCTGTGGAAGCAGGAGCTCGTGGTACACCAGACACCATCTTGTGCAGCTGCTCGTGAGGTGACTTGGGCTCTGCTTTAAAGAACATGCTGGGATTGAGGGCACCTCGATCAGCGCTGAAGGGATAGAGGGAGTTGTGGAAGTTGGGCAGAAATTGGAAGGGAAACATGGAATGGTAGGGCAATGGACCCATCTTCTTCTCCTGATGGAGACCAATCAAACCTGGACCAAAATATTTCTCAGCAATAGAGGCGATGGCTTTGATGGAATCTGTTGTTGCTGCATTGGCATTTGTGTGGGTGGGCGGGAGGGCTTGCTCATCAGGTGGAGGGAAGAAGGAGTGCTGGGATGATGCAGAAAACTGAAAGGGACGATCCATAGCAAAGTTTCCAGAACTAGACACAGCTGATATCAACGCACTGTCTGTGTCTTCTAACTGGTGGCCTTCTTGACTTGATATGGCTCCAGACGGCTTCCTTCTTTTGCCACTTCGCTCACGTTCACTCTCTCCATCGCTCTCCAGGTCAGAACCATCCCCTGAAGCAGTACCAGTGGTGGTGTCCAAATCTGTCCCACTTGTGGTATTAACGTCTTCAAGGTCACTACCGTCAGACAAGTCTGCCATCTTAGATTTTGGTTTGGCTTCTCCAGAAGACAAATCCAGTTTGTTCTCTTTTTCTTTGACTTCCAGCTGATTCAAACTGTTACCTCCATTGGTGTTTGTGGAGCTAACCAGGGACAGTGGAGGAGCATCTAGGGGACTCCGAGGCAATTTCACCTCTTGACTGCCGCCGCCCAGCGGGCTCTTTAGCAAGGGGCTAGCCGGCAATAAAGGTGGTCGCGGATACAGTGATGGGGAGAAGATACCTGGGAAACCATGAGGTAGGGATGGGAAGCAATGGGCTCCTGGGGAGAAGGGCAAGCCAGCATGAGGGTGAGGTCGGGAGGGAAAGTAGTCAGTGAAGCCTAAACCTGACTGGTTTAGACCTTGAAGGTGGGGATGATGGGACTTGACCTTGGCCATGATGGGGCTTGAGCTCAAGGGGATGCCAGGGTTGAACATCCCTGCTGGAGAGCCATAATGGTTTTTGCCCTCACAGAAGCGGCGATGCTTGTTGAGGGAGGAGGTAGTGCTGAACAACTGCCCACAGTCTTTACACTTGATCTGGGTACGGCAGTCAGCATGCATACGCTTGTGGCGGCAGAGGTTGGAGAACTGGGTGTAGGATTTGTGGCACACCTCGCCTGGGGGAGCAAATAGAGGCAGCCCATCAGGGCCTGGTTAAACCCATTTTAACACTGTCTCTAACTTTGTATACCAAATCAATAGCAACACATACATTTGAATGGAAACTGATGATGAAATAGCTCTGGAAAAGGAAGGGTTTTCTATGGATGAAACCAACTACTTATTTGGCAAATTATTCCTAAACTACTATATCTACATTGTATGTATTTTACAATAACTAAACACATGCAAGAAAGAACACAACATATATGTGTATTTAATTACCTTACAAAAGAGCAAAGAACTGGTTTCTAATCCATGATAAATAAAATATGTCATTATTTTTTCTTTTTGTATTATTATTATTATTATTATTGTAGTTGTAGTCCAAACTAATGTAAACTATATGTCAAAGTTTGTGCTGCAAAAAAAGAGTGTTCGTAAACAGGTCAAATGCATTATTTACAATTACATTATATAATGAAATGATTAGCAATATAAATATGATCCTGGACCTGTATGCTTGGTACAAACGAAGTAAACAGGGTAAAAAAGTAGATGAGGTGGACAATAAATAGCTAAAAAAATAAATGGACTGTTGTGAATATGGCAGACATTAACTTTGAAAGTTCTCACTTACAGATAAAGGGTTTGACACTGCTGTGGATGTGCTTATGCTGCTTGAGGCCTGACGAGGTGGCAAAAGTCTTGCCACACTCTGGGCATGTGTGAGCACGTGCCCCAACGTGCTGGGAGCGGATGTGACGCTGAAGGTTGCTGGGATCTGTGAACACCTGGAATTTGAAATAAGCGTATGAAAATACAATGTACGCTAAAATTAACAATGCAAAAAAAAAATTGCTGTTCTTTCAGAATGACTAAATCTATGTCCAGTGCGATTATGAATGAAGCCTAAAAAACAAGACCAGCAGAATTTCTGAAGCAGAAGAAGATAAAGCCTGTGTGCACAGTGTACAACTTACGTGCCGGGTATGCTGTACCTTATCACAGTTTTCACACTCAAAACGCTTGCCACTATCATGTGACATCTGGTGACGGATGAGGTTGGACTTCCAGTTGAAGGCTTTGGGGCACTGGTCACACTTGTACTCCCTCTCCTCTGTATGGACTATCATATGTTGGCCCAGACTTCATAAAGAGAGCACAAGACCATCAGTGGAATCAATACATCCTACAAGTCACAACCCATCGGCTACATGGCCTGTATGTGTTCAATCTCTATATCCAAAGTACTGAAGTGGGGAAGAAATTGTGAAATCATCTGTGTACCTGTACTCATTTGGGAAAATCTTCTCACAGTCTTTACATTCGTGGACGGGCTCGTCGCTGTCCTCTCGTTCCTGTTTGAAGTCCTCTCTCAGTGTGTCAAAGATGGAGCCGCTGCTGGAGCATGAATACTTCTGGTGCCGCCGCAGCTCAAGTGTTGAGGAGAACAGCTCATCACAGTCTTCACAGCGGTACATCTGCTCATCTGCACATACACAAATACACTTCCTTAAATATATAATTCCCTTTTAAATTCCTCTAAATATATCTATTAACAATTAAATAAACTACAAAATGTCTTATTTATACCTGCTGTCAAAACTGCATTTTCCAGTTTTACTATTCTTTGAAATAAATCTGTTTTATGTATCATCCTATGAAGTATATTGAATACAAATATAGTTATCACATATTTATCTAAAAAAACAAAAAGCCCTAAAAAAAAAATCTAAACTTGGAGTAACAAATGTTATCTTCAGAAGCTGCAGCCTATTATTTATAAACTGTAGGTCTCATCTTCCTGATAATACAGAACCAATTATGCAGTTGTATATAAAACTGTTGATACAAAAAAAGGAAAATATATTATCTGTGTGTTAGTTACAGCTAAACAGATTCCAATTCAAATGATAAAAGCAATCATATGATCAATGATAAAACAATCCTGCAATTGACATTCCCATAAAATGAAAATCAATTAGCAGTGAAATGTAGTCCTCATTAACACACTTAATTGCTTGTTAAGCAAGTGTTAGCTTGAGACTGTAGGTGTAATAGCACACAAGGGAAACAATATGGGCTGGCCTTCCCCTTCCATGTTGATAACCTTTACAATACTTCTCACCACCAAGGTCAAACACATAAAACTCGGGCCAGCTTTTTCAATAGCAAGTTCCTGAGTCAGCCGCCAAGTTCAACAGATCAGGGGAAAGCCCAGCGGAGAGTCTCTGTGCACAGGCATTAATGTGTGTACGTGTGTGTGTGTGTGCATGTGTTTACATGAATGTTTCCCAAAAAGAATGAGCCACAAGGAACGGAGGTAAGCAGGGGCCCGGTGGCGCCAACCCCATGGTGATTTCAGCGCCAACCTGCCAGTCCCTCTCTGCCCTGACCCGAGCAGCCAACGACTGAGGCGGCACCCCAGGTGTCCCAACACGCCATGCACACCGATCCATCATTTCAAGCTGTACTAAATGAGTTTATCCAAAATGACTTACAGTACACGGCTCACCTGCTTTCTACCGCATGTGACCGTTTATCCAGCTGGAACTTCTTGGGCACATTAAAAGGGCATTAGCGTAGCAACAGCAATGTGTCTAACCTTGGGGAGAAGGATAAATGACCTTCTGGTCAATGGGCCATTACACTGAGCTTAAATGCTCAACTAACGCACTCACTTTGACATCAGTGCGCACATATTTCATGGAGAGCATTCGCTCTGAAGCGCCAACATCTCGGCCCTCAGACACTTTTGTCTTGAGAGCTGAATATGTTACGTTAAAGAAGAGCTGGTTCATACACAACTATAGACTTTTTGTCAAATTTAAAACGGACGCTCAGGTGTGCCCCTCGACGAGTCTCAATGAGGATACTCGTAAATAAAGGTGCTTGCGTGCGTCTATCAGTTCCTGTGTTTCTTCAGTTAAGTCTGGTCTGGGCGGGTGGGGAGGGGTGAGGGATATAAAGGGGAGACTAATAGCTCTCTGGGAGACGAAGGGAAGCACAATTATGTGCAGTTTAACAGCTAATCTGGGAGCATGGGTGAGGTCTCAGGGGACTCCTCAAGTCCTCTACTTCAAATTCCTTCTCCGATAAGCCAGACACAGAGAGCAGGGCTGCACTGCCAAGCTCCCACTCAGCCGTGCTACCTTTCTCTCTCTCTCTCTCTCACACACACACACACACAAATACATGGAGACAAAACAGACATCATCCTTTCAGGAGCTGGACTTTGACGGTCTCTCTTTGTCCCTCTCTCTTTCTGCTTTTCTCTCTTTCTCAGTCACAAATAAACATCCTCGAACAGTAGACGAACTGTTACACTTCTTTTTTCCCCGTCTGCCTTCATCCCTCTCGCACACCAACACACAACACCAAATACTTTGGCTCTGACACACACAATCTGGCAGGTGTAGTGTCTCCCTTTACTATGTCTGCCTCCCTCTCTCTATATTTCCCATGCACAGGCCTACACACACACAGAGGAATTGAACAAATAATTGACAAGTCTGCCCCACATGCCAATCTGCTTATTTTCAATAATCAAGTTTGCTTTGAGCTTCTGTTTCCTCTCGTGCCTTTGGCGGGGAGATTGGTGCATAAACTGTGCATCACGCAGGGGAAAACCCGGTGAACTGCAGAACATCTCACGAACATCTTGTTCTCACTTCACCATTTTATCGTCAATGACAAGTACGTTTTCATCCGTGGTTCCAGGCAGACTGGAAACATAACAAAACAAAGTTACCTGACAACAGCGTTTCACCACAATAAGTCCAAGATGTTTTTAGAAATACAGCGGAACTACGACCCCTTTTCCGCTTAAGTGAACTCTGAAAGAAAAGCCCTGATCGACGGTGAAGAGCTGTCCAAACCAGATTATGAGATAAAATATTGGATATATTCAGTCTGACGTCGAGAAGCATGCTTAAAACATATGTAGCCTACAGTGAATGAAGTTGCCCTCAAAGGGGAGAGGGGGGTGAGAGCACCTAAAAATGTGACACACTTTGAAATGTGATCCATGGGCCTGTATATGCAGACATCAGTGCTCAGCAAGGTGTAGCGGAGCATTTAACACACAAGATCTCGCAGATTCTGGAGTTAAAACAGAAAGCGAAGATCAAACTAAAACACACATTTATTTATTTGGAAGATATAAAGTCCAAGTGCATTATTTATTTTATTCAACAACTCTGACCCAACAGCCAGTGTCAGGTTACAAGGATTTTTTTCCCCTCATCAATTGTAATTTGTAAAATAATTTATACATGTCTCAGTAAAAACATGGGTTTACAGACTTGATTAAGAATACAAGAAATATGTTAGGCTGCCAGATTCAATCATCGTGTATATTTATTTTTCACAATAGGCTACTCTACATGTGCTCTAGTTATTTCTGAACAGGAATATTAAAAGTACCATTAAAAGACCATAAAGTGGTTTGATCAACCTTTTTTTTTTTCAGGCACATCAAGTAACTCTACTCGTGCATCTGAGTCTACGGTGGCCTAATGGCCGCAAAAACGGAGGCTGACTATGTGAATAATAAGATATAATTATTAATATTATTCTTTGGCTGAAATGTGACAAATATAATTCCAAACTCTCGGTTCAAAGGTCCTGAGTGCTCCCATATAAAGCGTTCTTAAGGATATGACTTCCTAATAATTTCTGCTTGATCCATGGCTTTCCGTGAGCAGAACATTTCTCCTCACGAAAGATGGAATATGACAAGTGCCAATTGACGCCCTAATAGAGTATTACAGGCAATGAGGGCCATTACATTGCAGCATGTAATGGCACAATTCAGGCCAGACTCTTACGAGTAGCCTTCATTATTGGCAGGCCAATTCTAAATGACAGGTCCAAAACCGGCTTCAGCTAGATGCTTTAATGCGGGATTTAATTCTACCCTGGAAATTTATGATTCGAATAATTCACATTTCTTGAGGGGGAAAAAAAAAACTTGGAGAAAGAGAGAGAGAGAGATGGTGTCTTTTTCCCCGTCACATTAGCGAGGTTATGAAGTGTGTTGGCCGTGAAGGCAGCACAGGATGCAGGTTGGAGTTTGTTTAAAATGTGCGCTAATGACGCGCATTAATCTTACCTTGCAGGTTGGGTGCCATAGATCCTTCTGGGAAAATGCCGTCCTTCATATACACGAGGAGCTCCTCCCCTGCTTCAATGTCCCGGACAGCTTTATAATACATCTGAGGTGTGAGAGAGAGAGAGAGAGAGAGAGAGAGAGAGAGAGAGAGAGAGAGAGAGAGAGAGAGAGAGAGAGAGAGAGAGAGAGAGAGGCACTTTAACTTAAGGTCAACATTAATAAGCTTGGACCCAACATATTTATTATCGCATGCAGGTAAAGAAAGGACCTGCTGCTGACATTGATCATGATTATATTAACGTGGCCGTAATTAAGAATTTAAGACGCCATGCATGTCTAAGATAAGATACTTATACAGAATGCAGCAGAGTTATGGAAACATATTACTGTTTAATTACAAATTATTGTTCGGCCTACTAATTTAAAAGTCTCGCCGTCAGGGGTTATTTTATGACACCAAGCAGTGGTGTGTTTTCTTCTGCTAAAATAAACGAATAAATTAAATGTCCCTTCCTAAAGAGTCACTTTAAATATTTAAAACAAACACTTTAAAACAAAAATAGGGTTACGTTTTTTCACGAAGAATACCTCAAATATAAAATAAAAAAGAAAATGCAGAAGAAATCCGGAGGATGCAAATACAGCTGTAATGAATCTAAACAGAGAACAAACGAAAAATAAACATCAAACAGCTCGGTTGCATTTGTCATTTACATCTGCAGCACACTGGGAAATGTCGGGTCTTTAATGTCGGGTCTTTATTTGATCAAGGTTATTTAACTTGTGTGATCGGGAAAAATTACTGCTGGATGGATTATGAGTTTTTTTTTGTTTGCTGGATGTAAAAGGAATTAAAAACAATCGCCATTTCGAGTCCATTCAGAGCCGAGGCCTTGTCAGTAACTATCTCACATCTCCTAAATCCGTCCACCAAACTAAGCCTAGTCTAAATACAAATCATTACAATGGATCATCAATTAACGTGAATCATTGTCTAATCGAAAAAATAGTCTCACATGCTTATTAATGCGTCCCAATAAACCACAGCACCACTTCAAGGTGCATACAAGGTGTGATCTCTCAACACATGGGGGCGCTCTGCACCAACTCAACGATGTCATCACAACAAGGTAGGCAGAGCACACACACACACACACACACACACACACACACACACACACACACACACACACACACACGCGCGCGGAGAGAGGCCGGTGAAACTAACTCCCAAAACTTAGCGCTCTTAAAACGAGCAGGAGCAAAGGCCTAAAATCAATGAAAATATAGTATATAAGTAGTAACAGCAATTAGCCGACACGCGGTGGCCGCCTCTCGGCGTTGTTTCGGTCTGACCTTTCTTTTCTCCGAGAGACGGAGGAGTTGCGAAAGTTGCGCGGCGCTGCGGAGAGCCTCCAGCTGCAGCAGCACTTCAGTCCCGGTGGAGTTGGCGACACAACCCATAGTCGGTCTACCGGAGGAGGGAGCGGAGCGCCGGGGCAGACAGGGCCGGTGAGAGGAGGTCGCGGAGCGGCCAGGCGCGCGGCAGACGGTCGGTGATCGCTCCCTGTGGCTGGATGAAGCCCAACGCTCCTCTGCTGGGCTACTCTCTAATCTAGTCAGTGAGCGCGTCTTTGATGATGATGATGAGCCCCTCTTTCTCTCTCTCTCTCTCTCTCTCTCTCTCTCTCTCTCTCTCTCTCTCTCTCTCTCTCTTTCTGAGCCTCTCTCTTTCATTAGTGATTCCCTATTGCCCCTCGGTGCTCCCTCGGTTACCCGTCGGCCACTCCTCCTCGTCTTATCTCCAGCCAAAAGGATTGAGGGATCTGCGGCGCAGACCCCTCCCCGCATCTCCGATCCCAGCCGTCGCTTTGGTCGCTTGATAAATCTGTTATTGATGTAAATAATGGATAAAGCAACCTGACAGACTTGCACTCACTCTATCGGTCCATCTATCACTCTCAAACGCACGGGGGAAACACACGCACGCGGACATAAGCGCATAAAGGTATCGCCTTCGTCGGCATTTTTCTTCTTCTTCTGATTAACGCGCAAGTTTGATTAAAATGCAGAAGAAGAATTTCGTTCAATTTCTTTCAGTCCGACCAAGATATACCTGCAGGGAGCGTTTCTTTACAACTCCGAGGTCAAGTTTAGATTTGTATTGTGGTCATAGGCCTAATTTAAAGTATGATGTTTAATGGTGATATTTTAACACACCTTGTGAAAAATAAAAGTCATTTTTATTTTCAATTCACCATCAAACAATTATTTTCAAAAGGTATTCATCATTCATATAATTATTTGGATTTTCTTAATCTATATGTAGCGAAAAAAACAAGAAAAAAACAAGTTCACTATAACAATAGCTCAATATGGTATTAAGTAATTTCCATAATTTGATGTAATATATTTGGCTATTTATTTATTCTAAATATTTTAAAATAAATTAATTTGTGAAGTGACATACTGTATCTTCCTCATCATTAAGACAGGACAATAGGTAAAATATAATCAGAAAATATGAATTTCTTTTTCTTTTCAAAGAGACAGTGGATACATGAGGACATTTGTATTACAGTCCTAATACATATTTAATATGTCTTTCCCATTTTTTATATTTTATAAATCTTTGTTTGTTTGTGTGTATTCTACAGTAGCACACTCAGATGTCTTGACCTCTTCCCATCTCTGTCCAGTGTTCAAGGGACAGATGCCTCATCGATCAATGCCAGCCGTAGGGCCCGCAATAATCCCCCACTGTGGCCTCAAACACACACATACACACACACACGCACACGCACACACACACACACAAACACACACAAACAGTGTTGGAAAGGCCTCCACTCCAGAACACAAAAGATGAAGGACTGACAAGAAGGTGGACAAGGTTCATCTTCTCTTCAAACCCCCATTAACCACACACACACACACACACGCACACACACACACACACACTCACACACACACACACACACACACACACACTACCCCTTGTGCTTTCTCAGCCGTTTCCTTCACTAGATGCGACTTGGCCTTCGAACCATTGAATGGCCTCACTTATGAACCAGTTTTGGGTGATTGTTGGGAACTATTTAACAGGCGGAGACACCCACACAGAGATGCACACTGTAATGGCAATTTACATCCCCATGTATTCTTCCATACACTGGTCAATACTGCTCCGACCCGTATACTTTATCCATATGTAAAATGCAGAGAAACCTTATGTGTTCCTTCTCTGAAAATGAATTGTATTCCTGATTGCCTTACTCAATATTGAAGGACAGGATGACATTAAGTGGCTTGTGTCATCTTTTGAAGATGCTGTCTTTGCCCTAGTTCAAGATAATGTGTAACTCACCTCTCTGATCTCATCAGTCTGTATAAAAACATACACTGAACTCATGGCGCATTCACTCGGCTCATTTATTTGCTTGCATTGTGAGTCCACTCGAAGATGCTGAATTAAAATAACTGAAACAAAAGAATGTGCTTCATTTAAGAACACACACACACACACACACACACACGAAAGGATAAACTGTTGATTGTCCTTGTTTTGTTTGGCCATCATTTAAGGTCTCTGAATATTGCCGTAGGATGAAATTACAAGCAGGACTAAGTGAGAACAGTTTCTGGAAGTGTGTGTATGTGTGTGTGTGTTTGATGAATGATTAAGAAGAACAGAAAATACTAGGGCTATCTGTAAATGCTACACCTTTCTGAAACCTGCACACACACACACACATGCATGCACGCACGCACGCACACACACACAAACACACATGCTCTTATTGGAACGCTTATAAAAAGCCAATTTATTGAACCTGTTGTATATGGAAACTAAAAATATAAAATAAATATAGTGTAATAGAAAATAGAAAATTACTGCATGACCATAAATATCTAAATTATGCATGACCGTGCAAACATTTGTTCATCTTACATCATTAATGACAAACAAATAAACAAATAAATTATCCACTTTCTTTTAAAAGGTTACTTCCCGCATTTGAATTTGCCCCATGTGCACATATTTCCATAAACTCATGCATTGTGCATGATGATAAAAAAAGAAGAAAAATCACTGAATAGTCTGTTAAATTATACATTTTAGCACTGAGTGGCTGTGTACGTGTCTCTCTGTGTTTGTGTGTGTGTGTGTGTGTTCTTGTAAATAAATGATAGGGTCATACCTGTGAGCCACTACACAAAGCAACTGGTCAGTCAAACAAAAGCAAAGCTGTTCGCTAAGTACAAATAACTGCAAAACACATCAAAAAACAATCATGCACGTGGCCTCTCTGGGTCTAATAATTCTCCACAATTTTCGCCGGTGCCCTGATTCTTTCTTTGACATTGTGTGGCAGTGGCAGGGGGCACTGATGTGAAAATCTTAAAAGGATTAGGCGGGTTGGTGTTGCCAGCCAATTGGTGCTTGTCAATCTCGGAGGCCCCTGTGTGTTCCCTCTCTCTCTTGGTCCAAGCTCCCTTTCTCTCTATCGGTCAGGCTTAATGTCTGAAGCTTAAATGGACACACTAGCCTGTCCCTCCGGTGTGACAGAGTGACAGGTGGCAGATCAAGACATGAGGACAGAGAAAGGAGACAAAGACAGCGAGGAACAGGCGGCTAGAGACCGAGGCAGGAGGGGGAAAGAGCCATGTAGGCAGGGATTAGGAAACAAATAAGAGTGGAGTGACAGGAATGTGGAAACACACGGCAAGTCATATGGATGCATTTGGCTACTGTCGTACTGCCATCATGTTTTCATGGCATGCTTCTTTGTCTTTGTTTTGAACTGACAAGTCATTCTCATTGCTTCTTTTGAGGTATTTCCTTTGTACATCCCAGTACATGTTAGTTATCATAATAGTCCGAACTGAACTGAACTGAACAAAAGTTAGCAAAGCAAAACAGGAAAAGAAAAAACACCTTCTGCAGGTTAAATAAAAACAGAAATATGCTAATATCTTGCAGCGGTAAGTAGTGGCACACACATTGCATGGGGTTGGGGTTAGGGCCTAGTTAAGCAGTTGGGCTTTTATGGGCACAGGCTGGGCATCTTTCCAAAAGTATGCCATGCCTTACCTAGGTTTCTGCAGAGAGGGAGAGAGAGAGAGAGAGAGAGAGAGAGAGAGAGAGAGAGAGAAAGAGAGAGAGAGAGAGCTAGAGAGCTGGCAACAGGCCCAGCCACAGACAGACAGTAGTGCCATTCCTTGGTCATTAACAGCTACCAGCTTGCTACCAAATTGTAAACACACACATACGCATGCAAACACACATTCAGACAAATCAACCCCCCACACACACACACACACACACACCTTTGCCTTTTGCTGCCGACATGGTGCTCATATCTCCACCACAAACCCAACCAGAGCATGTCTGTCATGTCACTCACCTGGTCTCCGGTGAGGTGACAGGCGGCGAGGTTCTGCTCCTCAAATGACGGGGCAGAGCGGACGTATTTGAGCCAGCTGCTGCCGGTGGCGTCCGGGCCCGTGTCCAGCGCAAACTTGACGTTGCCCATGTCATCCACCACCTGTTAGAGAGCAACAGGTCAGATATGATTACAGGGACAAAACAACAGGCTATCGTCAACTATCAAATCACTTGGAGTAGTTCTAAACATTACTTTTTCGGAGGTTATTGGCAGTTTAAAATGCAATTTGTAAGGTGCTCATCAAAGCCCTGATCAGACAGAACCATTTCAGCAGCCTGAGGCGACTTTTCTGTATTTGTTTTCAATGAGAGTGAAACGTTGTTGCGTACTGCTATTGCGTTGCTGTATTGTTACGCTCGATGCGCTGTAGTTAAAATAGTCTGAACACAAAACAGGAGGCCTGGAGGCAAATTAGTGTGATACTTGAGCTTTTGAGTCAGTTGTTTTCATTCATTTAAACTGTACTATCAACTAATAGGTAGCATACAGTTCATGGTTTATATTAAGCTAACGTTAGCACTAGTTCGGTGGTGGCCTAGCAAAAATTGAAGCGAAAAGGCTAAGCTATGTCCGCAACAAAACAAAGGTAGTGAAGTGCGCCTCGTTTTTTCAACCTGCGAAGCGTGCCAGGAGTTTGGGTCTGTCAGTCACAGAGTGGCTTATATAAGACACAGAGGCAACATGTCAGTGGGTGTTAGGACCACCTAACCCTGTCAATCCCCAACAGCAAGGAGAGGAACGAGGGAAAGGATGAGGGAGGAGGAGGGAGGGGACACAATTTGGCTTCTTTCACTTGTCTTTCTCTGGCACATATTGATCACCCTTTGTAACCCCTACGCCCCCCTGAGACTCTAAGAGCGGGTTTCATGTTACCTGCTTTAACAGAGAATGATGGAGGTATGGTGAATGAGGAAGAGGAGGAGAAGAAGAGAAGAGGGGTTTATTGTGGAGCACAAAGTGAGGGGAACACCAGGAAGGAGTAACAATGCTTTCTGCATATACAACTTCATTCTTCCCACAATTGTAAATTATGAATGATGAAAATGAGAGAATGATAATTTTCCAAAGGAACAGATATTGGACAACAATTGCTGACCGCAAAGAGACTGCATACCTTTTAAAATGCCATAAATGTTATACTCTTTGCTCATTTGAGTGCATTTGTGCGTGCATTGGTATGCGAGTGTGATGAACTTCGGCGGTTCTGTGAATTTGGGGGCTGCTCGGCTGAAACCCCTGGGCCCACCCTCTCGACCGAGCCGGGGGTGAAGCTCCGATTTCGCCGCAGCACCGCGTGTGATACTGAGCCTGTGTGAATCCTCAGGGGAGAACTGGCCAGAGACAGAGCAACTCCTCTAATTACAACTCCCAATCAGCCCGGGCCCGAGTTCAGAGCTGACCTCTAGCTTGACTCTCTGCGCTCCTAATCACAGTCAAATGTCTGCTGTAGGAAATTGAGGTGTGATGGAGAAGAACCAACAAACCCTCTGACGGTTTTAGATGTGCAAAGTTCGTGAACCTCGCTAACTGGCCGCTTTTCTAAATGGCATGCTCGTGTTTTTTTTTCCCCAGCTCGTAAAGTGTGAATGGTCATGTTCTTGTTGTTTGGGTGAGCGCTCGGAGAAGGTGTATTTTTGTGGGTGGGGGTGCAGGTGCCAAGTTTGGTGAGTAAATATGTAAAGGGTCTGGTTGGAGGTGTGGACGAACTGCCATGTGCTGGTTTGTACAAATACTGCAACCATTTCTGGTTACAGAAATGTTTCTACTTTTGAGTCAAGGTGTGAGTTTATCCTCCTCACTAAATGTGCCTGTTGTAAAAATAACAATGCAAGTTAGAGCATGAAATAAAAAAAGAAAACTGGGGCTACTGCTTATGCTAATGAATTTGCTGATTGTGAGAGTGGCAAAAGAGACCGTTTGTACAAATCAGTTCCTGTTATGTATTTTCTGCAATTCACACTGATATTCATGAGATCGTGTCTACTGGAAGAGCTTCTGAATAACAACGCAATCTTATCCATTCCTCACTCTCCACAGCTTTTGCCTCTTCTGCTTTCAGTTTACAACTTAAACAATCTGCTTGATGGAGTCCAGGTCTTTATTTTATGTGTGAAAACAGTCACTGAAAACTAACCAGGCATACCCCCTCCTAACACCTACTACTCCACCCAATATCTTTTCTGCAGGCCGAGGAGTCAGAGTGCACTTGTCACGCTACTGCCGGGGAGCTGCGACAGGTATCGTACATGTTTTATCACATAGGAATCCAGGTGGAGTCAAGGTGGGATTATTTCTTTTTTTAGGGGGAATAGGTGTGCGAAGGGAGGTGGGGAAGCACGACAGTGCACACACATGCATTTTAGTTACCCCCTCCTCCTACACACACACTCAAGGGTCTGATCAGAGGCTTAATGAGCTGCAGGCCTGCGTTCTGTGTGTTTTTGTATGGGAACATGTGTGTGTGTGTGTGTGTGTGTGTGTGTGTGTGTGTGTTGTCTGGGAGGCCTGCTAACACCCTGTCTCCGGGTGGAAGCCTGATTTATAAGGCTTCAAATGAGGTGCAACAGAGAAGGAGAGCCAGAACAAGCCCACGGCTGATTGTTTGTTTATTTACCTTTCTTTTTCATTTTTCCCCCTCCCTACGTCACGGGGGAGGAGGACCCGGGTGGAAACCAACAACTCCACAAGCAAAGGGAAGGGTTTCAACCAAACAAAGCAAACCAGGCAATTCAGGTTTTCCCCTTATGTTTTTTCTACTTCTTCAGATCAGAGCTAGACACAGGACCTGTGACACTAAAGATATCAGGAATGCTGTTTTTGTAGTTAAATTTTGTATATATATATAATGCTTTAACCATGTCTACAACCACCTCACATTCATTTGGGCATCATTGGGCAACAATGCCAATTTACTGATCTCCTGCATCCGACGACCTCCTTCCTCTCCACAATTACAACATTGGATTGTTTTTGTAGTTCTGGCTATCATTCCGAGAAATAACTACATTCACGCTGTTAATTGCTTGAATCTCAGAATACGGCAGGATTGTTAAAATATGTTTGATAGGGCAATAAACACCGGCAGTCATACAATCAAACCAATTTAAACAAAGCCCAAAGTTAGCCAACTTATTCGAAAGAGTTAATGAAGGCCAACAGTAAAGTTATTTCCTAGACTGCTCATTGTAAACATACATCGCATTTCCTTTTTCAATTTTGACCTTCTGAACTTGCTGTAGTAATGAGTGCACCGTATCTTTCTGCACTGAGGGATTATTGTCAACATTTCAGGAGAAACCTCACCGGAGAGTAACATGTTATTATTAACTGATACAACTGATGGCAAAACCCATGGACATAAAATCAGTTAGTTATACTGATTTATGAGAAACAAAGTCACACTTATTATTTATTCACATTTTCATTCACTTCGATAGCATAGAGTTTCTACCCGAAAAACACATTTTAACCTATGATTTTTTTAATTATTAAACAGCATTAAAAAATGACTCGCATGAGAGCAGACAGACACACACACACACACACACACACACACACCAGAACCAGGCGCACAAAGACACAATGAGACTTCAGTGAAAGAGAAGCGGCTCTGAGTGGAGAGGATGCAGAGCAAACTCCACAGGAAGCTCTGATAAGAGCACAACACTTATATCGCTCCTCACAACACAAAGGGGAACCTTTGACAGCTAGGAACCTTTAATGGATGTCTCGGCATGCCCTCTCCACCGCCAGTTATATCTGATGGATGTGTGTGGCGTGCAGGGCTGAATTAATAGAGGAAAGTTGCTTGTACGGATAGACGTTGGTGACAAGGCACATATTATTTCTTGTTTGACGGAGGGCAGAAAATAGAAAAGGCAGCTCAGAGCGCAGTGGTGATTGGGATTTTGATGTGAGACGGAGATAGAAGCAGACTTATATGGCATTTGCGTCTCTACTCCCGTAGAGACGCAAATATTTTTATGAAGTGTGATCTCAGTGCCTTGTTGCACTGCCCCGGGTTTCAATGTGTGAACACACCCAAGTTCACATGTATATTTATGTGTCTGTGAGTTTCAAAACTCTTAAATTTGAGCAAGTTTTTTGTAAATGCTTCATTGGATTGATAAATCAGTGTTCAGTATTGATCAGGGATATTCATTTGCCTTTTTCACATCAGAGACGGAACAATGGCCATCCGACGATGTGGAAATCTAACGAGTATGCCCGTGTTGGATTCAGTTGAGTGTAATCACACAAAGCACAGAGAAAAGGAGACTGCTTTTCAACCAAAGTTTGATGAAATATTTCTCTGCATTGAAGGTTTTTGCCGCCTGTGGAAAACAGGAAAGCAGGCCTGTGCCAATGTAAAGAGAAGGCCGACTCTCCCCTGGTTCACTTGGATGAATGAAAAACATTTTTTCAAAGAGAAATAGCAAAGAATAGGGACAGATTGCCTTTCATTATGGCTCTGGTTTTTAATCTATCTAGTTCAAGAATATGTGAAAATGTAGAGAAAGACAAGGGGGGTTACATGCACTTCTCCTTGAAGCAGCTAGGTGGTAGCCTGGAGCGCTATCTCTCGATGCAGCTGTACAAAACACAATATAAAAATGGTAATCAGAGTAAGACTTACATGCACGCACAAACACACGCTTTGTTTCACTCTGACGAGAGGGCCAGTCATGGAAACAGAGCAGTGACAGTGACAGATTGAGTGGCTGTGAAGTGGGCTGCGGAGCTGGTTGTTAGATGTGTTGCAAATTAAGGTGCAGGAAGACTAACAAGACATAAAGAAGTGTGTGTGAGAGTGTGTATCCTTTCTGGGAAAGGGTCTGTTTCCAGCTGGGAGGTCCCTTAACATGCACGCACACAACACACACACACACACACACACACACACACACACACACACACACACACACACACACACACACACACACACACACACACACACACAGACGGGGACTAATAAAGCGGCTGAAAGATTACAGATCCTCACAGCCTCCATGTGTTTGTGCACATTCTCATGTATGTGTATGTGGGCCTGGCCTGTGTGTGATGGATGGGGGCCTGCAGAGATGACCCTACCCTGCCACATCACTCAACAGTCTAAATGAGTGTGTGTCTGTCCACGTTTGTGTGTGAGTGTGTGTGTGGAGGTGAGAGGTGGACATGCACACAAGGCGTCCTGTCAGTAAACCCTCTCTTAGACCAGGAAGGGAAAAGACAGAGAATAAAAGATGGAAAGAAATAGAGAGAAAGAGATTAGTCATATTCTATTAACTTCAGGCCGCTCTGGGTGAGGATGGAGGGTGGGGGGTTTGTGGGGGTTGTGAAGAGTAAGATGAAAGAGGAAAGTTGCAATCACTAACTGATTAAAGTGTCTAACTCTTAATTCTTGATTTATTATCACATCTTAGTGATTTGTCTGTTGATTAAATTTATCGACAACTTTATTTGGACTGTGCCATTTTTTTATTCACACATTTTTTCTTTGTGTCACCACAACATCTCCTTGTACCTGACTTCTCATGCATGTACTGTCAGATAGTTTTTTTTAAATTCACCAAACCACCTGCACACTATTTAGTACCAAAAGTAACTGTCTAATGTGGAAGCGAAGACTTTGTTTGTTCAGCTAAATTCAAATATTATTCAAATATTATTCAAATGTCTTCTTCCAACACCTTGAAGGTGCAAAGTGTATTACATGGCCACATTATTTCATCTCTACCTCTGGGTCCATACACACAGTTAGGCAGTCATCAGTATATATACATTTAAAAAAAAAAAAAACACGCAACATTCAGCAAATTGTTGAAACTATGAGAGCTGGTCAAAATAACATTGGCCTTAGTTTATGTTAGCAATCTATGTGTTTGACACACTGACCTATGGATGTCCGGTCTGTGTAGACTTTGATGGTTTGTTTATTGGATTAAATCCAAAGTGGCAGAAACTAAAAGACGACTTGTACCTGAGTCTGTACCTGAGGGGTCTGATCCTGAGGGGTCTGATCCTGAGAGGTCTGATCCTGAGGGATCTGAACCAGAGGGGTCTGAACCCGATGGGTCTGATCCTGAGGGATCTGAACCAGAGGGGTCTGAACCTGAGGGGTCTGATCCTGAGGGGTCTGATCCTGAGAGGTCTGATCCTGAGGGATCTGAACCAGAGGGGTCTGAACCTGAGGGGTCTGATCCTGAAGGGTCTGATCCTGAGAGGTCTGATCCTGAGGGATCTGAACCTGAGGGGTCTGAACCCGAGGGGTCTGAACCTGAGGGGTCTAAACCCGATGGGTCTGATCCTGAGGGGTCTGAACCTGAGGGGTCTGAACCTGAGGGGTCTAAACCCGATGGGTCTGATCCTGAGGGGTCTGAACCTGAGGGGTCTGAACCTGAGGGGTCTGAACCCGATGGGTCTGATCCTGAGGGGTCTGAACCTGAGGGGTCTGAACCTGAGGGGTCTGAACCCGATGGGTCTGATCCTGAGGGGTCTGAACCTGAGGGGTCTGAACCTGAGGGGTCTGATCCTGAGGGGTCTGAACCTGAATTGAACTGACTAAAGGTCTGTCACCAGTATTCCAGTATGGCCCAGTATGGTACGTGGGGAGGAGCAAATGAAAAAAATGTAATTTGATGCAATGAACAAACTATCAAAACAAGGACCCTGTACCTAATAACGCGCCCTCGGGCAGCCCTTCTTCTTCTTCTTCTTCTTTGCCAGACTGGACGCTACAGACTCGCCTCTAAAGGTACAAGCTGCACACACATTAACACAATATATAGATGTCTTTGACATAATGTCAAAGCTGTAACTTCTTCACATTCTGTAGATAATGTTAGATAGATATCAAACATTGCGCTGACAACGTGGCTTTTCTTAAGACACACATTTGATCATTTAAATCAAACAACTGGAATCCATAAATGAATCCTTTGATCGAAATTAGGGATTCAACTATTTCTAGCAAAGATATGTTGAGTCCAAATGAAGGCAATCAGTAGCAGAGCCAAAGTGTTTCATCAAGAGGAGCCATACTGTGAGTATAGATTGGACCTTTAAAAATAAAGTGTGTGTGTGGATGAGTGTGTATGTGTGTGCGTGTAAGGCCAATTACTGATGCTGGTAATAGTACACCTGTGTAGCCATGTCTGGCAGTCTAATGACAGCTAAAGAGGAAACAGGCTGTAAATCCACACACACACACACACACACACACACACACACACACACACACACACACACACACACACACACACACACACACACACACACACACACACACACACACACACACACACACACATCGTTTAATCGAGTCAAGAGCCTTGTGTTGAACATCACATATTTAGTTTGTTTTTGTCAAAGTGAATACTACTGTAAAAGTGTGTGTCTGTACTGTGTGTGAGCGTTGGTTGTATCACTACTAATATGTATGCAAGGTGTTGCGTGTGTGTTTGCTGTGTGTGAGTGGATGTGTGGTGTGTGTGAAGGTGAGTGAAGGCGTGTTAAATGTGACCCATTTTATCTGGGCCGGGCAGCCATCGACATAATTAAAAACCAGGCAGGCAGGCCGGGGAGGGCCTGGGGCCTTGTAAAAGCCATCTGGGTTGTAGAGTGTGTGCGTGTGTGTGTGTGTGTGTGTCTGTGTGTGTGTCTGTCTACATGCATTGTGAGTGTCAGAATGTGGCTCGGCTCACTAATGACCCAACTTGCTTCTCTTAAATCAGCGTCTCTGCAGTCGCCGTCACAGAGCTATCATTTGTGGGGAGTGTGCATGTGCCACACTTAAAACAGCATGTGAAAAGTTCCAGTGTCCATCTCCCACACTCACAAAATCATTGTAAAGTCAAATCTCATTTTGTTTGAGTTTGACCCTGCTGACTTTCCCCTTTTCAGTAAGACTTGAACAGTTCTCATGCAGGTGGGAAAACGAGTGTAGAGTTGGGGATTTATAATCATGATTTAACTTGAGAATTATTGAATTAAATAAGTTGTACCTTTAGTGAGCACCTCTTTGCTAAATATGATCAATCAGTCTTTACTACCAGGCCGTGTACCATAGTCCTTCAAAGTAGCTCAGTTTGTATATGTAATTGTAAACAAATAAATCCTCCATGCACACCAAAAGTTAGTCATGGAGTTCCACACCATCAATAACAATAATAATATGTATCCTTGATCAGTATACTGTATGTCACTCGCAGATAAAACACATTTCAAGGACTGCCTTTTTCACCTATAAAACATTGCAAAAAATCAGGCACACCCTGTCTCAAAGCGGTGCAGAAAAATGTGTTGATGCATTTGTTACTCTTTGACTAGATTACTGCCATTTCTCATTATCAGGCTGCTCTAATACGTCTCTTAAACCTCTCCAGTTGATCCAAAACCAAAAGTAAGAAATAGATCACATTACTCCTCTATTAGCACTGGCTCCCTGTAAAATCACAAATTTAATTTAAAATCTCCTTACTGACAAAGCCGTAATTGGTGATGCACCATAATATCTTAAGGCGTTTATAGTGCCATTTTACCCACTAGAGAGCTGTGCTCACTGAATGTGGGGCTACTTGTGGTTCTAGAGTCTTAAAAAGAAGGATGGGGGCCAGAGCCTACAGCTATCGAGCTCCTCTCCTGTGGAACCAGCTTCTACTTTCAGGCAGGGGGACGAACACAGTCACCTCATTTAAGAGTAGACTTAAGACTTTTCTCTTTGATAGTGCTAGGTTTATAGTTAGGGCTGGATCAGGTTTATAGTTAGGGCTGGATCAGGTTTATAGTTAGGGCAGGCTCAGGTTTATCATTAGGGCTGGCTTAGGTTTATAGTTAGGGCTGGATCAGGTTTATAGTTAGGGCTGGATCAGGTTTATCATTAGGGCTGGATCAGGTTTATAGTTAGGGCTGGATCAGGTTTATAGTTAGGGCTGGATCAGGTTTATAGTTACGGCTGGATCAGGTTTATAGTTAGGGCTGGATCAGGTTTATAGTTACGGCTGGATCAGGTTTATAGTTAGGGCTGGATCAGGTTTATAGTTAGGGCTGGATCAGGTTTATAGTTAGGGCTGGATCAGGTTTATAGTTAGGGCTGGATCAGATTTATAGTTAGGGCTGGCTCAGGTTTATAGTTAGGGCTGGCTCAGGTTTATAGTTAGGGCTGGATCAGGTTTATAGTTAGGGCTGGATCAGGTTTATAGTTAGGGCTGGATCAGGTTTATAGTTAGGGCTGGCTCAGGTTTATAGTTAGGACTGGTTCAGGTTTATAGTTAGGGCTGGATCAGGTTTATAGTTAGGGCTGGATCAGGTTTATAGTTAGGGCTGGATCAGGTTTATAGTTAGGGCTGGATCAGGTTTATAGTTAGGGCTGGATCAGGTTTATAGTTAGGGCTGGATCAGGTTTATAGTTAGGGCTGGCTCAGGTTTATAGTTAGGACTGGTTCAGGTTTATAGTTAGGGCTGGATCAGGTTTATAGTTAGGGCTGGATCAGGTTTATAGTTAGGGCTGGATCAGGTTTATAGTTAGGGCTGGATCAGGTTTATAGTTAGGGCTGGATCAGGTTTATAGTTAGGGCTGGATCAGGTTTATAGTTAGGGCTGGATCAGGTTTATAGTTAGGGCTGGATCAGGTTTATAGTTAGGGCTGGCTCAGGTTTATAGTTAGGGCTGGATCAGGTTTATAGTTAGGACTGGATCAGGTTTATAGTTAGGGCTGGATCAGGTTTATAGTTAGGGCTGGATCAGGTTTATAGTTAGGGCTGGCTCAGGTTTATAGTTAGGGCTGGATCAGGTTTATAGTTAGGACTGGATCAGGTTTATAGTTAGGGCTGGATCAGGTTTATAGTTAGGGCTGGCTCAGGTTTATAGTTAGGGCTGGCTCAGGTTTATAGTTAGGGCTGGCTCAGGTTTATAGTTAGGGCTGGATCAGGTTTATAGTTAGCCCCTAGATATGTTGCTAAAGACCTAGACTGCCAGGAGACATCTTAGGATACACTGAGGTCCTCTCTCCTCTTCTCTATCTCTATCCTTCTGTATGAATCCATGTCATGCTCATTACTAACTCTACTTCTTCGCCAGACTCTTTCCAGGCATTGTGGGTATACCTGGACCGTGACCGTGCCTCTGGCCATGGCCCTGCTGACATCCACTGCTACTATCATTATTATTATAATGCTGCTATTATTATTATTATTGTCATTTTTCCATCATTATTTTAATTGGTGCTCTCATTATATGAATAATGTATGTCTGCAGTGAATGTATTGTAACTCTGTTACGTTATTAATTCTGTACACATGACATCTATTACACTTCTGTCCATCCTGAGAGAGGGATCCCTCCTCTCTCGAAGGTTTTTTTTCTTTTTTTTCTCCCTGTTGTAGTAGTTTTGCGGTGAGTTTCTCCTGTTCTGATGCACAGAGGACAGAGGACGCAGTGTTCAGATTGTAAAGCCCTCTGAGGCATTTGGGATTTGTTATTTTGGGCAATACAAAATAGATTGAATTGAATTTGGAAGACATACATTTGACTTATTGATTTATTCTGTTTACTTACCCAGAATAACTTTGTGTCCTATTGCCAGTAGCTACATTTTTTCCCCCAGCTGCAGACATCTATTGTGCTTTTAAAATGAATAAATAACCATTTTTCCAATTCAAATTCCGTAATATGTTTAATTGAACACGAGCAGAGCTTTTCATGTGTGTAACCAGTGACTATGTATTTGTGTTTAAATATTACATATATATTTACACCATGTTATCTTTAGCATCACGCCACCATGTCCACCTCCACACCGCTGCAGCTCATCTGAATGAGCAGGTTGCCATGTGCTGGGTTGCCAGGTTAGTGTAACTTTAAACAGGAAGTGTGCACACTTTAAAAGAAGAGAGGCAGTGGGTTTTCAGGCTGGACCTCGTTAATGAAATGGCTTTGTGTTATTTACAGCCCCTTGTTAAAAGGCTGGATGAGTGTGGGGAAGTGTGTCTGCACGTGTGTATGCCATCTTATATGTGTTGAGTCTACTGAGTGTGTGTGCTTATGTGCATGCATTTCTGCCTGTGTACATGTGTGTTTTTTATGTATATGTGATGTGTTACAAGTGTACATGTGTAGGTGTGTGTGTGTGTGTGTGTGTGTGTGTGTGTGCGCACGCACAAATGTTACCATCATGCTATGTCTGTTTTACTGTCGGACAGCCTTTTACAGGCCGGGCTTTATGATATGTATTTAGGGCAATTAGTGAGCAGATATATTGGCTCATTATAGTGAAGCAGGTGTAGTGTAAATGGGGAAATATATGAACGGTACATCAGGGTCACACACTCTGTCTGTGCAGTCTGAAGGCTAACATAAGCAAGACTTATGTGTGTGACAAACAGGAGCGCACACATTGAACTCAGTAAGAGCCAGACTGAGGAAACATTTTCTCATACTGGCCTCGGTCAAAGAAATCATACGATCCATGAAGAACATTTATCACATTTTAAAATAATTGTTAACAGGCTCGAGAAGAGAACAAAGTGAGTAAAAAAGTTGAATATTAACTGAGAAGGAGGCAGCGTTAGTAAAGTATGTGTTTATTGGCTAAAAGCAACGCACAGTGAGCAAAGTGCTTGTTTATTGGCTACAGAGACTAACGTTTGATGGTGCTGCTGGGCTGGTCTCCAGAGTCCACACATACAGACACACATAAACCTACAAACACAAACGTGCATACTGAATTACTACATGCATGTACAGCCACTAGTGTTGTTATGAGTTCATAACAATGAGTTCAAAAAGTGTCCATTGCAAGACTAAGGAACAATCTCAATAAAACCCATGTCGGAAGCGCCAAAGTTTGAAAGTATTTTCTGGAGAAAGGATGTGTTTATGTGTGTGTGTGTGTGTGTGTGTATGCCTGCATGTGTGTGTGTGTGTGTGTGTGTGTGTGTGTGTGTGTGTGCATGCATGTGATTGTATGATTGTAGTGCACACTTTTTGTATTTCATACTGATGCAGTGTGCTTCAAACCACGAATCTTTACATTTCAACGAGCCATTCTGGAATTTAAAACATGAAATATTTACGCAA
This sequence comes from Cottus gobio, assembly GCA_023566465.1. NCBI lineage: Eukaryota > Metazoa > Chordata > Actinopteri > Perciformes > Cottidae > Cottus > Cottus gobio. The sequence goes on along the minus strand of CM042215.1, from coordinate 17,035,493 downwards.
TTAAACTTCAACATAAGTATCTCAAAATTTAAGCATGCAATGCAAATGAACTATTTTTGCTTTCTCTTTACTAAGTTCTCAAATAGTAGATGTGAAATAAAACTTCCTGTGCTTAAGCAAAGCAACTAAATCAATCAAGTACAATGCATCCATGCCAAGAAAAAGGGCAAATAATAATAAGGAGAGGAAGCTTGTATTCAACACTGACAAAACTTGACCTCCACTCTATCGACTGACATCGGAAGTGAAACATAAATTGGGACAATTCCTGGAACCGTGCAAACACAAATAGGGAAGTGGTGCTCGGTACAAATTTATAGAGCACATAACACCATCAATTATTTATTAACACCTAACACTATTTCTTTTTGTAATACAATGGGCAGTGATGAAGGAAAAGAGAAGCATGATAATGGAAACGCAGTGAAAAACTTTTAATTTACAATCATATGTCTAGTAATCGAAACCAGACAACAGGGCTTTCCAGCATGAACAGAAAGATACTTTTTCCCTCTACATGCCAGTTCCTGCTCAGTATCAAATCAAAGTTGGCCTCATACGTCTGACCAACTAGCTCATTGCTTGAATCTCAGGGAAGGACACTGACACAAAACAGAAGATGTTTCCAACCATTTCTTTTAAATTTCAGTTTTTGGTGGAATGTCATTTGGTTGTAGGAAGTTGCAGCGTCCTTGTGTGTTACGAGATCAACGAGTTGGCAGGACAGCAGACAGCTGAGACCAGATCGTACAGTACACTTTTAAACGGGAGAGAACCAGAAAGAGATGGAAAGACACTCACGTCTTCCTCTTTTCTCTATCAGTCTTCCTCAATTAATCTCACTTCATCATCACCCATAGTCCACCTAGGCTTTTGCAGGAGGTTTAAATTTAGGAGCTCAAATTGACAAAAAAATGCATTGTGAAGTGAAGTAGTGCCGGTGAAAAAAGCAGCAGCTGGATAGGACAGCATGTGGCAGAAGCCCTGTGTGGCTGCAGGCCTGGGACTTATTGGAACCATCTGAGCAGAACCCTTGTTTACTCTAACAAGCAGACTGCACTTTCTCCTCTCACCACCTCCTCTGTCCTCCTCCTCCTCACCTGGAGCGAGTAGCCAGACTTTATTCCTCCGTCTGATGACCCCAAATAAAGCATTTACTCCAGGATCAAATATTTAGAAAAAAAGACATGAATGGCTCAACAAAAACAAAAGCCTCATCGAGGTGATCCCGCATTTTGTGAGGCCTTTTTTCAGATAAATATTTTTTGAAGATGATAAACTGATTAAAATAAAGTGGATATGTTTTAAATGAAGTTACATTATTTACAAAAACATTTAAAATAAGGTAAACAAAGATTTAATTGTGACAGCACTTTATACTGAAGTTGACTGTAGAAGAACCTTGTTTGTGTGTTAAAGTGTGTTATAAGGATAACTGAGCACATTAAGGGGGCTGCTATTTTTTACCCTTTTATAATAAATAATATAATTGTTAAATGCAAAAAAAGTATTGATAATTGATGTTGCACATTATTGTATCCCTTAAATGTATTAAAAAAGTTCACCCCTCTTCTACTTCTTGTGCAGAGGAAAGTAAAGAAAGAGAAATAAAAGAGGCTCTAACTCTGCCCTGTCAGGCGGATGTGAGGAGGGGTGCTCTGCCCAGAAGGATTAGCTGTAGCCACAAAGGCATGCGTGATGCTATGAGACGTGTTACTCTCCTCCAACAGGATTAGAAGAATATCTGGCTATTCTCATCTCAACCAAAGGATAATTTAATGCGTGTGTTCTCATCTGAGCTCGTGTGTGGCTGCTGAACTTAGGTCTGTCTATCTGAGTGTGCCTCTATGTCTGTCTGCACACATGTGTCGGCCTGGCCCTCCCCTCCGCCGCCCTACCAGGGGCTGAGACTAGCCAGGACAGGAGGACCAATAAAAACGTACTCTTCGAGTGTTGGGCCTGCTGGCGAGAAGCAGAGGAAAAGACCTATTTCACTGTTGTGTAAACCATTGTTTCATTTCCACACTTCTCTGTCCCTCATTTGGCTCTGATATTTCACAGGGCTTTTGGCCCCGGTCCAAGTGTGAACACAATACAGCTATTGAGATCATGGCTCGCACCTCCTGGCCTCTGCCGGGCTCAGCACTAGCTTTAGCTCTTGCAGCTACCACTTCATGCTCAAACCTCCATAACCACTTCTTCCTTTTTCTTTCCTTTCCTTAATTTTTTAAGTCAGGATTCTGCACAGACAGACTCACCACAACCCCGGGACCCCATCTCCCTTCTCGTCATCTTAAGCCCTCACCTTAACTTGCTCTGGAGGACCCAGATGTGCAGGTAATGGATCCCGCTTGACCACCTCTACCAAGAGGCCCATATATCCAACTTTTAATTAAGAACGCTCATCCCCTCTCCTGAGAGAGAGGAAAACGGTGGTAGAGGCTGGGGGTAGCAGTGAGTGAGTGGATGGTGTGCGTGTATGTTGCAGAGGAGCCCTGCAGCCATCTGCTTTGTGTTAGACACAATATTAAGAGTGTGTCAGTGGCCAATGCATGGCTGATGGCTATCAATCTGCCCTTTAATGTATGACGGGATATATAGAGGGATGGATGGATATGGGCCCCCCTCAGAGAAGCAAATGGCTAAACGGGCGCATTAAGGTGATTGAGGCCCATGGTGAAGAAAAAAAACGCAAGGGGAGTGGAGATGGATGGGCGAAGTGTTAAACAACAAGAAAGCTCCAGGAAAACATAAATGATTAGTCAATTAAACGATTGCATTGATTCTTTGTTGGACTTTAGGTAAGTGTAAATGGCATTGGTTAGAACATAATGAGCAATATATTTATACAATTATTAGTTTCAAAACTGAAAAATAGTTTTCAGCAATCATACATGCCAATAAACCTTTAATTTGTGAGAAAGAAACAGGGGTAGGAGGAAGAGAGGCGGTCAGGACAAAGAGAGATAAATGAGGAGGAGGAGCAGCTGTTGACACAAGCCTTCTCCCCTGTCAGATAAGAGATAACTGGGCTGCCAGTGTTTAGACGCACCATTAGTAGTGTCATCAATCATACACACACACACTCACACACACTCACACTCACAGCAACATACACACAGAGTGAGGAGACGGAAGAGGATTACTGGGTGTGACACAACATATTGCTCTATTAATGCTTCAAGCATGTCAGACTACATCCTTTTTTTTTACAGCTCATCAAGCACACACATGCACAGGCACAGGCACAGGCACTGACACACACACACACACACACACACACACACACACACACACACACACACACACACACCCTGTCTGTAGCTGCTGGTGAGCTTTCCATTCCATTCATCTGCACTGCACAGCACAGAGCCAAGCAGCATTAGAGACTTGATGCTTGCAGCATATCTAAAGACTCCTAATACCACTGTGGCATAAGAACAGAGGCAGCAGTCCATCATCGAACTGAGCTAAAGAGCAGATTAATGCACATAAGACTTAGTTATTTAATACAGTCCAGCTTTCCACGTTGTGCTCTTGTGTTTCACAGTTAAATTATAATTATGAGATTTGCCATTGCTGCAGAGGAATGGGCACACAGTAAATATGTTTGCAATTGTATAGAGTATGCATGGACTGTGGGTTTTTTATGTGTGTATCTACAATACAATGTAGTGTACAGTTATATATTATCTAACTCTGTGCAGGAGAAATAAGTGACATCAGAGCTACAGCATGCAGTCACAGTCAGATATGCAGAGTTGGGCTGGGTACAGAGGGGTCATAAAGGACAGAGAGAGGGCACAATTCCAACTTTAACTCCCACCTGGAAACTTCTCATTAAAACTCAAACGGCCCACGGCATCCAAGTCGCCATTAAAGTCACACTAGCAAATAACAATGACTTTCAAGCTATCCTTTGATTAATAATGCTGTCACTACAACTTACTTGTGGCTTTGCAAAGACCCCAAAAACTTTTTAGATTGGTCCTGGGCTCCCCACGGTCACACTAAAAGCTAAGGCATAATTTGGCCATTCACTAACAACGCTTGGAGAACGCTTCCCTCAAGGAACACAATCAGGCATAATTGGCCAATCAGCATCGGGAACAAACACAACAATATACCTCACACAGTGAGGCTGTTGGATACTGTCATGTGGACAAGACGTCAAACATAAAAATAAAGAGCAAAAGGACACAACACGCTATTACTGTTATTCACTTGAGAATACACGTTGGGCTGTTTGAAGGTTGGCTGATAAAAAATACATGAATAGTATTTTGTTTATGAAACTGCTCAGATATATGTACATTAGAGGGATCATAGCAAGAAGAAAGAACTTGACATGTGACGATTCACATGTTCACCCCCCCGTTTTATTTTGCTATAAAACACATAAAATATAAAAAATAATATTTGTGATCAAAGAAATAACAAATACGAACAGAAATAGATACATAAAATACATTTTAACATGTGTATGAAACCCCTTCATTCAAACTCTGTTTTTTTTGCTTGCACAGATGTTGACATTTAACTGCATTAGATAATAACTTAAATTGTAGTCTTGCGTTAATCTATGTATTCAAGAACCTTGTAATCAATTTGAAAGGGAAAACAGATTACAATATGTTTGATTTTTGATGGGAATGTGACGCTTTTGTTTACATTTGGGTAACTAATAATGCCTTGGATTTTACCATAAACCTACAGTTTATTAGAAGGCAAAATAATTTCCACTCTGTCGCAGATTGTGAAAAACTGATTTGAAACAAATTGTTACTATTGGGAAAAAAAAACAATTTTATTTGATCAATTTAATGAAAATAAACATAAAACTCTGCGATTCTCTTTTTTAACCAAGTCCCTGAAGGGTTTTCACCCAACAAACGAATAAAACTGATATCAGTAAACAGAAGCTGATCTATGAAGCTGTTTGAGTATAATCAATAACACTGGGGTTATTGATTGATTGGGTTACACTTAAGGTGCTGCTGTCATCCATCGCTCAGCACTTAGACGTCATTATCTATTATTGACCAACTATCGATCAGTTTAGCCAAAAGGAGTCAATGCAACCATAGCCCGTTTAATTTGATAGACTTTTTAAAAAAATCAATAGAAGATATTTTAGAAGACATGAGAGAACAGGGTATGCTCATGTTGAAGGCAGCCAAAAACCATTTCCGTCAGTTACAGCAACTGTGTTGGTCTTTTCAAACTCTTTGCATTTGTTTTGGCAATCTTTCAGTACTTGAAGGCACCATGAACATGCATTTTTACATGCACATAATAGAATGAATGCAATGGAATTAATTTATGTACAACTTCTGCATGTGATTGTAGGCCTGTGTGTGTGTGTGTGTGTGTGTGAGTGTGTGTATTTGTGTTTGTGTCTATGTACAGTATATCTCTATTAATGTGGGCTTGAGCTTGTTAGTTGTACTAATTACTCCAAACAGCACAATAGATCTTTTTAGCCCGAGGGGCGTATTCACTATGACCTCCCTGTGTGCTGGAGCCCAGTGGTCCTTGGAGGTATATAGGAAGTAAACATGTTGACTGCACCTCCACCCCACCATACCACCATCCATTTACTTCCACACACGTGCAATTAACGAGCCACTCGCTAATTTGGGGCCGGTGCATATATGTAAATGAAAGGCAAACAAAAGGAGTGGGTGATGGATGACAAGAAAGGGGGCTTGGGAAGGGTCCATGTGGGACACTTAGCACCGCGACACTAATTAAAAAGCCATAGCACTGAGAGCTCTGAGGTAACTCATTAGCTGCAACCTGCTCCCGAGTCACACAGCGCACTGCACTGAGTGCTAATGCTAGGAAAGCCACATAGAGAAAGAGAGAGAGAGAGAAAAAAACAGTAGGAGAATGATGGACGTGGGCATTGTGCTAGACTGAAGTGTCCATGTGGGCATATAAGCCCAGCCAAATTAGCTTGGTTGCATTAGCCCTCCTGTGCCATTACCCATTAGTTTAGTGCAGGGGGTAGCAAGCTGAAGAAAGGTTACCATAAGCATGGCAATTAGGGCTGTAATAGGATAAACAACAACCTGGCCGATGGAGGGAATGAAGCAGAACACATTGTAGGGAATGATTACAGAGGCCGGGTGCGTGGAGGTGGGTGACTTCAGCTATATTGATCTGTGGCACTGCAGTGAAGGGAGCTGAAAGTGGCACCCACTGGGCCTGCATGGCTTCTATATAGTGTCCACATGGAAACACAGACACGAACAGATGTGCACAGACTCTTATTCTCTCATACCTGCAAGCACACTATACGTGTGTGTGTGTGTGTGTGTGTGTGTGTATGGAACGTAGCCTATGAGTGGCAACACCACTAGTGGTTGTGCCCATGGTGTGTTTCTCCACTGCGATTCATTTCATCCGAGTACGAGCCGTCACGGTCTTTCCCCCGCTGCTCTTTATAAAACGCAGTCTTCTCCTAACATATACTTCATTGTTTAACAACAAACCTCCAGAAATACCATTTTCATAGAGGAGGACCAGGAGTAGGGAAAAAAAGTGGGATCAATGGTGCAAAAAATTGTTTTTTATCGAATGCTGCGTGGTCCACATTTCCTGCAAACACAGATAAGAGAATGGGAGTGAGCAGACCCTTGTGCGTATTTGTGTATGTGCGGTTGGTTGGGAGAGAGAAAGAGGGGGGTGCGGAAATAAATGAGATTATTGATGTTACATGTCAAATATAATTGCTGAGATTTGAGCAAAGAGGAGGAGAGAGCAGGCTGATGGGCTCGCTGATCCGTAGAATGCTTCATCGAGGAGAAAAGGCCAACAAGTCACGGAATTTGGACTGTAACCTCGGGTGTGTACATAAGTGTGTGATACTGTGGGGGAATGAGATCGCTTAGCCTCAACACTGAGCTGTTAACTTTTAAACTTTAGTTTCTAGACACACACACACACACTCTCTCTCTCTCTGCCTGCATGTCTTAATCCTAAAACAAGGCGTCACGTCGCAGTCTGTCAGTTGTAATATGTTCTGATGTTTGCTCGTGCATCTACTCTTCATAATTTGCCTCTCAGGTCAGACATTTTGGAAAGTTCATCCAACTGAAATCCTCTGAGGCCTTACAGCATGCATGCTTTATCTTCCCTGTGGATCCCGCTTTAATAGAAGAAGAGCTGAATGATAACTTGGGAATACACAGAGTCTAAAGGTTGTACAGGATTTGCATATGTTATGATGTTTTTTTTATTACAGAGCATGGGAATGCAGTATATCCAATCTGATTTTAGTTTGGAGAAGAAGTCCGACTTGTCATTGGTGGAGTCCTTTCAGGTGAATTCCCTGATCAGGTAGAGTAACATACGCTTCCTAGTATGCTACATTACCATACACTTTTTAATCCAGAGTTTGCCAAAAGTATGCTCATTACATCAGAGAAAAGTGATCATGCCTTTCCACTTAGAGATCGAGAGCTACGAGCTGAAAAGGCTCGAGCAAAAGCTTAAAGATAAGATAAAAACAAAAATGGATAAATGGATGTGTATATGTGTGTGTTTTGGATAGCATTTGATGAATAGTCCCATATCAGATGGATGCAGAGAGATGTCCAGATATTTTATGAAATTAAAGATCATCTGCAAGGCAAAATGGACATCTAGTTTGTGTGTGTGTGTGTGTGTGTGTGTGTGTGTGTGTGTTTCTATTCTACTATTTCTGCTCATTTCCAGCATACATTGTCTTCATAAGTAAACAGTTGCTCTCTCCTTGAGGAAAATCTCAAATCCTGACCTCTTAAAAGGTAACATTTTCCAGCTCAGTGGCCAAGATGGCCCTCTGGCTCGATCATTATTTAAATGTCATGGCAGCGTCGACTTCGGGATCATTTCTTCCTGTTAACAGAGAGATGTGTTTGTGGCACAAGAAGAAAGTTACAAAAGAGACATCAGAGAGAACGAGCGTACAAATGTACTGCAAATGGCTCAAAGTGATGCTGTAGCTGCACTGTAGAGACCATTTTGTAATACATGTTTTGTTTAAACCTATTTTCTTTACACACTTTGATATTAGAAATACAATTGAAAAAAAATCAAAAGGTACTTAAGACACTGCCCCATGAAGTGCAGAGCATGCCGTCCACTTCCTACTCCAACATATACTGCTACAGGACTTGTGTGTCTGTCAACATCCGTCTGGGTGATTTTGTGTGTCATTGTGTCTTTTCCCCCCGGCGTATCTCTCCTCGGAGCACATCCTGTCCATCCCCAGTTAAAACTCCCAATCTGCAATCGGATCCTGAAGGTAGGCAAGTCCCCCTGCCAAGTCTCTCATATTTTCAAGCTGACCGTTTTATGGCAAGATCTGTAAAATAAGCCCTCCACCTTGGCCCTGGGTTCACGCCACCTCCATAAATAGTGAGCTTATGACACAGGGCGCAGGGGTCAGGCCGGATTGAAGAGAGTGGTGGTTGTCAGAGAACATCTTCAAGCCAAATGGTTTTCTTGTGTCATTTATCACGGACTTTGATTCATGCTTTACTTCCAATACTCACAAATAGCAGACTTCTTCATTTAGTGGATTTAAGTGTAAACTTAGCAGACGTGTTTTACCTCATTCTGCCTCTCCGCTCCTCTCCTCTCACTCAGCATCAGATGCTGGGGGTGAACGTATCTAATGACTCCAGCGCGGCCCTATCAATCAACGGCCTTATGTGGACAGTGGAAATCAATGGTTCCACACAGAGCTACCTGAGGTCCCCCACACTTCCTTTGTCATAACCGCTCGATACGTCAATGAGCAGAAACTACAACACATTTCAGTCGGGAGGCTTTTGGCGAGCGTGGTGGGTGTAAATCTTTTTGCTGTTTTACGATGATTGTGAACTTCTCCATTTCAAAGCAGCATTGTGTTGTGTCAAAGATCACCTATTCAAGTCTGCGGCTGTAGTCTTTCTTTCATTGATAATTCATTCATCCCTTCTCTTTGTTCCCCTCAGCCGCTCATATTTTGTGTTGCATGATCTTTCTTTGATAGATTCTGTGTTTTCTCTTTTCCCTGTCTGCATTTCTCCCTCACTTTCTCTCCTCTCAGCTCCAGACTCTCTTCTCTCTGGGCGCTTATTGACATTTCCCTGCTAACCTTCTCTTTTACGCTCACCTTAGTCCGCGCTCCCTTATCAGATGTGCAGGTGGTTTGGAGTTTCATTCGCCCTCACTCCCTACTCTCCTCCTTTCCTCCGGGTTATTCATCTTTCCTTCCTGTGCTCTGAAAGTCAAGCTTGCCTTTACAAAACCCCCTGCGGTCTTATCTGGAAGACCCCGGGACACCACAGTCATCGCAGCAGCCAGCAGGAGAGAATGGAGACCACAGCTCCCGTGGGAGGAGGCCGTAGGGACCAAGGTGTGTGTGTGTGTGTGTGTGTGTGTGTGTGTGTGTGTGTGTGTGTGTGTGTGCGTGAGAAAGTTCAGTGCCATTACAGCAGTCTATTTACTGCCCAACTGTCTAAACACTTGTGATAACATCCAGTGGTGCAGCAGCAGACTACAGTACTCCAGGGACAGTGCTGATGCGGCTCAACATGATATTGATATGTCCATTTACTATTTATTGATCTACTGATTTATTGGTTTTCCTAGCAAATGTCACAGGTCACCGGAGGCCAAGATAACATTTTCAGACTGATTATCCAAAACATAAAGAAATCAAATTTAAAATGACACAAACACGTTGGCATTTTGGCTCCATAAATAACTTAAATGACAGCAACATCGACACCTTAATAACTTGCTCTGACATTGTTTCTTAATGAGATTAGATTTTTGGACCATCTGTCAAAGCGGCAATGAAATTAAGTGATTTTGTCCAATGGAATCTCCATTTCCTCCTTATGTTGTTTGTTTGCGTGTGTGTGTGTGTGTGTGTGTGCATGTGTGGTCTTTGTCACAGTCTCTCCAGGTGCACATGGCACATATCCTATATTCATATCCTTACTCTGTTCTGGCCAAGAAAGCTCAGCTCCCCAAGGAGAGCACCTGTCTCTCTCTCTCTCACACACACACACACACACACACACACACACACACACACACACACACACACACACACACACACACACACACACACACACACACACACACTTCGTCAGGTTCTCCCATTCTTTTTTTCTCTCCTGAGCAGCCTCATTAACAGCTTTATGGTATTCCTCATTCACACACACACACACACACACACACACACACACACACACACATATTTTGATTAATGGAGAGAACAATGACGACAATATGTGGAGTAGCAGGAAAGAAACCAACCCCAGAGGGAATATATAGGAACTAGAATGATATGAATGGGTATGGAAAATACAATTAACCCCCCGGCTCAACATTGAAGGCTTCTATTCTAAGAAGTTATCCGTTACCAAATAATGACTGAATGAGATCAAAGGACCAAAAAAAAGCATAACTTTACACAAAATCCTTGTAATCTAAATCATGTACCCGTTAAGTACAATTTGGACTAAAATGATCTGTGATAAATGTTTTCATATATGACTATTTAGGGTCATACATTCCTAAATGGTGAGATGGGTAGAGATAGACAGACAGGGCCTGGCTGCTGCTGCTGAGTGTATTTATAGTTATTATCATCCAGTCTGTAATGCTGGCGATGTACTCAAGCTATTAGGCAACGGGGAGAATGACATCACATCAAAACGAGAAGGACAGATGATTAAGACATTACGGTTGCTCTCAAAACTTTCCTTCAATTGCCCTTTTGGAACAAAACATCCTCACTTCACTTCGTCTGATGTCAGATCTTTTTTGAAAACTCTATTTGGGAATCATGGGCCCATTGTTCACAGTCCCTCCACAGCTTTTGTTCCTGCATTTGTGTTTATTTGAGATGTTTACAGAGCGTATGTCTCAGCCACGTATATAACGAACGATGATGGATTGTCAGAGAACAGTGGGGCTGGGCTGTGATGACAGGTAAGCCCCCTCTTTTTGAAGGTCACATCAAAAGGCAGATGTTTTGTGACTTACAAAAATCTATTACTCGTAGTAAAATGTTGCTGTTTACAGATTTCACAATCAAGATGGGGTTTTCAGCGGTAATGAAATTCAAGTATACACCCACCTAACATCTTCGATCTCTGGCCTGATAACATGGATGATAACCATAAAGAAAGAAAGAAGGAAAGGGGGATATGAAGATGAATTATAAAGTGGTAAATGAGAGAGAGAGTTGAAAGCAGGAGGTGAGAGAGTAAAGCATTAGCACATTAGTGACAATTTGGTTGTGTTCAGAATACCTCATTCTGCAGCCGTGCTTTGCCTGTTGGATACTACCAAAGACGTGTGCATGTGTGTGTGTGTGTGTGTGTGTGTGTGTGTGCCAAGAGAACTTGTGTCAGGGTTGTTTCAGTGCATACACAACATAACCTTGTTTCCGTTGAGGTGGCTCTGTCTCGAGATTTAAGCCGTGCAGTCTTTCTGTTTACTTGCTGTCTGTATGTTTGTGTGTCTGCCCGTGTGTGTCTGCCCGTGTGTCACACGGCTACCTGCCTGACACAAAATAGAAGATAAGACACTTTCAGTACTGACTCAACTTTTCCCTCGATCTCATTCACACTACAAGTCATTATTTATCTTCTCTAATATGTGTGCACTTCAGCACCTTCATGTGAACACACAGCCTCACTGTACCAAATTAAGACGAATATGTTACATTACATTACATTACATTTCATTTAGCTGACGCTTTTATCCAAAGCGACTTACATGATATACAGTAGACCGTAGACACAGCAACGGTGAGCAATGAGGGTTAAGTGTCTTGCTCAAGGACACAACGACATGGACTGGCTGAGCCGGGGTTTGAACCACCGACCCTCTGATTGAAAGACTGACTTGCTAACCACTGAGCCACCGTCGCCCCATATGTGAGGCCCCAATATGTGAGGCTCAGTGCATGATAACCCGCCATCGAAACCGGACAGTTTGTTACAGAGACCTGGGGATCTGTGAAACAGCCGAGACGCCAGCACAGATTAAGCTGACATGTTTGCAGAGGGGCACTGGGAGTCCACCTCCATACGAACGCCGCTGCACACCAGTGACATCATAATCCAGACAGCCAAAAGTTACATTTTAACTACATGGTGAAAGGCAGTATGATGGGGGGTGTACTTAAAATGAGGAAGTTGTTGTGAGCATGTGTTTGTATTAGTGAGATGAATATTATATATGTATGGAGCTACACAGGTGAACACACACAATACACACACACACACACACACACAAACACACACACACACATTCCACACACTGAACATCCAGTTGAAGGATACAGTAGCTAAACTCCTAGACAGGAGACAAGACTTGCCTTTCACCTCAACACTAAAGGTCCTCTGTCTTCTCAACTATTAGCCCGGGGGCCAACAGATATGTTGTTAATGGCTAAAATAAATGGTTCTCCAATCACAGAGGGTGATCGGTGGAGGTTATCATCCCTGGTGTAGGGAGGGAGAGACAGAGAGAGAGAGAGAGAGAGAGAGAAGGAGGGAGAGACAGCTTAATTCCTTCCAGCTGCAAAGCTCTGAGTGTGTGTGTGTGTGTGTGTGTGTGTGTGTGTGTGTGTGTGTGTGTGTGTGTGTGTGTGTGTGTGTGTGTGTGTGTGTGTGTGAGTGAGTGACTGAATGTTCAGGGGCTAAATTGACAGATTTACGTGGCCCCTTAAACGCACCAGACAGGCCAGGCTGCATATACTGTAAGAGAGGCCTTGTTAGAAAAAAGACGAGGCACCCCAGACCAGACGGCATGCTCGTGTGTGTGCGTTCAAGTGATCCATTTGTTGAGTTAAAAAAAGAGATTGATTCTGTTATCACTTTAGCGCTGCTGTTTGTAAGAATTATGTAGCATTGAGATATTTTCTGTCCTCGCACCTTCGTTTTTCCGTGTGTGATATATTTGAATTTAGCAGTCACCTCGACTCACACACACACACACACACACACACACACACACACACACACACACACACACACACACACACACACACACACACACACACACACACACACACACACACACACACACACACACACACACACACACACCTTTTTTCCACTTATTTCATTTCCTCACTTATGTAGTTACAGTAGTGGGACCACCACAGCCTCTCCTGCTAAGCACACCTTGTGGCGAGGGGCACATAGTTCACAGCCTCGCACAAACACATAAACACACACACACATTAATGGGTTTCCCAGACCTATACGTTACTCTTGGCCAATGCATACTGTACGAGTGAGGTTGGCAGCACTCACTGTCAGAGAGCCACACGTGTGGAAAGGGAAGTGTGAAGAGTGGTGGAGAGTTGGCTTGTGTTGCTTTTTCAGGCAGAAATTGTTGGGCGGAAATTGAAATCAAACGTTTTGTAATTTCCCAACAATTAGGTCTTGTTTTTTCTGAGATGTTTGATTGATTAGGTGTGTGCTTGTGGATCTCTTTTTGTCTTGAGGTGACATCTTCAAATAGTTTTGACAGACTAACAGTCCAATACCCAAGGATGATCAATTATTCATTATTTATATAAAACAAAGAGTCACATTTAAGATTTAAGATCTCAAAATGCTAAACAATAACCACATTAACTGCAAACAAATCATAACTATAATGTAACTACAGCTGACATTTCTGTAAGCTGTAGTTACATTATAATAGTTCCGGAAATAAAGGCCAAAAGTACACACTGAAGGCACATACTGTATATTTGGTCCCTCAACATGCATATGTGCAGACACAAAGAAAAAGAAAAAAGACAGAGGGGGAACACAGAAGAAAATGCAAAGGGTATAATTTTCCACAATCAGCCTCTGCTTGAAACAAGCAATTACAGGGAATGTGCAGAGCATCTCCTGGTGCTGGGGGAAGCTCAGTGTGTGTGTGTGTGTGCATGTTTGAGTCGGCCTTTCGTCTCCTCCTCTTGGTCTTTCTTGTGGTTGGGCTGGTTCAGGGGCAGTGCACAGCAAATTTGATAATTCCACCACCAAATGGGCCAGAGCATGGCCTCCTATCATATCCCATACAGCATTATAATACACATTATCTGTCATACTCACAGGACAATACCAACAATATGCACCAAACAGATTTTAGTGCTATTTTGAATATACTGGATTAAATATTGTATTGTATAACTTTATTAGTTTGATTATGTATCTTTCCGCAAACAGCTTATTTTTATTGTTATATTATCAACAGAGGACCAATAAAAATCACGCAGAAAAGTAGAATATAAGGAATAAAATAAATCATCAGAGAAGCCTTTTTTTTTGCCTTAACACGAAGTATTCACTTTTTACTTTAAGATTCACAAAAAGACTCAAATATCAAGATGTAAGGAATACATTGTAAATCATATTTATAGATACTTAATACATATTTGTTTTATATCTGCTATTAGGGTTCATCTTGGGGAGTTTATTTATGATGATCAGAAGAGAAGAGAAGACATAATACAAGACAAGCAGAACAGGAATATATTGTCCGAGGCAGCCATGGCAGTAAATTGGGGAAACACAAGCCTTAATCCCAGAGGTGGAGTTTCCTCCTCCAGGTTCCTTCAGGAGGAAAGAGAACAGAGTGCACTCTTTTATCTGTGTGGTCCACCGGCTCAGCTTTCTTCCTCTCTGTCTGTCTCTACCCCTCTTTCCCTCCTGCTATGACTCGTTGGCAGTTCACAGATGCGGCTTGTTCTCTGTTAGGTAGTGTGTGTCTGTGCATGTGAAGTCTGATCTCCTCCCTAGAGGTGCCCCTTTACCCTTAAGTCACCTGTATGACCTGCCCTTCCTATTAGCGCTAACTATTTATGTCCACTCGAAAACCCTGAATTCATACTAAAGACGATGTCCACATCTGATTTACTCTGTGCCCGTCATCGTCAATTTTACCCAATGACATTTAACCTTTCTTCCAACCAGTTTCAGAATCCACCTCATGCAATTGTAGAACATGTGAGGTAAGAGGATATGCGGTGGCCGCTATCATCTTGCAGCCTTGTCTGTCTATAGAATAGACACCAGTGTGTGTCCTGCAGATCGCTTCAGTACGTTTTCCCATCCAAAGAACGCGGTGGCAGGACCTTACGCTGCTTAAAACTCCTATTCTCTGGCGCGATTATTATCCTACAGGGTACTTCTGCCTAACATGTGTATGTGTGAGGCTGTGTGTTTATCCAAGATGAATGACCAAGGCCTGTGTGTCTGTAGGAAGAAGTGTGTGTGCAGCGACCAGGGGCCAGGTTTATTGAAAGCCGCCGTCAGTCAGATAAACATACAAGCACCGACAAGATTCTCCAAAGACGAACAAGGTGTCATGGGAGATGCAGGGAAAATAATCGCCTGAGTTCAGAGGTGGCGGAAAAGAAAAAATGCGCTGAAGAGAAGAGCACAGAAAACAACATGAGAGTAAAATAAACGGCAGGTGTTTGAGAAGATTTAGTGTAGCACTTGCAAAAACGGGAAATGGGTTCACGCAGAGGAGGAGGAGGAATTCCACATTCCTGGGAAAAAGACTAGTGTCAGGAGTACTTTGGAATAGCAAAGCAGGCGGGGAGACTAAACGTAAACCTTTCTCTATTGTTATGCTACACTCCCGCTCTTTGCTTGGAAAAACACGAGCTAATTCAATAAACAATTACAGCTCGAACAAGAGGGGGCTCACTCCTGCTGCAGTCGACGGACTTGGGGAGACCTGTGCACCCAGATAGCAGCTGCATTGAGACTGGCCAGGTTTGGCTCCATGGGCCGGTATTAAAATGAAGTGCTCGTGGCGAGTGTGTAGAGAACGAGGCATCTGATACGAGCTGTGTAGTGGGGCAGTAAAAGAGGGAGACTCATTCCACCTCCTCATTTGAGGGAATTACGGTGACAAAGAGCAGGCCCTTCAAGGCCAGCGGCATCCTGCCACACACACACACACACACACACACACACACACACACACACACACACATGAACAACAGACACATGGCACACAGAAGAATTCTCTAGCATCTCTGTTTAAACGTGTCATTCATTGACTGCTTGCTCCAGAGAGAGTGAAGGAAAAAGAAAGAAAACGGTAAACCACGATTCAATAAAAACGTTGTAGTCCAAACCTTCCCAAATAGGAACACAGATTAAAATAGGAACACCTCAAAAACCACAGACTTGCGTTGTTGGAGAGGCATTCCCAGAAACAGGGAAATGTATGGAGAAGACAGAAAAAACAGTCGCCATGCTTGAGATGTTCTTCTTAGTCGTTATGGCAGCAAAAGCCACAGAACGACGGCAGTACCTGCTTCCCAGGACTGGGAATACGAGCACTCCTAAAATAAACCTTTAACTCTTGCCACCATGCAAAAATGGGCACTAACTGGGGTTTTCAAAACAGCAACGGCTAAAAATACAATATTGGTGGAGTGTGAGGTCCGGCAGCTGTGCATGTGTGTGTGTGTGTGTGTGTGTGTGTGTGTGTGTGTGTGTGTGTGTGTGTGTGTGTGTGAGAAAGGGAAAGAGTTAGGGAGAGAGAGGGAGAGAGAGAGAGAGAGACTGGCATTTCTGTGGCAGACCATGAAGCGTGAGCCAAAGGACCCGAGTCAGGCTAGCCGCTGGAATGCCTCGGCCAACCACCGGCTTCCTCCTAACAGTTATTGACAAGTTGCTGCTGGCACCTGCTCGGGACGCCCGTGGGACAGCAGGAAGCCTCTCTCCATGTTCACAGTTCTCATCGAAGATAACTAATGATCACGGTTCATCTTCTCTGCATTACTTACTAGAACGTCTTCATCATATCACCAATCCGTAAGAAAAAAGGTTCATCTGATGTGGAAGCAATCGCCATGAATGCTGGTTTTGTTTCACTTAAAAAGTACTTGACTGCTCTGTGTGTTTAGAATAGACTATGACTTCCATATCACACCCTTTGCTATACGTATAGGTATATATTATATAGTATAGACTAGCACAGGAACATGTATTGAAGGTCATTGTTTTAGGACATTTAAAAATCAATAATGAAAGCAGTTTCAGTCTAATAAACAGAAATTATTCTACAGAGATCATGCAAAGTTTCAATTCGTGTTGCTTATCAACAGGAAATTGAATGGAGACTGTATGGCTATATAGGCAGGGGAAGATTTCTGGAGCATGCCAGGTAAAATATGATCCATGCTTCTTTTGGCCAAATGGAGGCTAATGGGGGATTTTGAGGTTTAGCGCATCTGCAAGCACCGTCAGCGTCTGGCATAACGTCTTCCCTGTTTTAGCAGAGCGGGAGAAACCACTGTGGGCCTTTGTGTGTGTGTGTGTGTGTGTGTGTGTGTCTGTGAGTTCTGGGCCCATCTCCAGAACCAATGTATTACAAGTGTTCCCGCTGTAAGATTATATTTGGATTCTCTAGGCCCGCTTCCAATTATTACTGGCACTTAATACTTTTCACACCATTCACAGATCCCCTTACCCCACCGCCCGTCATCCTCTCTCTCTCTCGCTCTCTCTCTCTCACACACACACACACACACACACACACACACACACACACACACACACACACACACACACACACACACACACACACATCTTGCCTGCAGATTTGAGCTGAAACCAGCACATTTTATCTGTTTAGGAAGGGAGACATAGGGACAGGAGATTAAATAAGTAAAGGAGGATGTGATGTTTAGGTTGAAAGACAAATGTTGAAGGGGGATACGTTTGAGAGATTACAAGCATGCACGTTTAGCCGGTGATGTAAACACACATTTACTCATAAAGGAAAACAATTCACTAAAGACAGACATCATCTTTTGTCAATCTTTATAATCTCCTCTGAGATTATAGTCCATTTATGGTACGATCTGTCTGTTTAACCAAATTGTATGCACAGAGGAAGAGGAAAACAGAGGAAGAGACTGTAAGGCGAGAAACTAAGACAGCGGGGGTGAAAGAATGAAAGATGAGATGCAGAGAGTCTTCTGGACGAGAGTGAGTGACAGACTGTAACAAAACAGGGATTGTTTCACTTCTGACCTGCTTTTCATTACTCAGGAGGTGTGTGTGTGGTTTTGTGTGTGTGTGTGTGTGTGTGTGTGTGTGGTATGGATGGAACATTCAAAAGGGACGGCTATCTTTAAACAGCCTCACTGCCCGACTAAAAAAGGATTATCTTATTTTATGTTACCTGTGTGAATTTGATGATAATTCAAAAATAATTGTTAATTGAATGGTAAGTGAACAGGTGTGACAAAAAAAATGCGGCAGGTGTTAAATTCATGACACACTTTTCCTCCAAATATCTGCTTAAATAAGTGTATTTTCAGTAAAACATCCATGAGCACAATTATCCAAATTAGTATTGCCAAGCAATGATGATTCATAGAGTTCAATCAAGTGAAATGCTTCAAGAAATCGTGTCGCCGTTAGGAAAACCCAAAGTTGGGAAAAGACAAGAATTGTAATGGTGTTATTTTTCTTTCCTGGCAGGAAATGGAGGTCAACACACTGCCGCACTGTGCCAAGTGCACGGTCTTCTTTAACGGGCATCTAAAGCAGTACACAGGCTGGGAGACCAAAGGGAACACAACTTCTTGTTGTATAATGAATGGATGCCGCGCTTGTTTGGGTTTTATTGCCTTAATGATAGAACAGCCTATAGCATTCAACGTCTATTTCAAGTGCAACATTTGCTCAGTAAATCCGAGACTTTTATTTCATCATATGCAGTAAATGTGTGGTAAGCATTGTCGGTTTTGAAAAGGTCCATTAAGGATATAACAATTATTTTGTTGTTTTCTATCAAATTGTGGACTGGACTTGGTGAATCTTTTCATCTTAAACCATCAGCGCCAATTGATTCTTTGAGGCCCTCTGCAGTGCATCAGACTACTAGTCTGTGTAAGAAAGGTTTCATGAACAACTGCATATAAAGTGAGAATGCACATTCATGGATCCCTAATATGTGGTCAGCACTCATCATGCCACTGACCTTTTCCCATATCATCATTTGTAATTACATCATGCAAATAGAATCCACAGCCCGCTTGTTTCAGGCGATCATTATCAAAGCTCTCCAGCGATGGGTCTTCCATGCAGTTAGAGCAGGACCAGTTTCAGGCTTTCATTAGGTTAAGTAGCAGGACTGTTGTTTTGGACACAAAGTATCCAGCGCGCGCTTGGTCGCCAGGCACATTGAAGCTTCGCGTTTGAAGTTCAACCAAATTCTATTTTATGGAGCAGTAAGACATGCCTTGACTTGGGTTTCTACACGCTCTGCTTGTTATCCAGCGCTACGCAATGGTGTGATCAAAGCTTTGTGTTCTCATCTTTGGATGGAGGGGGTTTCTTCTGATTTATTCAAAACAAGCCCAAAAAATAAATGCACAATCTAGCTACATGACATGTGCTTTAAGGTGCTATTACAAAGAGGTATACGGTCTACTTCAGCTCGCAGATGCTCAAGCACTCATACCAATCAATTGGCCATGCCCCCAGAGAGCGCACCTTTCTTGGGGGAAAAAGGAATTATAATAATTCAATAAATAAACAAGTGTATATATGTAGTCAGCAGAAACAGTATATTCTGTTTGTGTGTGTGTGTGTGTGTGCATGATTCATTTTAGTTCACAAAGGTGCAACATCCCCCCCACTCCCGCACACCAAACACACACACACACACACACACACACGACACACACACACGACACACAAACGGGACCTGTGTCTCATCATCTGTGAAGAAATAATGGAATTATATATACTTTCTCCCCTGCACGCTGCGAAGCATCAAAGTTCAGTGCTGTGATAAGTTGCCTGTGTGCTTTGCCCCCGGCCATAACGGTGTGTGGTGTTTTCCTATTACTGGCATGTCCTGTTTCATAGATGGATGGACCTCAGGCTGACGTCTGCCACTGCCTCTGCTCTGCTCTCCGTGTTATTATCGAAATCGATGTCCATGTCTGCTGCCATTTATTATCCCCCCCCACCACCCCAACAAACAACCACACACACACACACACAACCACACACACACACACACACACAGAAATGAGACGTATGGGGACTATTGGGAAGGTCTATAGCATGGAATATCTGCTGGGTTTGTGAATCTCTGGTGTGTGTGCTTCAGATTACATTTTTGCCCCAAGATAAGCAACGGTTTGCACATTTTGAAAAGTAAGTAATGTTATTTGTCTCATGGTACCTGCTTCTTTCCCCTGCTTTAATTTGCTCTGTATGTGTAGCCCATCATTTTCTTGTTGTATTGTTTCCCATTCATGAGCTCATCATAAGAAGGCCAAAGGCATACGATTTAATGAGCAGAACTAATGAAAACCAAACATATTACATCCACATGCAGCTTTATGAATACGAACACTATCTAAAAAAAGATCAGATGACATCTTCACTAATAATAAGGATATCATAAATTATAAACTGGATTGACAAACTCCTTTCTGGGACAAGTGGGCAAGTGAAGTTGTGATTTTGCGTTTTCCTCTTTAAATTATCATTATCATTTAAACTGTACTGATAGTTCCACTTAAGCATTGTTTTCTATCCATGTTTTTACCGGGGCTGTGCAGGAGAGTGATGTACTGTTTCGTCGTGCAGTTACCTCAGACCTCCATACATACATAAAGTCAGATAGAGAAAATTATCTTTTCTGTCACATTAAATAAAAAATGTCCTGGTGGCAAAAAAAAGTCTAATGTCTGAGGTCCCATTGGAGCAGGATTGGCTACAGCAGCCCTAGTAAAAAATAAACAAGTTCATTTTTGAACCTCCATCTTGCCTTCTTTGCTTATCGGTGTGTGTATATAACTATGTGTGTGTGTGTCAGTTTGGATGCACGTGTCCTTGTGCATGTGTGTTATGTGAAGGTAGCGTCTCAGCTGAGCCCCCGCGGTGCTCCGGGCCTTCTGTCCTCCCCTCATAACCTCACAAAGACACTAATAAGCCCTCCGATGATGGACGCTTGTGGATTTCTGCGCCGCTAATTTCCGTAACTATCACTGTTTGAAAGATAGCTGAGGGATTTAGCAGAGGGGGCCAAGAGAAGGCCCCGTTGTATTCTGTGGGAACACAAGAGCCGTATTATGTGATATAAAAAAATGGAACGTCCCCCCTTTTCTCTCCCTCAGGCTAAGTCCATGATATTTATCTACACGCAGTCACATGAGACCATTATGTTTATGGAATATCAAATGCAGGCCAACACTGTTGTATTGAGTTGAGCCTCTGTAATTACCAGGGGGATGCACAGTTTTTTTTTGTTTTTTTTCCACAATCCACTCTTTCAGAGGTGACATTTGAACTTCGGTTAATAGTCTGAGATAGAGTTGTGTGGCCCGCTGAGTAGAAAGTGCCATTCAATGTAGCTTAATAATGTTACAGTTAAATGCAGTGTCCCCTTGATAAACACACAAAAACAATGTGAATCCCAGTTCTCTCAAAAGCAAGTTAGATGGCTACAAAATGTTATTAACTTTCTACGATTGATTTGCTCATAGATTTCCTATCAAGAACCCAGTTCTCCGAGCACAAGGAGTTTGTCATTCTGAGGCCGTAGGCCCCAAAAATCCCTTAATTACATTGTAAAGACAAATGCAGGCAAACTCCTGTAACCCTATCCCATGCAGCTGAAGCAAACACTGGCCAAAGACTGTACTGCCCGAAAAAAACATCGAGGCAGAGAGCAGAGCGTCTATATCACGTGCACCACATCACAGCATGTCTTAACATCTGATTTCCAAGCTTCCCCTCGCTATTCAAAACACTCTGTTGATGTCATACGACCATTTATACTTCCACATTGAACAGGGCTTACATTTAGCTTATTTGCGCCACTTTCAATATCCAGCAATGTTACCGTACGCCCTTTCTTTTTTCCAGGCTTTCCCACAGATCCACACATGCTGCATCCTCCTAAAAGTGAATGTGGAACAGGTTTGCCCCCACGTCCCAACTTACTGCGGAGCCCAACACCAAACACCATCCATCACTGCCTGTCATATCAACATGCTGCAGAGCTCACTGGAGACACCAGTCGAGGCAAATCAGATCCTGTGCACAGTACACCCCTCAACATGTAAATGTGTGTGTGTGTGTGTATGTGTGTTTTCTCTTCCACTTCCACTAATTAATTTGTCATCACCGGTTACCCTCCCCAGTCCCGCTCCCGCCTTCACCTCTGCAGTGGATGGATCCTCCCTGTGCCCCGGCCATGCTATGATGGGTTTTGCTACCTGCGCCTTTGCAGGGATGGTCAGGGGCCAACTTTCTGTCAGTGAGGAATGTAATTAGTGAGAATTAAGCGGCATGGGGCTACAGGAGAGGTCAGGAAGAGCTGGCAAGGTCGAGGCGGGTCACTACCAAGCATTCTCTCTCTTTCTCCCTTTCTCTCTCTCTCTTACTCTTCTCTTGTAAGACAGGGTCAGGGTGAAGAGGTGTCATATTTAGTCCTTTGCCGCACTGTGGGGGGCTAACACAATAAGCCGTGGATCTTTTCTCTCGCTGCTCCTCTCTCCCCCTCCAGATCTACTGTCACTCATGTGTTCCCTTGGCTGTGAGATTTTCCCGACTCTTTGGCCACGGTGAATCTTTCCGCAAGGACACGAGCTGTGACGAATCAGGACAAGGCAACGTTAAGATCCGTGCAGCAAACTGACGATCTCAAAACTCCTCAGAGTTCTCAATTTTGTTCGCCAATTTGTGTGGTTAGAAAATGTTGGATGTGCACAAAAATAAAACCTGACACATAACATCTCCGAATGGCCGTGTCTGATAGAGTGACGCCACTTTGGGTGTGCAAACACTCGGGACCCTCAGGGATGCCGCAAGCATAAGTTACACAACTGGGGGGCATATTCAAGCATGACAATGCCTCTTCAGACACCTAATGCATCAACAGTGTTTCACTTGCTGGCAGCATATCTTTGTATAATCTATGCTCCAAGCACAGAAATGTGAATGTCTCTGAACAGACAATTATCATTGGAGAGAAACAGGGAAAATCAATAGTATGTCCAAATGCACTGGTGAATTATATGTCAAGAATACTCCAATGACTTTGAACATCTGGAGTGGAATCCTGGGAGGGTAGGTGTGTATACAAGGATGCGAGCGTGTGTTTGTGTGTGAGACATAAAAAACACATGTGCGTTAAGGCCATCAGATACAGTGTGGAACAACTTTAAGACACAAATCAGGCAGGAAGCCTACATCCAAACTTACAGAACTGCTCCTGGCCATCGGACAGAGTGGGAGGCCAATATGATTAGGACCTGCGAGTGTGTGTGTGTGTGTGTAAGTGTGTGAGTGTCTGATCCAGCAGAAGGTCTGTATAAGTGCTTTTGGATGACATAATATAGACAGGGAGTCCTCGGGGTAGAGTACACTGTATAAACTGAATACACCCCTCTGACTGTCTCAATTACACTGTGCAAACGCACACACACACACACACACACACACACACACACACACACACACACACACACACACACACACACACACACACACACACACACACACACACACACACACACACACACACACACACACACACACACGCACACAACTCACAGCTGGAGGATTTTATTGAATGTGCACAGAGGGGATTTCCCCACTCATCTCCGGTTCAGTCTGTCTGTCACTGGGCTACTCACTCGCTAACTCACCCTACCCGCCTCTCTCTCGGGACGTCTCCTCTTGCGCTGCCTCTGCACCTCCTCGTCTCCTTCCTTCCTTGTTTTTGGCTCTTACTCCTTCAGCTCAGCCTCATTGTTCCTCCTTGTCTCTTCCTCACTTGTCCTAACACTCTGTATTTGTGTCTCAGTTTTGTCTCTCTCTGTCTGCATGAGCTCTTCTTGACTAAGGAAGGATGCTCTGTACTGCAAAATATTTCTATTATTTAAACTCCTGATTTTGAGGAAACAGGATATTGATGTCTGAACACTTTTCTAAACTATGGCATGTCTTTTGAATAGGAATAATCCTGGTTACAGACACCCAAAACCTGCAAAATCTCAGATGTTTTTGTTCCAGCTGTATGTCTGGTGTTTTACTCATTGATGGATGGTTCCCAAATTGGGAAAACAACCAAGCCAATCAGAGATTTATAGGTGGGATTAAGTCTTCTTCCTGTGCCAGAGCCAGAAAATGTGGTGATAGAAAAATTGCCAGAGAAATTGGTATTTGACATTAATATCATTGGCACGACTGTACAGGTTGTTTAAAGGCAAGTGACAGAAATAAAAGCTCCTTAACCAGCCTATTTCTTTGATCAACATGACACATTTTAACTGTAGCCAGTCACCACTGATCGGTTTGAGCAAAATAAACCCTCCTCCCACACAGAAAATAGCAAAAATGAACCAAGTGTCAGACTGAAGAATGGAGTGAAAATGAAACGGCTATTCAGGACTTCATCGGTTTTGAATAGGATTCACAGCCTCACCTATGACACACACGGACTGTCAGCTCAAATAAAAACATGTAAAAAATGTATTAAAAGTCTCTTCTGTGACAGGAGCGAGAATTCCTTTGTGATCTGACCAGGACTTTACAACACTGCAGTGAAAAAAAATACCTCTTTTCCTTCCTTTCTCTTCCCGACATCTCCTTTTCTCTGGCTTTCTGAAAAACTGATGAGACTGACAGGCAGCAATGTGTGTTTTTTTTTTCACTCCTCTCCTTTCTCTGACGCCAACTGCCAAATCCTCTGAGGTGGACGTGGAGGGGATAATCGAGGGAGAGCGAGGGGAGAGAAGAAAAGTCCTAGAGTTTGTGTTGTGTCTGCTGGATCCAATAAGAGCATAGATGAGAGGAGACAAAGACCGGCTAGACCCACAGCCAAAAGGAGACGGAGGGATATCTCATGGAGGTTAAATCATGTTCCAGGTCCCCACAAAGGAGAAAAACCAACACAGAGGCCTAAACTGAACTAAAGTTTACTAAGTGATTCCAGCAAAGATTTGATCAAGTACATGCAGTATTTTAGATATTTACATCATATGAACACAGCTTTTAAAACAATGGTGTCTTTGCATTTTCTATTGTACTGGGCAACACGGTGTGAAACAAACACACACTGCTTCAGTGGTAGCATTAGCCTCATACAGAATTAGTGTGGGCATGGAAACAGTAAATATCTATGACTTCGTCATGTTGGCTTTGAATGCCATCCATCTCCAACGCCTCACGTCCTCCATATGTTTTATGCAACAGCTGGAGAGCATTACAGCCATGTAAGGTCTTGGAAAGCGCTCCAGAGGTTTTGAGGAGACAAGCCAGATTTAGGCCTAACATATAGTGTTTTAGACCATAATTACATATGTATCGTATAATGGTCCAAAATAGAAAATGCCTGGTTAAAAGCATAATTAGGAAGAAGTGCTGCTGCTGCTGCTGACATGGCCTGAGCTCGAGCTTGTGGTGCACAGAGGTGATTGTTTTTTTATTGGTGCTTATTAAGTCATTTATAATGTCACTGTTTTAAAATAAATGCCATGTGCAAAGAGTCACGACGATTATTTCTTCATTATTTAGGTATTATTCACCGTGATTCTCTTATTATGTGGATTATGCTGAGCATTGCAAAAATAGAGCTTGAGGACAAGTGTCATTATGGTTTTCAGTAAAAATCAAAAAGTTCAGTTCAAGTTTTATCTTTCAATTTTAGGAATGAAGACAAATATATCACCCATGTCTTCAACTCTCAACTTCCTGTTTCTCTTGTAAAGCCTGAGGTTGCCAATCATGTGTTTGAACTCAATCTTACCGCTGAAGTTGAGTCGGTAATGCACACAGACATGGACGCACACACACACACACAGAGAGACACAGACACAGACACACACATCCTTGCGCTAACAAGTATCATTATGCGTTAGATGGTTGAATGGGATGGTGTTTCTGTAGAAACAGTGGGGGGATATTGGAGCCAGACGTGTGGAGCTGTCAGGGTCTAGTGATAGGAATAGGTGTCAGTCACGTCCCAGGGGTCCACACACACACACACACACACGCACACACACGCATGCACACACACAGATGAGTGTGATTTGATGTGCTGTAGCAGATGTAAGTGGACACCCTTATTCTGCTTAATGAAGATATATTCCTGGCCAGGGGTGGATGTGGGGCACTGACTCTGCACCTTTACTTTGCAGGGCTCAGCCCACATCTGCTTCCCATCAGCTACAAGGCTTACCTTTTTAAGGCAGAGGCGAGGACGGGCGGGGGAACGAAGCAGCAGCGTTCAGTTTTGGCTTGATTCAATTACTAGCACCACCGTGAGAGAACATTCCCCCTCGGGTGTCTGACTCTGTGTATGTGTGCATGTGTATGCATGGGTTTGTGCTGCAAAGGCCGACTGCGAATCAGTCTGTGAGTGTGCGGCGTCTGACAACCCAGGGTCAGTGACATCTTGGCCGGCCACTCAGTGACCCTCTGAGGCCCATGAAAAGGTTTCTAGTCCTCATATTATTCCTCAGCATTTTACATTTCCTCTGCGCTCTGGCAGTGGCTCGCTCTCCTCTCCGTTATGCCTTTTGACAAATCAGAGTGGGTGGCTCTTCGGGACTAGTTGAGAAAAGACTATTACTTTGTTTATGGAGGCATTATTTTATTTGGTTTGAAAAAAAGAGAACACATCCCAGTTTATACCTCTTCTCAGCATTTAATAACAGTTGAAAACTGGCATAGGTTTTTTAGGGCCCCAGCAGTTACCACAAATATTCCCTTGGAGCCCGTGATAACAGCCGGCAGCACATGGCCTGTGTGTTTGTAAAGAGGGAAGCTGACAACTACTCATCAGGACCCTTTAAGATAAAGTGGATGAACGAAGACCAGACAGAATCCTCCTTCTGGTTTATGTTATTTTCATGTTACTGCTGGTTACAATTACAGAAAAGCTTGAGTTAGTTATGAGGCCTTATCTACGACTATAATCATTGCAACAACAGCGAGTTCATACCTTTGTATTCAACAGCAAACAGTCAGCAATCACACATTATGAATTTGTTCACAATTTATCCCATTTTTACATACGTTTAGGGAGGGGAAAGATTTATGAAGGTGTTCTTCACCGAAACATGACATGATGAGATAATTTGCACAACATGTTGTAGTGATCCATCACCTGAATGTAGAAAAAGTGCTTATTTTCATCTTTGCTGTGATCGCGTAACACCGACATTTACATGAAAAGCTGCTGACATTATAATTTAGTGAAAGAGAAACTCCAGCTGTATAATTAGATTGTTCATCATGTCCTCCTCCTCCTCCTTCTCTTCTTCCTCCTCCTCCTCCTCCTCCTCCTCCTCCTCAAACTATGTGACATTTTCATTTTAATAAATGTCATACTGATAAGGAGGGAATGTATGGGTTGGGACTGGCTATTGCACTGCTAGTTTTATATATATATATATACAGTATGCATAAAGGATAGAAGTGCTGTCTGTGCTTTGCTATGGGCTTACTGGACTGGTCGCTATATACTTTAATAATAAGTAGCACTTGAAAAAATGAAGGCACCTGCAAATGAAGAGGTAGTACAACATGTCAACATATACCTTGGTGTTCATTTTTACCTCTGGACTTAAGATATCTCTACTCAAACCAAAAAGCCGACTTGGAGGGAGATCTTGGGCTAATTATGAGAATAAATATGAAACAAATTTGAATCAGGTCCTCGAAACTAAAAATAAATCTGGTTTGAATTGAAATTATACATTATTACATCAATGTCCAGGTATCTTCGTTACATTTCTCTTATACACACACCTTTCTACCTCTTTCTGTGACTGAGGCATGCTGGGAGTTCTTTAGAGAGCTGCTGCCTCATGGGCTCACTTTTTTTCCCTTTTTTTGAGAAGGGGTGTTGGTGTCTGAGACGGTGAACAATGGCCAAACTGTTGAGCAGCGACTCAACTCGGCCCTGCGGATTTCCTCCTCAACGCTGGACCACCTAATACTATGTGACATGCTACATCACGGGGAGAGGAGACGCACATAAAAAAAGAAATGAGAAAGGGGACAGTGAGGTACCAACTATGCGGTTTTTAGGTGGGCTCCTGCAAATGCACATGTGTGGGGTTATAAAGAAATAGCAGACACACACGCAGACAATTACACTTCTCACTACACACACACCCTTACCTTCTCTGCGGCACACATCGTCAAATCGAGTATTTGACTCACACATGGGTTCTCTTCCATCGCTTCCCCAGCCCAAACGCTTTTACATCATAAATCAGTAGTAAAAACATCACCCTGTGTAGCAGCTCCACTCGTCACATGACTAGTTCCGACCTTCTCCATCAAATATCTCTCACCTCGGCCTACTGTAGCCTTTAGCAGTGCTGCTAACCAGACACAGATGGATATTTACAACTGACAGCAGATGGAAAGAACTTCACACACTGCTCAGCGCTTGCTCTGTCCATGGCGGCATTTTTGCAATCGGTTTTACAATTATCTGCACAATGAAAGCCTTTTAAATACATTTTTCCGTTGTCTGTGTTCAATGAAAAACTGAAATACTCTAACTTTGATAATGTTGGTCGTATTTCCATACACGCAAATGTACATGGCTAACAGAAGTTGGGTAGAGAGTTCATGTATTATTGGCTGGTAATAACTGATTAGATGTTAGAATTGAAACAATCTGTCAGTTTATGATGAGTTCAAATACCTTACAAATGTATCTGCATTTCTCAGTTCCGAGGACATTTTTTTTTTCATGTGACAACAAAAATACAATGTTGTGAAAAATAAACATCATTCATTATTTACTCAAGCTTGTAATTCAATACCTAAACAACATTATCTGCCTTTGCCAAACAGTTATTGTTCTCTTAAGTACTTTGCAGCAGTTATTGGTATATGAAAACTATTAAACAGCATCATGTCCATTATTTTGCTATTCTCCTCGTCTCTCCTCTTTTCTCCTCATAACCCCAACTACCGTTAACCCACCCAGGGTTGACCTGCGGTGGGCAGACAAGGCTTAGGCCGGGGATAAGAGAAAGTGCTTGGTTGACGACGCGGGCTAATTTGTAAAAGATACAACGGCTGCGTGGCTTTTCAAGGCGCTGTGGGGGAACCAAAACATTCAGCAGTTGTCCAAACAGATTCCTCGCTACACTCCACAGTGGACGACACGGCACTGCCACAATTTACACACACACGCACACAGACACACACACACAAGCACTCTCTTTCCTCCGGCGCAGGAATCTTTTTTGCTTCGGGTGATTGCTGTGTCTGCACATTTTGAAGCCTTGTTAATGAATTTGAAACGGGGTCAAGCTGGGATTGATGGGTGAGAATTATGTGTGTGTGTGTGTGTGTGTGTGTGTGTGTGTGTGTGTGTGTGTGTGCTGCAGGAAAGGAAGTGTTGTGGGGATCTATTATGAGATCACGCAAGCTAAGCACCTTTATTTCACTATTATGTCTGACATTATTTTGATAAAGATGATCCATGATTTGATCGATCACATTGGATCAACCTCTGAACTGAGATATCATATGATATGATAACGTGACTGTTGCTACATGCATTCATGAAATCCCACGTGCGTGTGTCTGTGTGTAACTTGTCCCTGGTTTGCTTTTTGCAGAGGAAAGTGAAAGGTAGCAAGCAATAGGGGGCGCCTGCACACAGCTGGACATTCATGTAATGCCATTGCATTCACACACACACACACACACACACGCACACACACACACACACACACACACGCACACACACACATACACTGGGTCAAGAGAAAGTTGTGTGTATGAACCCTTTGTCTCCCCTGTCACTCATTATCTTTGATCAAATATACATATATTCAAACATCAGTAAACTTCCTGGTTTAGTAATCTTTTTCAGCACTAAAAACATCAGCATGACGTTCCTGGACCTGCTCTCTGGGCATTAGCTGTGCCAGTGTGTGTGTGTGTGTGTGTGTGAATGAGTGCGTGACCACCTCTGCCCTTCCCATATCTGTCTCCCATCGCTCTGTCTTATCACAGCGCACACATACCTCAGCATTGCCTCCTGTGATTGTGTAAAAAGCCTGGGGCTTTTTTTTCTCCACGCCACAAAGACAAGGAGAGGAAAAGTGAGTCTCGTTGTATGTGACAATGCCAGGGTGAACGGGTGCTGCGGTGCTCGGGAGATTTTGTTGTTATAGGGACAAAACAAATAAAGTGTCAGCCATTGAAAAGATGCCTCGGCTCAAGAGGGTCAGGGCCACGCTAATTCTTTTGGAAAACAATCGACTGCCATCTCGTTCTCTCCCTCAGAGGCCGTCTCGGCTGTTTTGCTATGATAACACTGATGGGAATTCTGAAAAACTTTACCTTTACCAAGGTCAAGTGTTAGGTTACTAGCAGTATATTAATATACATGTAATGTTAAAGGGTAAAAAAAAAAAGGAATAAAAAAGAAAAACAATTGGTTTCAGATAGTGGGGTCTAATTTTCTGAGGTTTTGTCACAGATGCCTCCAAATCCAAGATGTTGAACAAAGCCTGCATTGGTGATGATCACAGATTATGGGAACATATATTTCTGAAAAAATATGCGATACAAATTATGCTAAATAGAATAATCTCATGAAGAATCTTATTTCTGTGTCACAAGACTTTGTTTTGTAAACTCTGAACATTTACTGTCTTGACTGCCTTTTACAACAGTCCAGTGTCTCTCTTTCCTTCTCAGTGAGAGCCGTGTTGTGTTAGCACTGGAAATGGCTCCGCTAGCAGGCTCAATACATAGGTCAGCCAGGATAACCCCCATATCCTGATTACTGACACAGAGTGGCCCCTGGAACACAGGCCAGCAATAAAAAAGGCTTCAATGAGCTGCTGCAAACCCGCCTGCAAGTCTCCTATGGCTGACTGGGTCAGAAGCTGCAACCATGAATGGAGAAATTAATCTACTGAAGAGAAAATGTGTTTAATGTATGTGTGTAGCTATTGACCACTCACCAACATTTTTTTTTTTTAAACAACAAAAAAAAAGAAAAGGAAAAAAGTGAATCTGCATGTGTGTTGAAATCAATAGGATAGTGAGGCGAAGCAAGATTAATCATAATGGTTTTGTGGCCAGGACATCGGAGAGCGTTTGTTTCCCCTGCTGCCTCCACTTTGTCTAACCCGGCTGAAAGATTGATGGGGAGAAAAGAGAGGAAAAGAAAGAGAGAGAGAAAGATACCAAGACTAAGAGACTGTGTGTAAGGAGGGAAAAACACAGGGCTTTTAAATCTTCAGCTGATATGGCAGAGTTAGACCCCCCCCTCTCTCTCCCCCTCCTACATCACTATGAATATCTCTTCTATTATTACTATTGACCCATGTGCCATAAAGAACGGTAGGGGCTCTGCATTACTCAGGCCTCAGAATTATGAGGCTACTACTAAAGGGCATTGGCCTCATGGATCCAAATAGACACATACAGATTAATGCGGCCATCAATTACAATACAGGCAATGCCTCATGTTCTTAGTTAGAAATCATTTTTATGCTGACAAACATTCATTTAAAAAAGACATTTGTGAAATAATGAAACAATATGTTCATATTATTGTAAAACAAATCCACTCAAAGGTGATACATGATAATATCAATAAGTGTCAAGTCATCTCAGCTTCACGGTCAACTGGAGGAGAAATGTAGGAAAAATACAGCGTTGTGTTCATTGTATGAAAAAATGACGATTTGCTGCTACAATCAAACACTTTTTCTAAAACT
The DNA here is from genome assembly GCA_023566465.1 of Cottus gobio. NCBI lineage: Eukaryota > Metazoa > Chordata > Actinopteri > Perciformes > Cottidae > Cottus > Cottus gobio. The sequence continues at coordinate 17,003,716 of CM042215.1, read as the reverse complement.
TAGACAACACTCAGTGACAATTCCTCTAATGTGTGTGTGTGTGTGTGTGTGTGAGAGAGAGAGAGAGCGAGCGAGTGCCTTTGTATGTGTGTGTACTGGGGGGACACTTTGATAAATGGGCAGTTTATGGTGCTGTCACACTGAGGATGTCTATGGGGAAATACTTCCCCACAAGCGCTAGTGTTTGTGTGTGTGCGTGTGCGTGCATATGTGTGTGTGTGTGTGTGTGTGTGTCTATGTGAGTGTCCGTGTGGAGAGAGATCCAATGCTCTGGTCATCTGATTGCAAGACTTTGGTCTGGCGCATGATTAATCAAACTGATTGGATGGGGCAAATATGGTTTGTGATAGCACAAAGAGGGAGAGGGTCAGAGAGAGAAATGGATTGCTTTGTTGTGTGTGAAGATGTGTGAGTGGGTGTGTTTGTGGATGTGTGCGTGTGTTTGCGTATAAAGGCGCATAGGTGTGTATGAAGGGGGCTGAGGTAAAGTTGCCGTGTGTTTGAGGGTCAGGGGTCAGATAAATGGAACATGAAAGACTAAAAACACAGTGCGGCGCTGCTGACACAGCCACAGCCCTGTTAATATCTCACAGGGACTACGCACACACTGCGAGTACACAGACTTGTTCTCGCTCACAGACACACACTCACCTACAAACACATGTATCCCAACGCGGTACACAGCAACGTTTGAGTAATTGAGCTGTGCCATTGCAGCTTTGTAATCGCTGACATGTCTTTACATAGCCTTTGTGCCTGAACAATAGAGTGCCAGGACTAAGTTGTCGCTGGTCACAAGAAAGGAGGAAGAGAGCGCAATAGAGAGAGAGAGAGAGGGAGAGAGAGAGAGAGAGGTGGGTGTGGGGGTAAAAAAAGCAAACAAGCAGCTCAGCCTGTATGTATGGGTGCCACCTGGTCTTAGATCAATGCACTGCCACATAGGTCATTTTTAATATGCTTTGATCTGTCACCCCAGCTGGGCCTCGTGTGTGTGTGTGTGTGTGTGTGTGTGTGTGTGTGTGTGTATCAACCACATCTTGTTTAGGACGCCAGACAAGGTGTGCTAAATATCAAATAGTCCCTTTAATAGCCCCATTCTTCTTCGCTCGTTATTTCTCGAACAGGGAGACAGAGATGGACTGGTAATCTAGACGGGGAGTGATACAGGAGCAATTATTAATATTTTTTTTTTAAATATTTGTTATTCATTTGAAATTAAATGTATTTTTGAAATGTTAATGAACAATTTCTATGGATACACAATATTTGTTGTGTTAAGTGGCCTGTGGCAGTTAATATGACTTGTTTGGAGAATATTTGGCTCCTTTTCACACACACAATAATGTGTGTTAGCTGAGCCAAAGCACAGCACTTACAGCAGCTCTAAAAAGAGCAAACTCTTTATATAAGCATCCGTTTACATTTTTGTGTTTCCCCCATTTAGGCAAACACACACTGTTAATCGAAGTCAATCTTACTTATTTCCACCTCACATTCTTCTCCCCTTGTACCACGCCACGCATGTCAATCATGTGCTGTATGTGAGAAAAACAACTCCTAATTGTGGGAAAAGAGGGGGCACACACGAGCATCCCTGGGTTTACTGAATCATTGCACCCAATCAGCAAGGCATGAAGATAATAACACACATTCTTCCTCTTTCTTTACTCCTCGCTCTCTTTCATTTTCTTGTCTCTCTCTCGCTGTCTCTCTGCTCTCTTTCTCTCATTAAATCTGTTCCACCCTTTAACCCTGTAGGCAGGTGCTACTATAATTAGCCATTATTTGACTATCAAAAGTCAGGAGTTGATTAAATGGCCGCGAAGCAGCACGCAGAGCACTTTCCCTCTGAGCCCAGCCCCATAATTTCAAAAGCTTCTTGCGACCTGCTGAGGGCCTTTCAGGTCTGTGAGACGCCGCTTCCGACCGCTGGTAAGAGCCTGTTGCCGGCGGTAATCAAAACTGATAATCTTACAGGAGAGACAGGGGGGGGGGGGGGGGGGGGAAGAGAGCGAAAGAAAGAAATGGTTGGGGGCTTTCGGGAGGTTGGAGCTCAAGCAGCGAGCCTTCCATTAGAAATGTGTTGTGGCTCTGAGGGGGCCGGTGGCCAGCAAGCGGTGGAAAATGCTGCCTTCTTAAGTCAAGTGAATGGCATCTCTTTAGTGATTAGCAGCAGTAATAATGGGCACCCCTGCCTGTTAACCCTAAGTCCATTTTATTGCTAATTCATTTACCTGTTATTTCAGACAAACTTGACAGGAGTCACCTGCTAAGAAGTCATGTTTGCCAAGCAGGTATGCCCATTAGCTGGGGATCTTAAATCACCCTCACAACGGTGGAGGGGAGTCGAAAGGCTGGCCTCATTGTCAGCAGATAACACCACACCACAGTCATCCTGACCAACGTGGAAAATCTTTTCTGCTCCAAAAATAATTAGACTTCATCCCTGGGGCGATTCTTAATTAATGCATTTTTTTGCATTTGTAAGTGGATTTTAAGCCAAGCTGATCTGCTTTTGTGCTCTACTGTGAAAATCCTGTACACTCGGGAAAAACATTACATTTGACCTGGTGCATTAAGGAAAAACAGCTGATTGAAAATGAGTTATGAAAACAGGTAATAATCTCTTTTTGTGTGATATTAAATTTAGCTGTTGGACCCAAAGACCTCATTTTGAGTTTAGTTTCAACTGCATGCAGGCCGACCTTTCTGCATTTTCACGGCAGAATCCCCTTTCACTGAGCAAAGCCATTAATATCCAAATAAATATTTGACTAGATATAGTTTATATTGGAATAAATCATGTCATATACATGCTGCTATATTCCCCAAGGAGAATTGGGGCAAAATAATCACTTTGACTCCCTGGTTAATGTTCTGGATAATTCTCCCAAGGGAAACACTCTCTATGATAATACCCGCATATGAGCATCTCGATCTGAAATGTCACAGCTGAGATTCGAGCGGGGTGGAGTCCCCGTGTATAGTGTATTCCCGTGGAGTGTGGCGGAAACTAAATGGGTTTCGGTATTAACGTAGCGGATTGAAGAAGCGCAACAAAACATGTAAATATATACAAAGGTTTGATTGGATTATTACATTTGGGTATCGCATTTCTCGGTGAAAGTCTTTTGCCGAAGACAATAATCACCAATGAAAAAGAAAGGAGGTGTAATTGCATTTAAATTGAGCCTTTGCCCAACATCTCAGCCTTGCTGTTGGATCACCCTCTGCTCAGTGCGCTGGCCACAGGCATTGTCTACGAGGATTTGTATCCTAGTGCAGGTCACTCTGAGTGTCCTGCAGTAAACTGTCCCCATTCGTTTCAGTGTTGCTAGATGAATAAAAGGATTATCCACTATGAATTAAGACACAGAAAACCCCTCTCTCTCGGGATGATGCTCTATGTGTGTGTGTGTGTGTGTGTGTGTGTGTGTTGGGGCATTCCCTGCTGCCTCTCCTGGGATCCCCCACTCGGCCTAATCATTGTTTCTCTAACAGATAATTCTCCGTGTCCTCACACGTGTCGGTACGTGTGTTTGTGTATGTGTTAATTAGAGCTGTGCCGGCTGAGTGTGCTCTTCCTTGTAATTACTTAATTAGGGGTGACGGCCCCGGTGCTTGTTTACTCAATTAGCCATCCTCCTTAATTATATAATTCACAGCAACAGTCAACTGTCCTTGTTAGTGAGCTCGGGTGAAGGAGCGATGCGCTGACATAGCTGGTGTGCATGCTTTGTGGCTTCGTTTAAAAATGTACACAATCCTGATTCATTTGTATGATCTTTTGTTTTGGGGGGGGGGGGATCACTAACTGAAACAGCGAGCCATGGAACAGGTACAAACCAAATGCAGAATAGGGAAGCTGGAGCCACGTAGAATAGTCTGTACGTCACGTTCCTCTCAAGAAAACACACGCATGCATCATCAGACACTAGGCCATGCTCATGGACTGCATATGAGTGCTGAGCCACATGCCTCAGATTACTGTCGCTCTGATTCCCTGAGATTTAGTCATTAATGATATAATCTACGTCAAAAAAAAGAAAGAAAGTGAAATCTCATGGTGAGTATGATTGATGGTTGCTTTAAATGGAGGCGTCCAGGGCTGGCTCTATTGTTTCTCCTGACCAGCCTTGCCACTTACTCCACCACCTCCACCCCGGCTCCTTCATGTGGATTAAGGCCTGCCGTTTATTTAACGGTGCATTTGAGCGAAGGGGTGACCAAGGTGAAGCCGGAGGGGGGGCGAGGGGGGCTGGCAGGGTGTCTGTGCCGTGCCGTCGCGGGACGTCCCTTGCGGGACAGTGCCAGGCTGCGCTGTGGGGAGACGAGACAGGGCCTCCCCAGTGGACTAATGCCCTGTAATGAAGATTAAGACTCAGTCAAAGACCATACTGTTCAGCCGAGATCGGAGGGAAGGAGAGAGAGATGGAAGGAGGGGGAGAGGGGAGGAAGTGAGGATAAAGGATAAAGCAGGGATAAAGAGGATAGAAACCCTGGTTTTCAGAATTATCCTAATTTTCAGCAACAGGTACTGATACCGCCAACAACCGGGAAAAATGATGCATAAAATATTTTAAGGAATTATAATTTCACCATATGAGCAAACATTTTGTTTTACCTCTTATATATAAAATATTCTGAACCAGATAGGAACCAAAACAGATTATTTTGTCAACAATGGGCTGACTGCCTTACAAGCTGTTAGGAGTAATCGCCTCTGAAACCATCACGGCAGCCACAAACCTTTATAGAAGAATTCTGTGAAACAAAAAGCACAATAAAAACGACCATTCTGCATTCAACCAGCCACAAAGGGAAAACTCAGAACAACAAAAAGCATTCTTTGGTAAAAGACTTGGCAAATTAAATTGAGGCCTGTTTCAAATCCACATTTGTATGCCGATTCCTCTGACTGACTCTGGATCATAAAAAAATCATCCAGCGGCCCGAACTTTAATAAGGGAAATTAACCAACGCATCTCAGTTATGGGCTGAAAGAACAAGAAAGCCCTCCCGTCAATGCTCCTCCATACGGTTGAGATTTATGCAGTCAATGTGCTGCTTATCTACACATCTAACAGATATGGAGCATCATGTCATTTTACTTCCCTACATGCATTTTTTTTGTTAATTTATTTGGATCCCCATTCTGCGGTAAAGAGTCCATCCATCCATCTTTTTGTATTTCTCTCTAGTTTCAAGGTCCTGCTCTAGTTGTGTGTTATATTAGTGAAAGCAGTTGATGAATATGAATTTAATTTCACAGCCTTTCCGGGGCCCAGCGAACAGACACTTAAACACATGAGGAGAGATACACTCATATCTACATATCGATTTCGCTCTGAGCAATTCACTTTTTCGTGAATAATAATAAAACTTGTTGTTTTCTTGCTTAATGCTATTTGTTAAAGATACCCAATACATAATACAAAATAACAAAAAATATGAAAATAAAAAATAAAAAGAACTGCAGATAGGAGGGTTTTCCCCACTATTCCTGCATCATATTACAGATAGGAGGTTTTGCACTTTGTCCATCGATATGAATGTGTGTGTGAGGTGCAGACGGTGAACACACGGCACGCGTCACTTACCACTCGGTGGCTAAAAGCTCCCTGAAGACTAGTTACGCCCAGACACACTTCCACTGTCTCCCGCCATTGTCTTATCCTCCACTCGTGTCTCGTGTTCTTCTCCTTTTTTTTTTTTTTTTTTTCACAAATGTTTTCAGATGTTTTGACTACCCAAAAATATTTAAGGGGGCAGCGAGATGTGCAGACTTAGGGATGGATGGGTGGATGGATAGATGGATGGGTGGAGAAAGGGGTATCTTTTTTCACATGACCTTGCGTTGGCGGGGCCGGCCCCTCACCCCCACCCTCCGCCTCTCCTCCCCAGACGGGCTGTGTCTGTGGCTGCCAGTTCTTGCCTCTCTTGGGCATTCTGGCATTCCTTCCCTGTCTTGCCCCCCATCCCCCTGCCTCCGGCTGTCTCCTGCCCTCTCAGGGTTTCCATCTTTACTGACGCTCACTCTCCTGCTTGAATTCCATCTTTTGCCCGTCTATCTATAGACATTGCGTTGAGTCAACACCTCCCCATCTCCCACGCCACGTCTGATTCTCTGGCAGCGGGACTTTATAAAACTGTAGTGTGTCCAAAGCTCCCATTGTCTTTTAAATATAACGCGTATAGCTTTTTCTTAAAGGTGAAAATAAGAAGGTATTTTGTGATGTATTCTGAGCTCAACCAAATAAGACTCCTCATTACGACGTAGCGTCTCAAGGCAACCTTTTGTTTTCCTGCACAGATGAAGACGTGAACGTCTTTCTGAAGAGCCGGACCGCACGACCTTCTGTTCTCTGCCTCCCCCTGGCTTCTGAGTCTCCGTGGCAACGGCATGCGGCCCGTCATGTTATTACCGCCAATGCTTGACCAGCCGGCCTCTGCATTCACTACGTCGGCCTTAATGGACTCACCGCTGTCTTGACAGACACGAAAGAGTGTGTGTGTGTGTTTTTGTGTGTGTGTTTTCAAAAGTGTACGAGCGCCAAATGTCCTTACAAGTACAGAAAGATGAAAATAATCCTCCAAAGTGGGGACATTTAACCAGTAAGTGGGAAGGCCAAGAGATGTCATGTTCAATATCTCCGCTTTCCAAATGCACCAAACCACATATATGTGTTCATCTATCTACAAATCACACAAAAGAAGAGTTCAAAGAATATTTACCCACCGCATTTGACAATATAATGTCCTTAGCTTTGGGATTAAGTTTAACATAATAATTTAAATTAAATTAACATCAGTTTGTGGCATTTAATGTGTAACTTCCCCCCAGGTCTGAAGTCCACCAACTCTATATTTTAAAAAAAATGCAAAAACAATTCGGCAAGTGGATGAGAGATGAATCCACACTGACTAAAAAGTATTATGGCCTTTACCGTTTATCAGATGACTTATTGACATTATTTCATGACATCATTGATCCCAATTGGTCGACTCTATCTCAGAATTGACGCTGTAGATTAGGGCTGATTTAAAACAGTAGATGATATTATTTTTTTAATACATTTGGGAAGCAATGTCAATGAAACACATGTTTGAGTGTGCTGTTCAATTTCAGCTGCAAAAAAATCTTTCCAGTTTGGAAAATATTTTAGAAGGAAGATACTTCATCTAGAAAAGGCCTATATGTTTGACAAGTTATTCACAGGCACAGAAACATAAATAATGTTAATATCAAAAAGTATTACACATGATAATTAAGGAGCAACAGAATGTTCTTATACAGATAGTAAAAACAAATGTGTGAAAATGAGTGTGTGTGTGTGTGTGTGTGTGTGTGTGTGTGTACGTGAGTAGACTCATATGACGGCCCCCACAACTGTCAGACTATCGCCGCCCTCCTTTTGTTGGGTGACCCCAGAGAATGTGTTGGAATGGCCACTGGGAGAGAGATTATGGAGAGACAAAGACCGCAAGGGACGGAATGAGAGACGGATAGAGAGTGAAAGGCACAAGAAAGAGAGGGAGAGAAAGAGAGGGAGAGAGAGAGGTCAGGGAGCCAGCTGATGTGAAAGTGCCTCCGATCACCTCGTGCCTCTCCTCCGCCCCCTCGCTCTGTCTCTCTCTATCTGTTCCACTCTTTCTTTCTTTCGTTCCCACTTGAATTCCTCTCCCAGCGCTTCACTCCATTGTGACGTCGGGTTTTTGATCGGCGATAAC